>JAVSCE010009641.1:0-17547 GCA_032199065.1 Smutsia gigantea | reverse complement strand
TTTCTCCCTCCTTCTAGTCCAATACGTTGGTTCACTGTGCTGCAAGTCCCTGCACCCTGAGCTCACGCACTCCACCAGGACTCCCTGCTTTGGCACCTGCAGTTCCCGAGGCCTGGAAGCCACCTCTTGTCTTGGCAACCTCCTGCCCTCCTTCCAGGCACAACTTTAACATCCCCTCCTCTGCCCACCTAGGAGTCAGACAGTCCCCTTTCCCAGTTCTGGTGGCACTCTGTATCTTCTGTCACCGGGCTCTTACCTCTCAGGATTGTAGCTGCTCTCCAAAAATCTCTGGCTGCCTCAGGGGCGCCGAGTTCCTTGAAGGCAAGAACTGCTGTGTCTTACTCATTTCTGCAAGCCAGGCGCCTAGGACAGAGTAGTTGCTGAGGAATTGTTGAATCAACAGAGGACTGCTTTCTCTTCCAACGAGCCAAACCTGCTCTCTCCTTGCAGCAATCTGAGGAAATGGGAATGCTGGCCGGGACGTGAGGGGCCCCTGGACACCGTCTCTTCCAAGCCCTTGGCACCTGCTCAGACATGGCTTTGGTTTCTCCCACTCATGCTGGTTCTGCCATGTCTCTCTCTGGCCCATGTGTTCTCCTGCCTAGCTGATCCCTTCTGCTCAGTGTGATTTCCGTGTACTTCCTCCCCTTCTCCGAGCCCATCAGCCATTCTTTCACTTACTGAGAGGTGGTGCAGTTTACACTGTGGAGCATGCTGCTGCCTCCCCACCCCATGTGCTTCTTTGATCCCGAGGCCTAAAGAGGGTTCCAGTTCACTCCTGCTGTGGGTTTTACTGTAGCACTGGTCTGGGACCAGCTTCACCCAGATTCCTGGTTTCCCTCACCCACTTCTTGGCAGGTATGGTATCTCCTTTTCTGTGTAATGTCTAATTGCCCAGCTTGCTGTTGAGCTGCTTTTGCTTTTTTGTGCTGAGTTGTGGGAGCCATTTTTGAAGGCTGGATGCTAATCCCACTTTGGTTGGCTGTGTTTCAGATTCCTCATCCTGCCCCTCACGGGCTGGTTTTCTCCTCTCCTTGCAGGTCTGCTTTGGAGTCAGTATTTGCCTAGACTCTTTGAACTCTAAGTGACGCCAAAGTTCAGGGAGTGTCCCGTCGCCCCTCCTGTTGGAGACTGCCGTCCAACCCCAGGCCCGCCACCTGGGATGAGCCGTCCCCTTGGAGGAGGTGCCCTTGTGTCCAGTATTCTGCCCGTGAGAAAGGGCTCCTTTTTGTCTGTGTAATTCACTTGGTCACCATTTAGCTTTAGTTCCGTGTCCTGGACTCACACAGGAGAAGCCCCAGGGCAGCCATGCAGCTGCAGGAAGACAGTGAGCATTGTATGTTCTGCTCCAACGCTTCCATTTTAGCTCTCGACCCTCATCTGGCCTGTTTCCAAGGTGCTCCCCTGCCCCAGCCTTCCTCTCTGTCTCCTGGGCAGCTCTGCTTGTTGTGTCCCTCTCAACCTGACCCAGATCGTGTGGCCCATCTTGAGAACTGTACTTATTTCCAGTTTTGTCTTAGTGACACTCCCAAGTCCACTGGAAGAAGCTGCACCCCTGGGAACCTTCAGACACGGGTGGCCTACTTTAACATACTGGTTAGGTGTGGCGGCTGCACACAGGATGTGGCGCAGCGGACTTGGAACCTTGGGAGTTTCTGTGCTCTTCTGGCACTCTCCCATCCCTGCGTTCATATCACAACCCATTACATCAACTTTAACTGGCGGGGCAGGGAGGAAGATGCTCATTTCCATGCTTCCATCACGCCCAAGCTCTTCATTTACATGTTCTTCGCTGTGCTGTGTCCAAGCAAATAAGCAATGACCTTCGTCTGAGGGAGGCTCCAAGACAGCCTAAGGGAGGGCTCCCCACTTGCTTGCTGCGTGTGGCCAAACCGTCACGAGGCTCGGCTTACTTATTTTCAGGATTCAGGTGTGGGGGTCTGGAGCATGTATTACCATCCCACATGGGACTTGAATAGTGGGCTAACGTGCTCTGTGCAGAAGACCCACCGGCTGACTTGTGGGTATCTTCATGCTCCCTGTGGTAACTCTGGAAATCACAGAAACTATGTTGAAGAATCAGGACCAAAGAACACTCGTGAGGCATTACCCAGAGGCAAGGGCGGTCACAGTTTGGGCCTATTTCCCCAGTCCTTTTTCTATGTGTTTTTACTGTATTCAGTTGAGTTCACGCTGTATTACCATTTTGACAGATTTTTCATTTAAAGTCAAGTATCATCCCATGCTCTGAAAGATTCCTCAGAAGGCATCTCACTCATTCTGGTGTATATTGGATTCTAGGCTCTCCCTGCTCGAGACCAACTGACAGATTCTTGGGAATAGCCCAGCATTCCTTGGACCCAATGACATCCTGTCTCAAAAAGTCTAGTACAGGGAGTCCTCCTGAAGCTGATGCAGAGAAGAGTTCATTGACTCTCTCATGCCCATGTCCAGCTGGACACTGTGTCTAGCATCCCCCAGATGTCTGGTTTTCCCTCTTCTCATTGTTCAGTCACCCAGAACATAGCCAGAAGTATCTTTGGGAAGGGCCGAGGGAGAGCATTCCGGTGTCTGCTTGCCGTGGAGCTGCAGCATCCTTCCCCTTGAGGAACAGCCAACTCCCTTGTTCATGGTGTCAGATCTGAAAACCGGCTCAGGGGCAGAACCTGGGCAAGAGATGATTTGTTTCTTGGGTTGATTGCCCTCAGCCTCCTTGCTGTCTGCTCTTGCTCTTTTTGAGTATCTATTTTAGGCTGCACCTTGGTTAGTTGCCCATCCGTTGTGCCTACAGGGAGGTTGTGTTAGCTTGGCCACTTCCATACCTCTGTGGGTTGGGCCTCCTTGTCGGTGGTCTCTGTCGTCATGAGCCCCTGGCTTCCAGCCATTCTGTGCCACCCCGGGACCTCCACTGCAGTTCCAGGGAGCAGGGGATTGTCCCTTACCTCCCTTTGCAGGCCCAACATGCCCTACCAGTGAAGTGCAGTGACTTCACTCTGGCCAGGGGCCTGGCAGTGAGCTGACCTCCCCTTCTGGGGTTTCCTGGGATTCTGGTAATAGCACTTCCTGCAGCCAGTCAGGATGGTTGGTCCCCCTACTTCCTGGGACACAGGTCACCTGTGGGGAAAGGCTTATGTGATTTTTTCTGCTCCCTCAGGGGTGGATTGGGTGCACTAGCTCTTTATGGGAAAGGGTGGGGTGCTGCCATAGACTCAGAAGTTTCAGAGACATCCGGGGAGTCCAGCTCTTCCAGGGCTTTCTACCAGGTGTCCTTGGTCCTCACGTCAGGCATGCAGGTTTTCAGAAGTCGGCTTCTGCTGGCATGACAGACCTGCCTTGGTTGACCATTCAACCATCTTTGAAGTTCAGCCACATCTATCAAATCCTGGGTTTGACCTTTGTCCACTGCCCGAGATGGGGGCTACTTTGTCAGTGACAATGGAGACTCTGGGGCTTCTCCTTAGTTTTCAGTTTGTTAATCACCCTAAGGTTCTCATCCTCCTGTAGGTCCTCAACACAGAGAAGTCTCCTCAGTCCCTTGCCGTCGTCCTCAGAATTGTCACTCCCGTGTTCCACATACCTGGATCTTCTCACCTACTGGGAAATTCCTTTCTACCTGCCGGACCGACGAGAAGGTCTAACGTGAAAGTCCTAGCACCCGCACTGTTGCCTCGTGCCCAGGGCTGTCTGCGCACCAGGGGTCCCCTGACACGGGATGCTCCTTACCAAGCAGGGCAGGTGATAAGCAATCCTGTGCCTCGACCCCATCTTTCCACCGGCTTTTTGGACCACTCTGGAACCCTCTCAGGTTGGGTCCTTGAGGCAGCAGAGCCTGCGAGGGGAATCAGTAGGAGTGCTGAAGGCTGATTGCAAGCTGACACCCACTGATGGAGCGGGAAGAAGTGGGCTTGGGCAGGGTGTCCTTTCCGACGGGTTGCCAACCTGACAGTCGGTACCAGCCCGTCAGGTTGCTGCAGAGTGAGGGTCATGTCATGAGAGGGCCTGCGCTGGGCCTGGGTGGTCAGGCCCTTGCTGTGCAATCCATGTTGACTGAGTGGAAGAATCAGCACCCAGAATTGGTGCCCTGAGTGTGTGCCAACTGGCATGTATAGGGCTCCAGCTGCCTCTGCAAGCAGAGCTGTGCTCTACCCTGCCAGGGGCCTGGTGGGAGGTGGTTTGGCCTCTCATGCACACTGCTGGGTTAGGAAGGGCGTTTGCTAGCCAGGCATCTGTTAGCATTGGTGTAAGCCTAACCTGATGGGAGAGGACAGATCAGGGTACAGAGCATCGTAAGGCAAAGCCGATTTAAGTCCGTGTAAACCAGAGGCTCTTTGACAGCACGTGCTTACCTCTACATTACTTAGGGCTGGTTGGGGCCTCTTCCAGGCAGACCTGTAAGAAAGCGCAGACTCTGAATTCTGAGGCAGAGTGAGGTTGGGTAAGTGTGAGGAGAAAGGAATTGCTGACTCAGGGCAAGGGGCTGCTGCAGGTTTCATGGAGGAGGAGCTGCGTCCAGAATGTAAATGGGCCTCCTCAGGTGGAAAGTGGGGGAAGGGTCCCTCGAAAAGGCCAGATACATGCAGGGAATTGAGGGGAGGTTTGTGGCCGCAGCAGCCATGTTTGTGGAGAGCCCCCAGCCTGGCAGTTTGGGCCCACTGTGCAGTTGCTGGCATAGGAGCTTCAGCGATTTTCCTATGCTGTGGAGTTTCATTCATTGCCCACAGAGGGAAGTGTGTGTGTACACAAGGCTACCCAGATGAGGCTGGTGAGACTCCTGTCCTCCACAGCATGAGCTGGGCAGGAAGCACAAGCTTTGTTCTATGGTTCCAAACCTGGGACTGGTCTCTGGTGCCACCACTGCTGTAGTAGGAGTCCAAGCAAATCCCATTACCTCTCTGAGCCTCAGTTTCCTCATTGGAAAGGCAGGCACAATATAATAATCTCCCCTTAAAGAGTAATACTCTTCAGCCTACCTCATAGGGGTAAGGACGACACGAGATGGTTCATGTGAGACTGATCTGTAAACCCTAAGGCACTCTACTATGGATAGTGGTTGAAGAGGCATCTCTTTTCCTGAGAAGGCTTTTTGATAAAGAGTGTGGAGGTGCTGGCCTGCACCTTGAAGCCTGCAGATGAGAGCTGGGCAGATAGAAGCCTCTAGCTTGCAGTGGAGGAAGAAGAGCAGTGACACCATTGGCCCTCAGTCCCAAAGGTCCTACAAGATGTGGCCTGGTTGGGGACTCAGGTGTTGGCCATATATATGGAGCAGAGTGGCCCCTGGGGCCAGTGGGGAGATACTGTGAACCTCTTCAGACTGACAGGGTTTGAGAATTGGAGGCTGTATCAGTGCTAGGGGTCCATAGAGCTGGGAGCCTCTGTCATCTGTGTGGGAGTCAGTCAATGTCAGCCTGCTGCCTTGGGCAACACAAGTCTGCGATCGGCTATCCACAATTCCATCATCAAGTTTTGGCAACCAAAAGTGTTTCCATAAGCTTGACTTAACACTGTTTGGGTGGTAACCCCCAAAGTGGATAACATGAAGCTGTTTACAACGTCCTGAATTTTATTTGTTCCACTTGGCATTAACAGTCGTATGTTTCCGTGCGGAGATGTCAATGTGTTTGCTAGGCCCTGTGCTTTTGCAAGATGAGGCCTTGGGCAAGTGCGATGCTAACACCAGTAAGAGCCAAAGTTTAGGGTAAGTTGAGGATTTACAGAGGGCTAGGGCTCCTGGACATGTGTCCTTTTTCCAGCCTCCAGCCAGCAGGGATGTCCTTCCCAGGACAGGCGGGACTGAGGCCCTGCCCCAGGTCAACCTGGGTGGCCAGGTACCTCACCTCCTGCCGACCTGCACCAGTATGTGACATCTCCTTTGGGACCAAGCACAGTTTTCCGTGGTGGCAATGGGATGAACACAGAGCTAAAATTAGGAAGGCCCCTTGGCAAGCGCAGGTGTATGCTAGTTGTTTATGTCACTGAAAATTCACCCACTCTGTTGCACGAAATGCCAAGGCCAGGTGGTCTCCCAGTGCAGTCACACCAAGCCTGGGCCCACCCACACAATTCTGAGATGTGGAGTGACTTAGGAGCCTCTGATTCTGAGATGTAGGTGATGCCACAGGAAGCTTGGTGGCATCAGAGTCACCTTACTTTCATAGCATGCTCTTCTCACCAGCGCAAACGCAAAAGGCAGCTGGAGGAGATGGGCAGAAAGGGCACAGTGCTGTTGCCTGTGCTGGTCACTCTGCTGAGAGGCCTGTTGGTTAACTCTGCCTGGGATGGCAAGATGCCTGAAAGCAGCTTTCCAAGGAAGGTCTTTAATTGCCATGTTTTTGTTCATTGTCTCCACTTCTTCTGGAAAGATTTTTCCCCCATCACCTCAAGGAGTCTGACTGGAGAGCTCGTCATCCCCAGCAGCTGACGTGAGCAAACGTTAAGGAGGCAAGGTGGTTAGGCACAGCAGGTGGCCTCAGAGCTGAAGCGGTCCGCACAGGGCCGAGCCTGTAGCAAGTGCTCGCTGCAGGTTAGTTTCCTCGCGCTTGTCCTGGTGACGTGGGCGTGGTGTTCTTCTTTACCAGATTGGTACTACTGAGTTGTGGGGTGAAGTGAGGGGGCTGGGCTGGAGTCCTTTCTTTGCCAGTCGTTGTCACTGACAAGCTGTGTGACCTTCGCTTACCTCCATTTAGGGTGGTAGAAGCCACACCCAGCATTGCCGGAATGTAAACTTTAGGCAGTGGCACACGGGCCTCACTCCATACTCGGTAGCTAATAATATTATCAGTAGAATTCATCTGGGCCCTGAATTGTAAAGTACATGTTGTCCCTGAGCAAAATTAGGGTTTTCTGCCAGCCCATGACCTGGAAGCTCTCTCTTGCCTGCCCACCCCTGCTTCTGTGCCTTAGTGACCTTCCATGCCTACGAGGGCAGAGGGTGATCACCATCACAGCCCAGGGCTGAGCAGCCCAGACCAGTGCCCTGGCCTGGGGCTGTCTGTGGCAATATGGTGTTGTAGCTAAGAGGCCGGGGTTTAAGTTCCAGCTCAACAGGCTGTGAGACCTTGAGTCAGTGGTGACCCTTCTCCAAGCGTCAGTCTGCACATTTGTATGCTGAATATAAGCAGTGCACAGTCCTCGGGGCAGTGGTGAGCATTCAAGGAGTTGCAAAAGCTGGAATTAATTTGATACACAAAGATGTTTTGGGAAAAAGAAGCAAGAAGAGTGGTGTTGAGGTCTTTTGTCTGACTTTGGGCCCCACCGTGGGCTGATAATGACATGAGAAGTGTTACTGCCACCCTCCCTCCTGCTTTTGTATCACTCTGGGAGTTTCTTCCTTAAACTGCCTGTCGTTGATGTAGAAGACAAGTTACACCGAACATGGAAAACCAGAATTGCCCTGATTGTAGTGCCATGAAAGGGGCACCAGGAAAATGCCCTCTGTGTTCCCAAGAGCCTGTTGGGCAGCTGGGTCATGGGCATCACCTGGATGAAGGCTGAAGCCTTCCATGGCACAGGCTGCAGCTTCATAACTGGAAACCTTTCACTGGCCCAGCTGGCATCTCTCTGAAGTTCACAAGCCATGGCATGGGGCCCAGGAGAACTGGTGATGATTGCTGCAGCCGTGTCCCCGAGGGACTGGAGCTAGGGCAGGCTGGGCAGACTAGGTAGGCTGGGATCTGGAACTCCATGAGCTAGAGTCCAGCCGGGCAGGCAGAACCTGCTACCGACAGCCCGTGTCTTGAGTGCCCGCTGGAGGCTGGGAATGGGCCCCTACGTGGCCTGTCTTTGAAAGTCACATTTCCCAAGGAGGCCCAGGGAGTTTTAACGGTGGGACAGGGCCACACTGGGGCGCATGCTCTTTCACCTATCCCGTCACGTGATGGCTCAATGCACGGCCACTCAGAGAAGTGGGGGCCCGGCAACCAGCAGGGGTCAAACAGGCAGTCAGGGATGATAACGTTTTGCAGCTGGTGGTCTCTGCCCAGGGTACAATGTCAGGGCTAGGACTGGGAGCTTCAAGGCTTTGCTCCTGCCCAGGACTCAGAGGCAACTCTTGGGCTTCAATATTCAACAGGGAGAAATCCCAACTTTGAGGACTTTTAAAACATTTAAATGTGAACAACACATGCCTTGAGCAACAGCCCCTCTCATGTGCCTTCCACCCCTGAAAGTTTTTATTGTTGCCTTAGAGATTCTTAGAGAAATTTCCCATGTTGGTAGACTTTTCACTGATGTTGCAGAAATACCACATCACGCCTGTTCCACAAGGGGTGATGTCCACGGCTGCCCAAATGCCACATACCTTCACGTAAAAAGCGGGTGGCAGCATGTGGTATATAGGGACATAATATCTTGGTAAAGAGAGAATTGAGATTCTTGGCAAAGCATGCCATCCCTTTTAATAATTAGCCTTTCATGTCATGCCAAATGAGGGCTGCTTTTCCTTATCATGCCAGCGACTTTGCTCTCCTTACTACCTTTTTTGGTGTGAACTACCTTCATGCTCACACCTGTCTGATGAAGCACATGGTAATTTGGTACACATCCCAAGATTCCTCCTACACTTGTGTTTTCTTCCCCTTGAAGGTATCATATTTCAGGCTGTCTTTAGTTGTTCCTTCTATCAGTGTGTGAGTTCATGCCTAAGGTGTGTTTTATAGGACACCTAAGAGAGGCGGGGTGGGGGGTGGGGAGGGGTCCCTGGAGAAACATCAGCCAAGCCTTGCAGTGTTTCCAAGTCTGACTTGTCTGCAGCCTTTACATTAGAAGTGCAGAAGGCCATGAGAGTTTCCCTGGCAATCCAGCTATAGGCTCCCCTTTGCAAGAAGCATCTTTTTGTCAGAGCCTGAGGGTGCAGGCACGCGGTGCCTGGCCTACAGTCACCTGGCACCACGGGACAGGCCCTTGGGCTATGACTGCAGAGCCAAGGGACCAGAAGCCCCTCACTTTGCACACGGGAGCCCCCAACTGTGAAAGTCCTCTTTTATTCCAAGACAGCTGTCGTTGTTTCCCTTCCCTGAGGCTCTTTGTAAAGCTAGATCTGGGGGGATAAGCAGAATTTCTAAGTCAAAGAGGAACAAGGGAAACCAGGAGGAAGTGGGGGTGACAAAGTTCAGCGTCGTCACTCAGATGAATGCAACACAAATGGAAAAAGAACCAGTCATACCTCACTTGGTGACAGAGAAATAATTATAAAGACCTGGTTGTGCATTTCTGTTTTGTTTTTCGCATATGCTTTATAAAATGATGTATTTTGTAAAGGAAATGAATCACCTGTGAAGCCATCCTGGCAAACATGGGTGCTCGTGCGACCCCTGGTGGAGGCTTTTAGAAATTCTCTACTTCCCGGCTGGAGGACGCTAGGGCTGTCTGCTCCCAGCTCTGCCTGTCCACCCACCTGGAGCTGAGCTGGCAGAATCAGTGAATGGCAGGATGGCAAAGTCTGGGCTTGAAAAGAAAAGGAAAGGAAAAGAAAAGCGAGGGAAGAACGAGAGGCGGGGAGGAAAGATGAAGGAAGGAAAGGGAAGGGAAAGATTGGTCACAGGATGGTGCAGGATGTCCAGAGGCAAACAGGGCTGTGACTAACCTCTTCTGTAGGATAGAATCCTCTCACCTTGTAAAGTCCTCGGCACAGTGTGTGATCCAGGCAGCTGTCAAGGCTGTCGTGATAGCCAGCCTGTCCTCTGCTCCCTCGTGATCCACAAGACTGTACTTCTGCTTCAATAGAATCAGATTCTGGTTGTGATCCAAGTCACTTTCACAGCTGCATCAGAAGCCTCAGGGCAGCCCAGATCCAGGCAGGTGGAGAGCCGAGTCCCAGCACTGCCTCACACGTCCTGAGATGGCCACTTCTGGGAGCAGAGCCCTCAGTGCCCAGCAAATTTGGTGGTGGTCGCAGCTCACACCAGTCACCTTCTCAGAACCAGTTCACAGCCCCACCAAGACCAGGCCCCTGCGTGCCTCTTCTGCAGGGTGAGGGAGCCCTTCCTGGCAGCAGGCTGAGTACACAGCCTGGGCCACTCTGCCTTCTCATCCAGGTAATTTCCATCATGCTTCTCATCCCAGTGACCCCTCGGAACCCAACAAACAGTGCTAGCCAGGGGACATAGCAGTGAACGGAAGGGTGAGAGCCTGCCCACTAGGAGTGCCCCTCTGAGGACCCCAGATCCTGAGTGAGAGACAAGTCTTGAAGTCTTCCCTGCACCCTCATCCTTCTGATGTGGCAGGATTTTGCGGAATAGTACCAGTTTGCTGATGTGTGCTGCCCTCAGCCCCTGGAGTTAGGGCAAGGGGCCTTGTGCTGCCATGTAGGACGGTACCCTGGAGAGCACACAGAGTCCTAGGCCTCCCCTCATACCAGCTCAGCATGGCTCAGCTGCAGAAGTAGCTGGGGCAGCCCCCTGAGCTTTCAATGGCACTAAATTGATATGGTGCAACAGCTGACTACCTGTGCCCCAAGAGGGGCTTGGAAGGTGTGTGTGTGTGTGTGTGTGTGTGTGTGTGTGTGAGAGAGAGAGAGAGAGAGAGAGAGAGAGAGAGAGGAAGGAAAGGAGGGACTCTCCAAGGATGTCGCCGTGGAAAGAGGTATGGACTGTGCACCAGGTCAGGATGATGACACCTCGCTGGAGACCAGCAGGAAGGGGTGCTGTGTCTGAGGGCCGGGTGAGACTCCAGGCTGCAGTGGATGCTGACATGCACACTTGTCGATTCCAAGGACCAATGCCCCCTCCCCCACCTCTGTCTCTCTCTGTCTCTCTGTCGCTCCAGATGCTATAAAACTAAGTAAGCCTCACAGAATTTAGGTGATAGGTTGGGGCCAAGGATGAAAAAATCCTCAATTGCTTGATAATGATAATTAGTAATTAGTAAGAAACCCCTTAAGTAACTGGAAAAATACAGACTTGACTAGGTTAAGTTATTTGTTATCTGGTGGAATTGAGGCTCAAGACAGGGCTCAATTGTGGTAGGTAGAATTCCATATAGCCCCCATGTTTCCTATCCCTCAGCGTACATGTCGTCATATAATCCCCTCCCCTGGCCCGTGTATGGGCAAAACGGACTACTTGCTTGTCAACACTAGGATATAGCAAAGGGTGAAGGGGTTTTGCAGATGTAATTGAGGCCCCTAATCAATTGACTTTTAGTTAATCAGAAGGGAGACTATCCTGGGTGGGCCTGACCTAATCAGGTGAGCTTTCCAGAAGAGGGCAGCCATTCCCCAAAGTTAGAGATTCCCCTGCTGCCCTTGAAGGAGTAAACTGTGTTTTGAGAGCACCTGTGAGAGGGCCATCTGGCAGGGAACTGTAAGCCATCTCTAGGCTGATGTTAGGTACAAGATGGGGACCTGAGTCATACACCCACAAGGAACTGAATTCTGCCAACAACCTGAATAAACCTGGAAGAGAATCCAGAGCCTCAGATGAGAGCACAGCCTTGGCCAGTACATTGACCGTGGTCTTGTGAAACCCTGAGCAGGAGGCCTTGCTAAGCTGCTGTCAGACTTTTAACCTATGGAAACTATGCAGTAATAAATTGGTGTTGTTTACAGCCACTGAGATTGTGGTAATGGGCTACACAGCACCTGCTGGTTCCACTCCCTCATTCACTGAAGACACAGGCACTTGGTTCACAGGCTTCCCTGGCACCATGAGTCCTGCCATCCCTGTGGGCGACTTCAGTGTCTGCCTGGGCAGCCTGTGCCACTCGCAGCCCCTTGACTTCTTCCTCACCCCTGACAATATCTTTGCCTGTCTACCTCAGCCCCCCACCCTTCAAAGCGGCACCCTAGACCTTTTCATTATCAGGATCTGCTCTGCCTCACACATCTTAAACTTCAGGATCTCACTCTCTGGCCAAAATCAGTTCTTTTGCAGCCTCACTCTTAACCCCTGTCGCCCACACTGCATCCTTGCTGGCCTTCCCCACTTGGCTTCACACTTGTCTTGCTGCTATTGCCCAGCAAAAAACAAAAAACAAAAAAACAACAGAGCTCTGCCAGTGCTGCGTGCATTTTGCTCTCAGCTGGCCTCCCTCACAGCCCATCAGTCTCATTGCATCTTGAAATGTTTTGAAGTTGTATTAGTTTGCTAGGGCCTCTGTGACTGAGTAGCACTGAGACAGGGACCATGGGTTTAGACAGAATAGGGTGAAGGCCTCCGGAAAAAGCAAGGCAGGATATTTGCCGTCAGAAAAATGTAACTACATGCAAGGAAACCCCCTACCAAAACTGTGTTAAACATTAAGCTCTAGGGTCATTCTTCAGTAAGATCAGTCAATGTTCCCCAGACAAAGTAGAGTAGCACATGTTTTTATTATGCTAATCATTTGTAATGCTGTGTAAGATTGACTTTAGCATGCTAAAAGGCCAGGCCTATATGCTGTCTTTCCTCTTTCAGATCTAATGAGGTGATTTTGCAAACTAGGCAAACTAATTTAGCATGCAAGCCCAGCCATAACAGTAAAAGGCAAGAAGGATTCCACCTTAAAGATAAGATTGCACTTAACTTACTCTTTAGCAAACAATGCCTCAGCCCACCTTGGGGTCAGGCTGAGCAGGTGGCCTTGTTTCATATGCCCCCAGAACAAGATGCTGGTATCTCTGGGGAGAAATCAACAGAGCAGGAGGTTACTTGTATCAAGTTACTTGTAAATATTCTAGGACTGCTTAATAAGTCCACACCCCTAAGCTTTTTTCATGTTCTCAAAAAATCGTCGTCTGCCTGTAAAATCCCCTAGACAACGCCACACCCCGGACTCTCTTGGCCCCTCCTGGCGTGAGCCTGGAGCTCTGTCCTCTCACTTTATCTCTAAATAAAAGCCTGTACCTTGCTCTCCTACCTTGGGTGTTTGTGAAGCTCATTCTTCGGCTTCGTGAACAAGAACCCGGCATCATCTTAAACTAGGTGACTTAGAACAACAGAAATGTCTTGTCCACAATTCTGGAGGCCAGAAGTCTGAAATCAAGGTGCTGGGAAAGTCACGCTTCCTCTGAAACTAGTAGAGGCAGGATGCTTCCTTGCCTCTTCCAGCTTCTGGTGGGCTACTGGCCTTTTTGCAATTCCTTGGCTCGTAGATCCGTCACTCCAGTCCTCCATTTCACGCAGACATCTTCCTTCAAGGTGTGCTTGTATCTTTATCCAAATTTCCCTTTCTTTATGGACGTCAATCAGATTAGGTTCAACTTAATGACCTCATTTTAACTTGAGCACCTCTGTAAAGACCCTATTTCCAAATAAGGTCCTATGATGAGGTAGTGGGAGTCAGGACTGCACAAATCTGTGTGTGTGTGGTGGGGTGGGGGTGGCAGGGAACGCATGCAACTCACAGAAAGTACAAGAGAACAAAAGGCACATAACACACAGCAGAGGTCTGTGCCCTACCCTCAGTGACCCGATTCTCATTTAACATGTCTCTAGTTCCAGTTTTTCTAATAGTTTGCCTTTATCTTTGTAATACTATGCTTGTTTTTATATCACCTTTTGTGTGTTGTCACCTTTAGGCATTAGTTGTTGAATTCCTGCTTTGATAGGTGAGATTGTACGTCATTCATCCTTTCCTCTTTATATGTATATATTTTAAACTCTTGATTACAGTAATTGAGCAAACATATACAAAAGTACAGAAAATAGTATAATAAAACTCACATGCTCATCACCAAAGTTCATCAGTTATCAGCTCATGACCAACTATTTCTCTCCTACCATTTTCCCTTCTCTTCATTTATCTATATATTGCTATTTTCAGGTTTTCTATTGGCTATTTTAGTATCTTCAAATAATATCTCTATATCTCCTTCTCTTTCCCCATCCACTAGGGACAATAGCTATGGATTTTCTACTTTGTAATGCTGATTTAATGTGCCTATGTGTCCTTCTGCCTCTCCTTCCTTCCTCCCCCCTCAACTTTCTGTCAGTTGGTGTTGCAGGTCAGGCTCCCAGGGAAGCAGGCTCGCAGATGGAGGTGAATGTGCAGGAGTTTCTTAGGGAGTGCGCTCAGGGAGTGTGGAAGGGAAGGGAAAGGAAGGGAGAGGATCAGGAGGGGGCAGATGGAGGTGGACTATGATGCAGTCTCAAAGAAGGCTGTACTCAGCCCCACAGGGAGCTCTGAGGCTGGGGTGGCCTTTCAGAGATGTCCCAAGTTGGGGGGGCAGGAGGGGGACCTCTACAGCTCCAAATTGAATCACTGGGTGTGAGCTTCCTGAGCTCAAGTGTGGCCTTGGCTGAGGTGACTGTCATTATCCAAGACAATCCTGAGGATGGCTGACAGCACTCAAAGCCAGCTAGGGAAATAAGAATTTTGCTCTTATGAGAGTTCTGAGCAGTGCATCAGAAAGTCCTCATAGCTATACTTGCCCTCTTCCATTGTCCATTGTTCTTTAACCACAATAAAGTTTTCTGGGTTTTGTTGATGGAAAGTTAAAAAGCAAACACCTGTTTGCAGTCTTGTGACTATGGTAATATTATTCAGTACAGTACAGTGTAGGGTCAGGATTCCATTTCTATAGTTGCAGTCATGACCCCCATGCTGCTCAGATGAGACTTCAAACGGAGTCTCCTTTTTTTATACCCTTTTCTTTCTGTCCCAAATCTTACCATGTTCTAGTTTGCTTTTTATTCAACCATTACCTTCTTTTGTGGTTTTCGTTTTTTTCTGTAGTTTCTGATCACATTTTCTTCTTCCTTCCTCCCTCCCTTCCTCCCTTCCTCCTTTCTTTTCCTTTTCCTTTCTTTGTCTTTTCTTTCTTTCATATGCTTGCTCACAGCCATAGCCCGAATCTCTTTTAGCTCCTTATCCCACTGATGTCTGGGAATCCGCCCTATTCCTATTGAAGGCCCCTGACTTCTGTTCCAGTTTGCTTAATATGTGGCCAGCGACTTTGAGAGACTTCTGTTGTTCTGTTAGCACTCTATGCTGCTTACATGTCCTTGAGTTCTCCCATGTCTTGGTTTGTACTACCTATTGAATGAAATCCCTTATTTCCTGGAGGTCTTCCTCCCAGAGTCTCCAACTTTCAGTTTTAATCTGGACTGGTTACTCTGTAGGCTTGCCGCATGCATGTCTTGCTGGAGAATTTCCTAAATAAACATACGTGCATATAATTAACAACCCAATAATTTAACATAACTAGGATGTATAATTTCCTTATGTGATACATGTACATTAGTTCTGGTGGCGCTAGTGACAGTGGTATTTTCCTGTACTTCCTTCTGTTGCCAGACAGAGTACATCCTCAAGTACCCTCCTAATAAAGGGCCAGTCAAATAGAAGGTAAATTTTTGAACTCTTGCACATCTGAGAAAGTCTTTATTCTCATCCTTTTTGACACTTTGGCTATGTGTAACACTTCATGGTGACATTTTATGTAATTTTTATTTTATTTTTATTTTTAGTTTATTTTGATATCATTAATCTACAATTTTTTTTAATATAATTTATTTTATTATCATTAATTTACAATTACATGTGCAATATTACGATTATTAAACTACCCCTTCATCAGGTCCCCCCCACCAACCCCATTACAGTCACTGTCCATCAGCGTAGTGAGATGCTATAGAATCACTACTTGTCTTCTCTGAGCTGTACTGCCCTCCCCGTGCCCCCCCAACATTACATTTGCTAATCGTAATGCCCCTTTTTCCCTCTTATCCCTCCCTTTCCGCCCATTTTCCCCAGTCCCTTTCCCTTTGGTAACTATTAGTCCGTTCTTGGGTTCTGTGAGTCTGCTGCTGTTTTGTTCCTTCAGTTTTTTTCTTTGTTCTTATACTCCACATATGAGTGAAATCATTTGATACTTGTCTTTTTCGGCTTGGCTTATTTCACTGAGCATAATACCCTCTAGCTCCATCCATGTTGTTGCAAATGGTAGGATTTGTTTTCTTCTTATGGCTGAATAATATTCCATTGTGTATATGTACCACATCTTCTTTATCCATTCATCTACTGATGGACACTTAGGTTGCTTCCATTTCTTGGCTATTGTAAATAGTGCTGCAATAAACATAGGGGTGCATCTGTCCTTTTCAAATTGGGCTGCTGCATTCTTAGGGTAAATTCCTAGGAGTGGAATTCCTGGGTCAAATGGTATTTCTATTTTGAGTTTTTTGAGGAACCTCCATACTGCTTTCCACAATGGTTGAACTAATTTGCAGTCCCACCAGCAGTGTAGGAGGGTTCCCTTTTCTCCACATCCTCGCCAACATTTGTTGTTCGTGTTTTGGATGTTGGCCACCCTTACTGGTGTGAGGTGCTATCTCATTGTGGTTTTAATTTGCATTTCTCTGATGATTAGCGATGTGGAGCATCTTTTCATGTGCCTGTTGGCCATCTGAATTTCTTCTTTGGAGAAGTGTCTATTCATGTCCTCTGCCCATTTCTTAATTGGATTATTTGCTTTCTGTTTGTTAAGGTGCATGAGTTCTTTATATATTTTGGATGTCAACCCTTTATCAGATACGTTTTTTATGAATATATTCTCCCATACTGTAGGATGTCTTTTTGTTCTACTGATGGTGTCCTTTGCTGTACAGAAGCTTTTCAGCTTGATATAGTCCCACTTGTTCATTTTTGCTTTTGTTTCCCTTGCCCGGGAGATATGTTCATGAAGAAGTTGCTCATGTTTATGTCCAGGAGATTTTTGCCTATGTTTTTTTCTAAGAGTTTTATGGTTTCATGTCTTACATTCAAGTCTTTTATCCACCTTGAGTTTACATTTGTGTATGGGGATAGACAGTAGTCCAGTTTCATTCTCTTACATGTAGCTGTCCAGTTTTTCCAGCACCAGCTGCTGAACAGGCTGTCATCTCCCCATTGTATATCCAAGGCACTTTTATCAAATATTAATTGACTGTATATGTCTGGGTTAATGTTTGATTTTCTATTCTGTTCCACTGGTCTGTGGGTCTGTTTTTGTGCCAATACCAAATTGTCTTGATTACTGTGGCTTTGTAGTAGAGCTTGAAGTCAGGGAGTGTAATTCCCCCTGTTTTATTCCTCCTTCTCAGGATTGATTTAGCTGTTCGTGGTCTTTTGTGGTTCCATATGAATTTTAGAATTATTTGTTCCAGTTCATTGAAGAAAGTTGTTGGTAGTTTGATAGGGATTGCATTGAATCTGTAGATTGCTTTAGGTAGTATAGCCATTTTGACAATATTTATTCTTCCTAGCCAGGAGCATGGGATGCATTTCCATTTGTTAGTGTCCTCTTTAATTTCTTTTAGGAGTGTCTTGTAGTTTTCAGAGTACAGGTCTTTCACTTCCTTCGTTAGGTTTATTCCTAGGTATTTTATTCTTTTTGATGCAATTGTGAATAGAATTGTTTTTCTGATTTCTCTTTCTGTTAGTTCATCATCAGTGTATAGGAAAGCAACAGATTTCTGTGTGTTAATTTTGTATCCTGCAACTTTGCTGAATTCAGATATTAGTTCTAGTAGTTTTGGAATGAATCTTTAGGGTTTTTTATGTACAGTATCATGTCATCTGCAAATAGTGACAATTTGACTTCTTCTTTACCAATCTGGATGCCTTGTATGTCTTTGTTTTGTCTGATTGCTG
>JAVSCE010009640.1:0-62796 GCA_032199065.1 Smutsia gigantea | reverse complement strand
GGCGGGCCCTGCCGCCCACACTGCCCCCTGCAGGCCACCAGCGCCGGTGCCGCCCGGCCACCTCCTCCCGCCGGGCGGGCTGCTTGTTAGGCCCATTTTACGGATGAAGGAGTGCAGCTCAGAAGGGTGGAATGACTTTCGCTCAGGCCCGCTCAGCTAGGAAGCGGGAAAGCCAGAACAAGCATCCGGCGTCCGGGTCTTCCTGCCTCAGCCCCTGGCCTTCCTGAGGCTTCGCGCTCCTCAGCCTACCTCCTGGTGGAGATCCAAGTCCCGGCCTTGCTGGGTCCTCCCTTCTGTACCGGGCTCCCTTCAGACCCCAGACCTCTGGGTATGGCTTCTGGTTACTTTGGTGAAGGAAGGAGGAAGAAGGGGACTGAGGGGCAGCTCGAACCCCAACCTGCCCTTCTTGTCTGCCACCCAGTCATGGCCTCGCCTTGGGGCTTCCTGGTCCTCAAAGCCCCTTCCCTCATCCCTGCGCTTCCTACAGGGCACACCCAGGGGCCACGTAGCTGATGGAGGAGCCACCCGCCACCCACAGCCGGGCCCGCCTCCACAGGCCGACAGGTGCAGGGAACAGGTGTGCCCCAGGGACCTCAGAGGGAGAGAGAGAGGCGGGGGGCACCCCAGGGCAGGGCTGGGGGAGGGCTCTGTGATCCCTGCTCTCCATCCGGCCTGAAGATGCTGCTATTTCATTTATATACGTGAACACATGTGCTCATTCACGGAGCACATGGCATTGGGCTAGTAGTGCCCAGCAACCAGAGCAGGTAGGTAGGAAGCAGAGCCTAGCAGTCACCCTCCAGGGGGCCCAGAAGATGAACTCAGAGGCAGACAGAAGCCTTAGGAAAGACTGGGAGAGGAAGGTACTAACTGCCTCTGGCAGAGGAGGTCACATTTGAACTAGATCTTAAAAAAAAAATAAGTCAGGGAAGGGAAGGCCACTCCGGGCAGCAAGGAAAATGGCACATTTTCATTTTAAGAGAGGTTCTGAAAGGGGAATAAAACGGGATGAGGGAGGGGAGGTAGAGCGACACTATGACCGCAGCCCCAGGTCGGCATTTGCTGAGAAACGGGGGCCCTCCTGTGGCTTCACTCCACTGACCTTGCCCTGAGAGGCAGACGGCAGGCCTCTGGCTACAGTTACTGGACACAGCTCAGGGCAAGCCATTCCCCTCTCCCGCTTCCCCCAGCCGTTGTGACGGCCCTGTAGGTTTATGGATAACATGTAATTTGACTGGCCTGTTGCAGACAGTCTTGCTGCGGAAATGTGCTCGGTCATCTGACCTCAGGACTGGCTGCTAGGTGTTGTGGAGCCGTAGCCCAGAGAACCACCGTGGTCATCTCTGCCTGCCAGCAAGCATCCTGCCAAGGCCCCGACAACAGGAGGTGACTGTGTTTAAGGAAATAACCCCTGAGTCCAGGGAGGATGGCATTCAGGGAGAGTGGGCCCATTTCAGAACACTCAGCTGGACAGAGGGCATTTATGCCCCACCTCCGCAGGTTACCGAGAGGAGGAAATCATAGGTAGCTCACAGTGGCAAAGCCACCATGTCTTGAGATCTTGCTCAAGCCTCTTCTCCAAGCCTTAGTTTCCTTGTCTGTAAAAGGAGAATATTATAACACTCACCCTAGCAGCCTCAGGGGGTTGCTGTTAAGAATCAAAAGAGCTTTCTTTGCAAATACGTGAGCCAGTCTGCAATGTTCTCTCTGCCTGAACTGCCGTGCCGGCTCCGGAATGGTTGTGAGTCTCCATTGGCTCCCAAGGGAACTTACAAATATGTGACTTTATAAATGTTTTATTCTTTTAGGAGTATTCACATTTTAAAAGAGAAAATAAAGATGAAGAATCTTAAGAAAGACTACTTAAGAGTGGGATTTTGTGCCCTCTGACTTCAAAGACCCATCTTTACTGGCATCACTCCAGGGAGAAGGCGGCACCCTGAGTGCCCCCTAAAGCTCGCTAGAATCCAGGAGCTAAGACGCAGACTTCTTCCCCTTCCCACTCCCACCCCTAACCCCCACAAAAAACAAAGTTGGTCCGTCTCCAGACAGGCACCCAACCTGTCATAGACTGGACCCTAATCTAGCCTGAGACACTTAGCCCTGCATATGGCACAGCTAGGGTGTTCCAGGCAGCTGGCAGGGGGAATGCCTGTCCCTTCCTTCAGTCCCCAAGCTTCAGGATCAAGAGAGGAGAGATGGCACAATGGGCTGTTTATTGGATCATCCTCCCATCAGTCTTCAAGGACTTCTGGACAGTTGCCAACTCCAAACCACAGGCCACTGGACCCACCTGCAGTCCTGGTGGCTGATGGCTCAGCAGTGGTTAAGGGTGGCCCCGGTAGAGAGAGGAGAGGAAAGGAAGGGAAAAGCCAGGGTGAACTGGGTGAGGCCCCTGACCCCCTTTGTCCTAGAACTTAGGCTCCAGAGTCTTTCCTGCTTCTCACTGCCCTTCATGACTACTAACCACCACCCCTTCCCCAAAGGCACTCCCAGGGCTCAGTGAGTTCTGAAGAGAGTCATGTATCACTGAGGCAAAAACGCACCTGTGCAACTGACATGGCACCACCAGAGCATCACTGGCCAATGCCATGAACAAGTAGTGTGGAGAGAGAAGACCTGGTTTCCATACCTGGTTCCACCTCCAACAGCTAAGGTCCTTGGCCAAGTTACTTCACCCAAGCCTCAGTTCTCTGATCTGCAAAATGGGTTGTCATGAGGAATAATGCAGGGTGGACATGGGACTCCCTTGAAATAGTGAACATGAAGCATTTGTAGGCTGTAAAGCATGGTGTAGACATTTCATGAGATATGTACTCACTGCTTGACATATACCAAGGACTTATCACCCCTGCCACTGGCTCCATAAAGCTCACAGACTTCTTGCCAAGTGCTTTGAAGATCCCATCACAGACCCACACACACTTACTTACTGCACACTGTATAAATATAGGTTTTATTAATAATGGGTGAAACCCCACAAATACAACCCCATCCCTATGTGATGGGGAGAATCCGAGGCAGGGTGACGGAAGGTAGAGAGGTGTGTGCACAGGAATAAGGTAGGGAGGAACCCCAGGGGATGGGGAAATCAGAAGTGAGCCTGGACCCACCAGGACAGCCAGACGTGCTCTGGGTGTATCTGTCCCTCTGGTGTCCAGGGCATGCTGCTCTGATGCCCGGGGGCCACCTTGGCTGATGGGAGGCAGGTGGAGAGACACAGACAGGAGGTTGAATGAGCAGCAAGCGGCTGGGGACAGAGTTGGGGGTTGAGAACGCCAACTCGATGCACAAAAGAAGGGCCATAGGGTGGCAGTGGCCAAGGCCAACTTATGCCCATGCTTGTGCTTGTGTTGGGCCATGAACTCCAGGGAGCTAGTGTCCTGTGCCACCCCTGGCTTGGGAGGGAGGGAAGACTGTGGGGCAGGTACCTGCAGACCCTGAAGACGCCCTCGGCAGCACCAGCCTCATCGTTACCGTCCGAGCGGGATCCTCAGGAGGAGGCGGGCACTGGCCTCCCCACAGCACCCACCACCGCCACCACACCACCACCACTCTGCCTCTGAGCCATGGGGGGGCAGCGAGTGTGTGTAGGGCTGAGGTTGCGTGACTACATATATGTGCCTATAACTCCAGAGTGGGGAGGGAGCCCTGCAGGGCCGTGCGGCAGGGGCAGCGAGAGAGGAGGCTCGGGCCTTCTCCCACTCATCCCCCAGAATAAAGTGCATTCTCCAGCTCCAGTGGAAGGTGGGGGAGAAACACAGGCATTATCACAGAGGGGCCACCAGGCCCACCCCCACCAAAGATGATGGGAGAGGGGCGGGGGGCATCCCATGGCTCTGGCCTCTCCAATCCCCAGGATTGAGAGGGATGACCCAGACAGAAAGCCCAGCTTCTGTCCCAGCAGATTGTCCAAATCAGTCAGGGTCTCAGGGAGGGGAGAGGGGAGGAGGAGGAAGAGACTTCCAGAGTCCTTCCCTGCTCCGTTCCAGTGTCCAAATGGGTCTTCCAAGGGACCCCACCAGGGCCCAGCCCTGGAACCCCAACCTTATAACAGCCCGGTTTACAAACACTTGTGTGGTGGGGAGCCCCCAGAGGGGGCCACTTTGGTCAGTTGTTAAGTGGGACCCAGAGAGCCTGGGCCTCCCAGGCAGACAACCAAGGCAGGTGCCAGGGCAAGGAGGGGGGCAGCCTCCTGGCGGTGTTCACATGCAGACGTTGGAGAGAGTGGGGAGGAAGCTACAATCCGCATCAACTTGGGAAGACTCCTGGGCATGGCAGGGAGGGCTGGAGCCCCCCTCCCAAGGCCAAGGCTGGGAGCACAGTGCACCAGCCAGTCTGTGGAGGAGCCAGGAGGGGAGAGGGTGGCTGCACCCTCTCAACCCGTGCCCAAGTCTGCAAGGTTAAGACAGTCCCCAGAAGGCTGGGGCTGGGGGCTTCCTGTTGTAGGGGCTGGGCCACGGCCAGAGCAAGGCTCTATCTCTCTGACTTGACCCGGTAACGGAGCACAAGGTATGCCAGCAGCCGCAGGGCCAGGAAGAAGATGCCCAGGACCAGGAAGTCCAGGTACAGCTTGGCATCCTCCACGTCCAGCGCTTGGAGGATGCTGTGTGGCTCCCGAAAAGGGCAGCGCTCCTCCAGGCAGGTCAGGTCTCCACGCTCCATGCCATAGATGGTCAGAATCACACCCTCAAAGCCGTACCTAAGCAAGCAGGGGCATCAGAGCAGAACACAGAGCCCAGGGGCACTGTCCCCCGGGCAGAGCACTAGACCCAGCTGCCCTGCTCCTCCCTGGGGCCATGCCTGTACGGAGACACAGGGTGGGCGGCAGGTGGGCCGGGCACTGACCTGACATAGGAAAGGTAGGAGCTCCACTGCAGGTATGCAGGGATGGTCTTGAAGCTGACAAAGAAACCCGAGAACAAGAGGACAGGGATGGCGGTAACTGGGCCCACAAAGGTGGCTACCTGGAGGGAAGGGAGGGTGATAGGCCATTACCAGGGTGCCCGAGTATTTCACACAGATCCATCCCATTCCTTCTGCTAGCCCCTGCTTCCCCCCACCAGACCCCACCCCTCTGGGGGTCCCCACCTGCCAGCTCTCCCACCTGTAGGGAGTTGGAGGCGGCTCCAATCAGCAGCCCCAAAGACTGGGCCACCAAGGCAGTGGCGGTGGCCAGGGCTGAGAAGAGCAGGAAGCGGCTGGTCTCGGCTGGCTGGCCTGTCATCCAGTACACGATGCTGCAGTACACCATCGGGCACACCACCTGAGGGCCGGGCACAGGGCTGGGCTGCAGAATGCCAGCCAGGGGTACCTGGACGACCTCTCCTCTGCGCCCGGGCAGGAGCCTCTAGAGCAGTTGCTCCTATACTGTGTGTGCTTAGCCCTGCCTGCACACTCTCGTTCGTGCTGTCCCCCCAGGTTGACACATGTCCCCTTCCTACCTGGCTACTTGAACCTCATTCATCCTCTAGCCTCTCCTCGTCCATTAGGCCCGCTCTGACTAGTTCAGGCATGGTGACTTCTCCATCCTCTGAGCGCCTAACGTTCTTCCCACCTGAACCAGCTTATTCCTTGCATCATCCATTCATTAGCTCTAGTATGAGAGTATTACATCCCTCTCTGAGTTAGCAGCTCCTGGAGGGCATGGGCCAGCGTACTTCACAGCATCATGCCGGTTGTTTCCTGCACAAGGGCACCCAACCACGAGGCAACGGGAAGCTGAGATTCAGCTGTGCTCTTCTCCCTAAGCCATGCACTGGGCGCAGTGCAGCGCCACCCCGAGGAGGCGGTGCCTTTTTCTGATTTGCATAAAGGTGCCCTGTGGATTAGTGGTGTCCAGGTGCTTGGAACACAGTGGTGGTGGCAATAACAACCAAAACCAGCTAACATTTATTGGCCCATGAGGGGTGTACCAAACACTAGTCTAAGTACTTTACATGTATTAACTTATTTAATTCTCACAAACAGTCCAGAGGTAGATACTATCATCATTCCCTTTCATAGATGGGGACACTGAAGCAAAGAGAGGTTAGGCGGCTTGCCCAATGTCTAGCGGCTAAAAGTAGCAATAAGTCTCCAAAACCTACGTTATCTTCTTCTACTGCCTCAAGTAAGATTTACAGAGTCACATGTAGGGTTATTATTTTCATGGTTTTCTGTTAGTTGTCAGTTGCTGCCTGATGATATAAGTTTGTAAGTTCCACAAGGTCAAGCCCATAGCCATACGGTTCATCCACTGATCCCAGCACGTGGCATAGAGCCTGGTGCAGGTAGGTACTCACCAACTATTTGCTAAGTGAGTAGGAGGAAAGGATGGCAGGTGACAAAGTTGAGGGAGTCAAGCAAGCAAGGAAGGAAGGAGCAAGATGGGAGGGAGACAGGTGGGGGGAAGAAGCCTACCTGAAAGGGCACGTCGGCCATGGTCTTGGCCAGGTAGTATGCTTTGAGGCTGTACCAGTAGTTGAGGTGCTCCCTCATGAAGACTGCCATCTCTAAGGGGACTGAGGACACAGGCGGCTTAGGTACAACTGTCCAATGCCCCGAGCCCTCCCACCCACACCCCACACCCCACGCCCCAGGCAGCTCGGCTCACAGGTGAGCACCGTCGGCATAAGGGCGGCAAACATGAGGAAGAGCATGGAGAAGAAGAGGCAGCCAGTGTTGTTGAAGACCTTGCTGGCATCGTCACCGATGTGCAGGTAGAGGAGACCAATGAGCACGCCAATCACCACATGGGACACAAACCGCAGGTGGGTGAGGACCTGTGGGAGGGGCCATCACGAGGAGAGGGGATGGGCCACAGACCAGGGATGGGCAGGCCATACTGGGGGAGGAGCTCAGAGCTGCCCTCCCAGGCCCACAGGCCCACAGGTGCACTGGGGTGCAGCTGGGGGAGGCACCCCATTCCCAACCCAGCTGCTGGGATCCTATGCCCCCAAAATCCAGGCCTGTGCCAGCCTCCTCTCCCCCAACTTGATGCCTCACCATGTCCCTGAGGATGGACAAGAAGGTCCTCTTGAAGAGGATGCAGAACTGTGTGAGGGTGCTGGTGGCAAAGGTGTGGCTCTCAATGGGATCCACTTCCTGGGGAGAGGAAATTGGATGAAGTGAGCCTCCCCGCCCACCATGCACACCCAGCTTGGTGAATGGGAAAACCCCAGGGTAGGGACCCTCTGGGTTTATGCAGGACAATTTCTCCACCACTGAGCTGTATGCCTGGAAGCTGGCCTTAGGAGCAAGAATCAGTGAGATTCAGAGAGAGACCCAAAGAGGGGTGAAAACTTGGGAGGGAGGAGACAAGAAGCGAGTCAAGGAGAACAGTGGGGACTGGTAATAGAAGAGCCACTTCTCTTCTCATTAGTCCAGGGAGAAACAGTAACCCTAAGGGTATAATACGTTTATGCCACCAGTTTCACAAGAATATTATTTAATGACAACAACTAGCCCTTCCAGTTTTCAAGGGTCATAGTATCTCATCTAAGGAAGACACTGGCTCTGAAGGAGCACCAGCTGTACCTGCTATAGTACAAAGAGCGTCACACGATGATCTAATTAGTCCTCCCAATAACCCCGAGGGAACTGTCACCTCCAGGTTAGAGATGACAGTAAGCCACACTGGCCACGAGGCCAGAGGCAGCATCGGTCTTGCTTACCAGCTGGCATTGCACCGGCCTGGGGACCACACACTGCGGGTGCTTAGTAGGAATTTGCTGAACCAATAAATGAACAGGGAAGCTGAAGCTCAGAGGTTAAGTAACGTGCCCAAGGTCACACAGCTATTGATAGTGTGTCTAATAGTTAGTAGTAGGTCTGTTCCCAGGCCTGGAATCTTCCTAGTACCTAATGGTTACGATGCCTCTAGGAGACAGCCTCGGTGGCAGGGCCATCGCCAGTGGCCCCGTTGCCCCCCGGCCCCACTTGGCACTCTCTGCCCCCCCCACCCCTACTCACCGGAGGGCAAGGGGGGCAGGGGGCAGGGACCTCGTTCTTCTCAGGGCTGCTCTTCTTGTCAGCCGTGGCACATAGCCCATTCTGCACAGCCCTGAACAGCATGGGATTCAGGTCTCCATACTCTCCAGAGGCCACCTCGATGACTGGGGACACACAGGGAGTGCTCAGCCAAGATCTATCCTTGGTTCCCAAGGGCAAGCCAGCCCCTCCTTGGGTGTGTGGGGAAGGCAGGTCACAGGGAGATCCCTGCTCCCAGGAGGCCCGAGTGCATGACCCAAGCCCCCCCAGTTTGGGCCCACCACCAGATCCTAGCCCCTACCAACAGGCCTCCACTCACTGAAGTCAGCCGGGTTGTGGTAGGTGGGGCAGTGCAAGCCAAGCCCCTTCAGATAGGGGATCAGGTTGGTGACCATGCCTCTGAAGATGCACTGACCCTGGCTCAGGATATAGAGCTGAGGCAGAAAGAGGAGGATGAGGAAAACACCACCAGGGGACCAGGCAGGCCCCACCAGCACCTCTCCTGACCCTCTTCCCTCTCCCCACTGCAGGCCAGTCATCTCTGATGCCCAGAGGCACTCACCTTGTCAAACATCTCAAAGAGCTTGGCACTGGGCTGGTGGATGGTGCAGATGATGGTACGGCCCCCCTGGGCCAGGGACTTCATGAGGGACACCACTTGGAAACAGGAGGCGCTATCGAGACCACTGTCCAGAGAGAGGCCACCACCTTGTGCAGTAAGGTGGGCAGGGCCAAGAGAGGGGAGTATTTGGGGTAGGGGCAGCTTCTAGGGAGGGCACAGAGCTGGCAGGAAGGGGGTCACTCGGGGCCCCCCTAACTCCTACACACACTGTGCAATTCAGGCCTTTGGAGGTACCAGGAAGCCCAGAACGCTGTGGGGTTAACAAGCACATATTGAGTGCCTGTTGGATGCCAGGCACTGACACTACAATGATGAATAAATACGATAAATAAGACACAGACTCTGGTCTGGAGGGAAGGAGAGATAAGAGCACAGATCATTTGAGATACTGTGGAACATGTAGTAGAAACATGGAGTGAAAAAGTGGGGGAGCATTCAGCTCTGCTGAAAAAGGGTGTTGGAGGGTCATCAGAGAAATTTCTGGAGTGAATCTGGAAGAAGAAAAAGCTAAGCCACGTAAAGGTGGAAGGGCAGGCGCGGTGGTGAAGGGCACTCTGGGTAGAAGACACAGCATGTGCAAAGCTTTGAGGCATGAAACACCTGGTTCGATTAGGGAATTATAAGCAATTCGGTATTATTAGAGCATAAATTACAGGACAGCATGGAGCAAGATGTGAGGCTAGAGAAGTAGGTTCAGACCAGGACCTTGGAAGTCCTCTGACTTTACTCTGAGGGCAAATGGGAATCATTGCGTGTTTTCAAGCAGAGGAGTGAGTATTGCCAGAGCCGTCTTTCAGAAAGGCTGCGTTTGGAGGAAGGACTGGCTGGGAGAGACTGAAGATGAGATAAGATTCTGTGGCTGAAATGCAGGCAAGAGCTGATGATGTCCTGACCTTAAGCACTGGTACTAGGGATGGGGGTAGGCGAGATGGGAAAAGGAGGCAGAATCAGCAGGACCTGGTGGCTGATTGGCTGTGGGGGAGAGAAGCAGAGGGAGCAGTCAAGGAGGACATGGGGATTTCTGCGTGAGTGAGGGATGGAGCTGCTACGGCAACAGGAAGGGCTCCAGGTGAGGAGTAAGCCCTTATCTCGGCCCCAGGAGGCTGCAGACACAGGCTCTGGTCTCCAGCAGGAACAGGTATAACCTCCATCTCTGGCTCAGGGCTGATGGGAGGGGGCATCCTGGTGGAAGAGGAAGGGGAGAGCTACCTGGTGGGCTCGTCAAAGAACATGACAGGCGGGTTGTTGACCAGCTCCAGGGCGATGGCCAGGCGCTTCCTCTGCCCGCCGGAGAGCAGGGCTGTCCTCGTGTGGGAGCAGGACATCAGGCCCAGTGCAGTCAGGATCTCCGTCACCTGGCCCAGCCCCACCCACCCCAGGTCAGCTTCAGAGTCCCTGCAGCTCCCCCGGACACCACTCTAATTTAAATAAGCATTTCCCCTAAGTCCCTTGTCCCAGCTTTGGCCTCTCCTCTCCCGTCCCGTCTGCCAGCTTGCGGCCCTAGAACTTATTAGCGCCCAATAGGACCACTATTTCCTTCCCCTCCCACTTCCCCACTCACCAGTTCCTTCTTCACCTCCTGCTTCTCGCTCAGCTTCAGGTTAGCAGACACCTGAGGCCCAGAGAGTAGTGGGTCAGCTGTGTGTGGGAGGGGCCCATGGCCCAGACCCCTTACAGTGAGGAGGATGTGGACAGCAGACAGAAGGGAGTGCTGGGTGGGGGAGAGGCCATGCAGCCCTCACCATCATGGCTTCCAGCACCGTGAGGTGGGGCAGCAGCATGTCATCCTGCATGATGTAACAGGACATCTTGCGGAAAGTCCTCAGTTCCCGCAGCCTCCCGTTCACCAGGATCTGTCCCTTCATCCCAGACTCCCTGCAGGAACATTGGTTATGGATGAGGTCCAAGGCCACTTCAGAACACCTTCTCTTATCCCCAGGGGATCCTTCTTCCTGGGTCCTGCCCCCAGGCTGCCCCAGCCACGTCCTACCTGTATCCTGCCAAGAGGTTCATGAATGTGGACTTGCCAGCTCCCGAGGGGCCCATGATGCCAATCAGCTCCCGGCGGCAGAATCTACCTGATAGGCACTTGAGGAGGGTCTTATAACCTGCATTGAGGGAGGGAGGACCTTTGGATCAGAGCTACAGTGAAGAGAGGAACCCCAAACTCTTTTAAGAGCAACCCTGGCTATCAGTAAAAAAGGCAGTTCCTACTTAGCATGAATTGGTTAGAATGAAGAAGCAGCCCTCAGGGCCCCATCAATGACCCATACCCTCTCATCCTGTTCCCCTCAAAATTACCACTACTAATGTCAAAATATCAGAGGCAACAATACCCTTCGGAAGGTCACGGGGAAAACATCATGTCTCATGGATGAGCATGGAGAGGGGGTCACGGTCATAGAAGCCCCTACTCTGCTTCTAGAAACACAGAGCCACTCTCTCCCCACCTCCAGGAAGACATTCCCCATGATCAGCCCAAATGTCCTCTGTGTTCCCAGATGCCAGTGTGTGTGCTAATGGATGTGCCTGCCCCGAGACCCCTCCCCCAGCTTCTTAGTCAGTGAGCTCCTTGGGGGCAGGGCCTGTGTCTTACGCATCCTGTAACCCCAGCAGACTCTGTGGCACATACTAGATGCTTAATAAGGGTTTGTTCTGTGACTGTGTGTTCTCATAACTTTTGCCTCATTCTGAAAAAGCCTTTTTCTTTGTGTTCTCTCTGGCCACCAGGCTTGTCGCTGCATCCCTAACATGGCCTGGTAAAATTTCACCTTTCATTCACTCACTGGGAGGCAGCATATGCATTAAGAGCGCCTGTTGGAGTCAGGTGGCTCTTGGTTCAAATTCTCAACTCCACACTTACCAGCCGTGTGACCTCAGGCAAGTTGCTTAACCTCTCTGAGCTCCAGGTCCCTCATCTGTAAAATGAGGATGATAGTACCTATCTCATAGGGTTGTTATAAAGAGTCAGTGAGATAATATATGTAAAGCGTATGACACAGTGCTTGGCACACAGAGTGCAAGTTAAAAGTGATACTTTATTATTACTTCCATTTGCCAAATGTTTATTGATATCTACTACACTCCAAGCTCTGTATCAGACACTGGACAACAAAATGAAGGAGACACAGTTCCTGCACTCAAAAAGATCACAGTCTAGGTAAAAAAAAGATGGAAAACATCTATGCATCTGAAAAAAAGATAAAACAAGGGTTATAACAAGTACAGATAATGTGTATGAGAATGCAGAAAATGGAATTGATGAAGATGGAGGGCTGAGGGGAAATCAGAAATGGCTTCGTGGAAGAGGTGGCATTTGAGCTGAGTCTTGAAGGATGAGCAGTATTCCAAAATGGAGAAGGAAGGCAGAGGCTCTCCAGGCTTTGGGAGGAAAAGCTCTGCTATATAAAAGCGTTTATATAATAAAATCCAGGGAGCAGAGGGCAGAGACCACAGGGGTCAGCTGGTGAGATGGTGAGACAAGGTGGTGGAGAAGAAAGGTGAAGCCAAGGGAGGCAGGCCTTGCCTGCTGTGCTTCAGATTTGCCTCAGGAGGCCGAAACACCAGTGACCTCTCAGGTCCTTTGCTCACTGCCACCCGCCTCCGGCCCCCCCCAGAGCCCAATTCCCTCTCCACTCTACCTCTGCAGCAGTAGAGTGAAGAGATGTGATCTTGCTCCCTCCCTCCATGGCACCCAGCTGTCCCACTGGACCCTTCCTTTCAGAAGGAGGATCAGCTGCTGCCCACTGTGGGGTCCTGGTTACACCAGCTGCCTGGATGGTGCTTTACAGTTTACAAACCCACTGTCTCAGCTGCTGCTGTAGCAACATGGATGGGGCACCTGGGACCCAGGGATATCCAGTGACTCACCTAAGGTCACACAGCAAGTTCTTTACAGGGAGAGGGGATGTCATGGGTTGCAACCCTCTGCCTCAGTCATCACCAGAAAGACATGTGGTTGTCACTTCAGCATATGCCTTTCAGAGCCACTCACAGGAAGTGATGTCTCTTGCAGTGGAAGAATGGCCGGTGATGAACCCTGCCCCCACGTAGTGACAGCCAAGCACTGGACTGAACACTGATGCCTAACGAATATCTTACACTTGTCTTTCACAGAGCATTTTCAGGCATTGACCTCTCAGCTGAGCGTCACAGCAAGCCTGTGTGGTGGGCATTCTTATCATGCCTGTTTACAGGTGAGGGAGGCGAGGCAAGAGAGGGTAAGCAGCCTGCCCAAGGTCACGCAGCTTACAAGTGGCTGGGAGCCCTCGCCTTTGGACTCCTGCTGTACCCCAGCTGCTCAGCATGGAGGGGCTGCCAGGCCTTCTGAATGGAGACACACCAGAATTCTAGTCCTGCCTCAGTCAGCAGCGTTCTTTGCAATTTGGTCAAGTCACTTAATCTCTCAGGGCCTCTGTTTACTCATCTATAAAATAAGAACAGTAATATCTCTTACCAAGGACACAATAGGGCTATTGTGAAAATTAAGTGAGATGATTAATAATAATCGGAAAGTATTTCAAAAAACAAGCAACGTCGCACATAACTAGGGGAGACTGGTGACAAATCCTTCCCTGGGAAAGGCTGAAATCGGCCACTCTCCACGCCCCTTGCTCTTTTTCCTTGATGCCTACCTCTACTTGCTTTCTGTCCTCCAGAGGAGAGGAGAGGGATTCAAGTGAAAAGCGAGGTCAGAGAGAGGAAGACAGAGGGCAGAGAAAGGGGCAAGGGTGGAAGAGACAGCAAGGTGGATGGCAGAGCCGAATGGAAGTGGCAAGGTCAAAAGAGGGAAAGACCTGGTCAGGGGTGCCAATCTGTGCCTGCTGGGTTGAAGCATCTAGAAAGCTGGCCCATCTAGCCACATTTCTTCATCTTCATTTCTCCTTAGAAGTGTGAGGAAATGAGGGGCCTGAGGAAATAACAGCTATCTCCTCATTTTGCCCAGATCTGGTCTCAGGACCGAGAGGCTGCTAAGGGAGAGGGTCCTGGGTAGGAAGCCCAGATGCCTCAGTTTCCACTGGCTCAAGCCCTGTGACCTTTCAGTGCTCATGTGAGTAAGGGTGGGGAAGGCAGAGCCAGCTCATGCTTAGCCTTGCTCTGAAGCATCCCAAACTTATTTCTTAAGCCTCAGAGAACAATGTCCCCAGCTCCACCCTGACCCACACCCAGGCGCTGGAAAATAACAGCTTCTCTATTCCCAGCTCCTGCCGCCAAGGGCTGGGAACCAGGGGTGGGGAGGACTGGGGGGACAGGTGGGAGGGCAGAGTGGGACATCAAGGAATGCAGGGCATGGTGGTCAGGGGTCAAGGGAACTCAGAGCCCCAGAGCTCAGCCACCTGTCCTTATAGGGGAGAAAAGAGAAGGAGGTAAGAATGTTGTACCAGAGAAGTGAAGAGAGAAAAGAACAATGGAAAACCTGGCTTCTGGTCCCAGCTCTGCCACTTATTAGCTGGGCAACATTGGTCAAGTTATTCAACTTCCCTGGGCCTTGATTTCCTTATTAGCAACACTGGGATGTCATCTATCCTGCCAAGCCTCACCCTCCCTGCCTGGGAGGACTTCAGCAAGAATGAAGGAAGATGACAGGAATGAGCGCAGCTTTTCAAATCTGCTGCCACCTGGACATGCAAGGACACTGCTCCAAGGAGAGTCCCTACCACCCAGGCCCTCATTTTCTCCTATCTGCCCTCGAAGCCTGGAATTCTACCTAAAAGTAAAGAAGGACAACTAACTCCTCAAGGACCAGACGGCATAGAAGAGGAGAGCTTCAATAAGCAACTGAACCCAATGTCCCACAGTGCTCACAGGTGTTGGGGGAGAGCAGCCCTGGCACCTGAACGGTGCCCACAGTGAGGGAGGGGCTGAGATTTTAGTGTTCCCACAGGGCCCACTGGTGTAGGACTTGCAAAACAGGACAGCCAGGCCTCATGCTCCCAAAGAGGCTCATTAGGGGCCCACAGCTCCCCACCAGGTTGCTCTCTTACCCCGTTTGCGCCAGCAGGGCCCCTCCCGCACTGAATAGGACAGCTCCACAAACTCGATGTCCACCGCCGAGCGCTTGGGTAGGTGGGAGAAGCGCTGGGCTTCAGTGATGTGGTTCTCCACCTTCTTCAGGTGTGTGGTCAGCACAGGGGGCTCCGCCCCGTCCTCCAGCGACACAGCCATGGCCACAGCCCCGGGTCCTAATCCACAGCCCACTGCCTCCAGCGCCTTCTCCGCCATCACGCCGCCGGCCTGCAAGAAAAGGGCCTTCTCGGTTGGGTCAGACCCCCCAGGCCCCTGGCTTTATTCAATGCCGCCCCTGCCCCCACTCTCCGCTTTCTTCTCAGGGCGGATCGGCTAGTGGAAGCACCCCACTTGCCACCGTCAGAGCACTTGCCCTCCCTCGCCCCCCACTCCCGGCGCAGCCACGCTCAGTTCTGACCTCTCCTCGGTCCCCGGCATCCCCAGCCCCAGCCTGGCCCCAGCCCAGCCCCTCGACATCCTCACCCGCTCCCTCCTCCCCCGGCGGCTCTAATCTCCTTACCCCGCGGGCCGGCAGTCCCTGGGGACTGGAGGGTTTGGGGGCCAGGAAGAGGGAAGGGGCGGCCGGCGGCGGCTGCCCGCTCGGAGGTCAGGGCAGCAGGGTGAGAGCAGGGGGACCAGGGGAGGGCGGAGGAAGAGGAGGCTCTGGACCTCCAGCCGCGTCCTCCTCCCCATCCCCGGGCGCCGTGCCCTGGCCCAGCCCTGCCGCGGCGCCCCGCGCACCCCGTAAAGACAGGCGCACCGCCCGGGCTCAAGCCCCCCACCTCCAGCTGCGCCCCGGGCGGCCTCCCTACCCCCATCTCCCGCCTGCCTAGTCACCTTGGCGCGCCCCGGGCCGAGGCGGAGCCGAGACGCTTAGCGCTGCCGTCGGCCGGGCTGGAGACTCCGGGCCCTCCCTACCTGCCTCCGGATGCGGCACCCGCGTCCCGGCTCCCGTCCCGGAGGCCCGGGCCGGGGCGGGGCTGGGGCTGGGCAGGCGACAGGGGAGGGCCCGGGCCTCAGGTCGGAGGAGAGCTGACGGGGTTGGGAGGGGCGACTGGGGCGCGCCCCGACTCGGCTTGGCTGCGCACACCCGGTTCCCAGAGCCCCGTCCTCGGCGCGGTGTCCTCCAGAGCCCGCCGGGCGACTGCGCTCTCCTGCGAGCTGCGGCCCACCGTCCCGCTGTTCTTAAAGGGCCCGCGCCGCCCCGCAGCCCGCGGGGAGCGAGGAGGGCGAGGGGTGAGCAGCGGGGGCCCGCACTGTCGCAGCTGTGGACACAGGACTTGTGGAGGGTCGGGGGCGGCGAAAGGCCTACTTAGAGACTGAGTGGAACGGAGAGCTGAACTCTCCCAATGGGGACCGGTCGCTGGATTACAGACTGGACAAGAGTGGCGGTGGCGGAGGGGAGGTTGGGGTGCAGATCGCATCGCTCTCAAGGAACAGTGCAGCTGTCGGCCTGCCTGCACCGCCCACCGCCCCTTCAATTCTCCGCAGTTCTGGCCCTGGAGCTCCTGGATTCCCCCAGGGAATCCCCAAACTAGGTAAAAAGCCTGAGTCGTGCCACATCCTCCCCCACCCTGCCCCTTACTTTCCCTCCCCAAGGGTGAGCTGAGGAAGGAAGGGATGGAGAACGGCTGCTGCGGGAGAGCCGGCAGCCAGCCCCGAAGTCAAGCTGGTATCCAGAGCTCAGCCTGCTCCTGCTGTACCCTTTATTCTCCCAGGCAAATTCAGGCCTTTAAGACAGGCACAGGACAGATGCTGGAGGTACCTCTGCGCCAGGGCATGCACACAGCTGGCAGGCACTGCCTTAGGCATCTTCTCCTACACATGTGCATGCTTTCCCTCACCCAGCAAGCCTTCAAACGGAGGGCCCTATAGCACTCTTAGGGCTTTCCCCTGCTCTGCTCCTTTCTCAGGCAATGCCTCTTGGCCCCTGCCTGCCCCAGCCCCAGTCTTCACCGGGTAAGTAGGTTAGCCAGCTGAGCCACGTGACCTGAGCTTTTACGTTCCCACCTGTCACACAGCATAGAAGGACGGGGGAGGAGGCTGCTGCTGCTGCTGGCCCCTCCTTCCTGCAGTTAAGAGGTTATGAGCGGTCAAACCACTCTGGCCCATCCCCCCTCCTCCAGCCTCTGAAGCTGGTGGCCCCTGCAGGACATCTCCAGGCCCGACACAGTAACGGAGACTTGTGTGGATTTGGGATCCAGCCCTCCCTACCTTTCCCCTATCTCATGCCCCCTGTCACCCACATTCCTCAGGGTCCACATTCTCATTCTCTAGATGGAGTCTCCATTCTCCAAGTTAATCTCCAGTGCGACACTCCAGACTCTCCATCCCCAGCAGTTGTGTTTATTGAGCAACCATTGTGGACAGGGATCATCTCAATTCATCTTCGCAGTGTCCCCATGAGGCAGGAATCACCCCTCTCGAGAGAGAAACTGAAGCATAGGAGGTTAAAAGACATGCCCAAGAGGACACACCTAGTCGGTGGCAGAGCAGAGCTTGAACCCTCAAGTCCTTGCTTTTATCTGCTCTGCTATGAGGCCTCTCAGAACCCTATTCCCAGTGGACTGTCTCCCTTCACTTTCTAGACAGGCTCTTCATTCTCCAGATCATAACCTCCACATCTTAACGACACTCCCCTCCATTTCCTGGCATAGGACTTTGCAATCCTTAGGGAAATTTCCTTCCCTTTCTTAGGAACACCATGTGCTGATTCCTTAGGACTGGCTTCCCCATCTTCAGAGACTAACATTTCCAACTCTAGCAGCCTTCCACACAGTGGGATTCACACCCCACATCCCACAGCAGTGGCCTTCCAACTTTGGCCGAGAGCATCACCTGGGGGACTTTCAAAAGATGTCTACGTAACACTTCAAACTAGTTAATATTGATCTCTAAAGTGGAACCTAGGCGCTAGTAGTTTTTAAAGCTTCTGAACAGATTCCACTAGGTAGGCAAAGTTGAGAGCCACTGCCTTAGATGAACCTTCCATTCCGGGGGCTAGAACACCTGTATACATCCTCTAAAGGTCTCTCTTTTCCCTGAAATAGGCCTCCCCAGTCTCTAGGACATTTTTGTAAACAAATCTTCCTGTATTGTGTGGACACATATCTTCCATGTCCCGGATTTGGAATCAGAAGATTTGCCTTCTAACCTCAGTGCTCTTACTAGTTCTGGCCTCTAAAGCAAATTTCTCCACCTCCCTGGGCCTCATTTGTGTAATGGGAATGATACAAATCCTATATATCTGCATCAAAAGGATCTTATGAGGTTCAAGTGTCCAAGTACTCAGTAATAGATGGTGATTTTTTATTCTTAGGAATAGGTCATACATCCTTATTCTCCAGTCGGACTTACCATGGTTCAGGGTCATTTCATTTCCTCAGAAGAATCTCCCATTTCCTTGGAAAAGGAGGGGAAACTACAGTTATTGAATGCCTACTATGTCCTAGGTACCCGGCATAGAGATATAATCTCTGAGAAAAGAGCTGGGTCTCTTTTTTCCCCTGAATTCCCAGAAGCTGTGCACAGAAAACACAATACATAGCTGTTGACTGAATGGTCTAGCCAGTTCTCAACACAGCTTTATGAGGTATTATCCTCCCATGGTTCAGAAAAGGACAATAAAGCTCAGAAATGTTAAGTTCACGTACAAAGTCACACAACTAATGTGATGGATCCAGGGATCCAAATTCAAGATTTCATGATTCTAAACCATGATTTTTTCCACTCAATCAAATTTCCTCATCCCCTAACATTGTCACCTTCCATTTTATAAAGCAGAGCTGTCTTTACTCCTCTGAACAGACAGACCCCTTCTTCTTCCAGGGTATAAAACCTTTCCAGCCTTTTAGAGGTCCACTTGGACAGACCCTCCCCATCCTGGGAGATAGTCCTTGTGTGATCACAAGTACAATCACATGACCAAGTGGGTAAGTTGCACTTGAAAGACCAAAGGAAAGATCTGGAGACGCTGCATGAGACACGAAGGTTTATGGGGTTTATTGGGGCTTCTGTACAGGGAGTCCAGGAGTGGCTGGCTAGGGAACAGAGAGGGAACTGCTTCTATGGGGCAAGAGGACAGAGACTCCATGTGTGCGGGGGTGAGGGGAAGACTACATGCTTTGCTGGAAGGGATCAATTCTTGTGCGACCAGTGTCCTGAGGAACAAAACCTCAAGTCAGAAGGAAGGGTCTGCCTCCCAATAAGATGTTTCCATCGATAAGGAAGGCCTGTATTTGGCCAGCCCCAGGCCATCAACATACCATCTACTTAGCATACCACCTGAAGGAGGAGGGCCAGGTTGACACGTGGTTCTTCTGGGACAAAAGGTTATAAGCAGGCAGTGATTGTCCCCACACTCCACCCACCAGGTGTCCATGTGGCCCTTATAATCTCAGTGTACCATTCTTCTGGGAGACCTCTCAAGTAAGACACACAAAAGAGCATTGTAACTACAGACCACAGAAAGAAAGAAATATATGTCTGGCTTCAAGTCCCCATTCCTGTTTTATAATTCCTCAATCATGGGCAACAAGGCACCACCCATTCTTAGCTACTTCTTGTTGACAATGGGCAAAGAGAGGAGGTTGAGGAATGAAAACAGGAGACCTGCTGTTGAAAATAAGCTCGGGTACCAAGATTGCATTCTCAAAAACATTGGTACCCTTAAGATACCTGGTTAGGGTGGCACAGAAAGAGTCCTAGGTGTTGTTCTAAACCCCTTCAGTCCCACCTTTGAACGAATCTCAGTCTTGAGAATAGGTCAGTTCAGTGAACTGGTTGTGTCTCATTTCAGGAAGCAGTTCCACAGGTGGGCTCCTTAAGTTAGGCCTATATCGAATAATTAATAAGCAATAGGTAATTAATAAGCATAAGCAATCAGGCAATTAATAAGAGGCATTTTTACAGAGATGAAAGGAAAACAGGTTAATGGAGCAAGTCAGAAACCCAGTATCTGAGTCTTCAGTGCTGACAAAGAGAATATTTTGAGATGTCAGGCTCCAAGCATCTTCAGACTGCGCAAGTGCAGGCCGTGAGAAATATGACAGATTTTCAAGCAAAGGCAGTCTGAATGTCTTTGGTGATCTTTCTGAGTGGCCCATACAGCAACAGGCATAAAAGGTTGTCTAAACGTGGGCTGCCATGGCGATTCCTCTGATGTCTACATCAAGTCACCTAGTTTTAGCTTGCAAGGCTTCACGGAAAAGATCAGATTTAGTTCTAAATGATTCTAAGCCAAAAGGGTGGGAGAAAATTGGAAACATTAGTTCAGAGAGTCATAGCTAGATATTTGAGGAAACCAGAATTCAGGATCCAGTCTAGTTCACCATGAACAGAATTAGAACCTAATATCCATAAAGGGGCACTAATGAAATACAGTTTTTCTCTCTAAAATCCCCCTCACTTTGATCACAGATAATCATTTGTTTGCAAATTAAGGCCAACATATTTGGCCCATTTATTTATATAAAGGCAGTGAGAATAACGATAGACCATATAGGTGCTTTTAAATCTGCTTTGCTGGAACTTTTCATAAGGAACCTCAGATTGAACTTTTTAAAAGGCCTCTCAAAAAAGGGGAACCCTCCTACACTGCTGGTGGGAATGTAAGCTAGTTCAACCATTGTAGAAAGCAATATGGAGGTTTCTCAAAAAACTAAAAATAGAAATACCATTTGACCCGGGAATCCCACTCCTTGGAATTTACCCAAAGAATACAACTTCTCAGATTCAAAAAGACATATGCACCCCTATGTTTATTGCAGCACTTTTTACAATAGCCAAGATATGGAAGCAACCTAAGTGTCCATCAGTAGATGAATGGATAAAGAAGAGGTGGTACATATACACAATGGAATACTATTCAGCCATAAGAAAGAAACAAATCCTACCATTTGCAACAACATGGATGGAACTGGAGGATATTATGCTCAGTGAAATAAGCCAGGTGGAGAAAGACAAGTGCCAAATGATTTCCCTCATTTGTGGAGTATAACAACAGAAGCAAAACTGAAGGAACAAAAAGCAGCAGACTCACAGAGTCCAAGAAGGGACTAGTGGTTACCAAAGGGGAGGAGTGGGGAGGGCAGGTGGGGAGGGAGGGAGAAGGGGATTGAGGGGTATTATGTTTAGTACACATGATGTGGGGGGTCATGGGGAAAACAGTGTAGCACAGAGAAGGCAAACAGTGAATCTGTGGCATCTTACTACACTGATGGACAGTGACTGCATTGGGGTATGGGTGTGGACTTGATAATATGGGTAAATGTAGTAACCACATTGTTTTTTCATGTGAAACCTTCGTAAGAATGTATATCAATAATCCCTTAATTAAATTTTTTTAATAAATAAAAAATAAAAGACCCCTCAAAGAGAAAAAAGATCACATACAAAGGAAAACTCATCAGGCTATCATCTGACTTCTCAACAGAAACCTTATAGGCCAAAAGGGAGTGGCATGATATATTTAATGCAATGAAACAGAAGGGCCGCCAACCAAGAATACTCTACCCAGCAAGATTATCATTTAAATTTGAAGCAGGGATTAAACAATGTCCAGATAAGCAAAAGTTGAGGGAATTTACCTCCCACAAACCATCTCTACAGTGTATTTTTGGAGGGACTGCTCTAGACGGAAGTGCTCCTAAGGCTAAATAGCTGTCACCAGAGAAAATAAAAACACAGTAAAGGAAATGGACCAAATAATTACTAAGCAAATGCAAAATTAAATCAACTACCCACAAAGTCAATCAAGGGACACATAAAGAGTACAGAATATGACACCTAATATATAAAGAGTGGAGGAGGAAGAAAAAGAAAAAAGAACCTTTAGATTGTGTTTGAAATAGTATAATCGAGTTAAGTTTGACTGTTAGATATTAAAGAGCGGCCCTTGAACCTTTGGTAACCACAAATCTAAAGCCTGCAATGGCAATAAGTACATATCTATCGGTAATCACCCTAAATGTAAATAGACTGAATGTACCAATCAAAACACACAGAGTTAGAGAATGGGTAAGACCCATCTATATGCTGCCTACAAGAGACTCACTTCAAACCCAAAACATACACAGACTAAAAGTAAAGGGAAGGAAAAAGATATTTCATGCAAATAATTGGGATAAAAAAGCAGAAGTTGCAGTACTTGTATCAGAAAAATAGACTTCAAAACAAAGAAAATGAAAAGAGACAAAGAAGGAGATATTACATAATGATAGAGGGGTGAATCCAACAATAGGATATAACCATTATAAATATCTATGCACCCAATGCAGGAGCACCTACATATGTGAAACAAATACTAACAGAATTAAAGGGGGAAATAGAATGCAATGCATTCATTTTAGGAGACTTCAACACACCACTCATTCCAAAGAACAGATCAACCAGACAGAATAAACAAGGAGACAGAGGCACTGAACAGCACATTAGTACAGATGAACCTAACAGACATCTACAGAACACTCCACCCAAAAGCAGCAGGATACATATTTCTCCCAAGTGCACATGGAACATTTTCCAGAATAGATCACATACCAGATCACAAAAAGAGCCTCAGTAAATTCAGAAGGACTGAAATTGTACCAACCAGCTTCTCAGACCACAAAGGTATGAAACTAGAAATAAATTATGCAAAGGAAACAAAAAAGCCCACAAACACAAGGGGGCTTAACAACATGCTCCTAAATAATCTATGGGTCAATGACCAAATAAAAACAGAAATCAAGCCATATATGGAGACAAATGAAACAACAATTCAACACCCCAAAATCTGTGGGATGCAGCGAAGGCCATGCTAAGAGGGAAGTATATTGCAATACAGGCTTACCTCAAAAAAGAACAATCCCAGATGAACAGTCTAAATTCACAATTAATGAAATTAGAAAAAGAAGAACAAATGAGGCCCAAAGTCAGTAGAAGGAGGGCCATAATAAAGATCAGAGTAGAAATAAATAAAATTGAGAAAAATAAAACAACAGAAAGAATCAATGAAACCAGGAGCTAGTTCTTTGAGAAAATAAACAAGATATATAAATCTTCAGCCAGACTTATGAAAAAAAGAGTGTGCACATATAAACAGAATCAGAATGAGAAAGGAAAAATCACTGCAGACAGCACAGAAATACAAAGAATTATTAAAGAATACTATGAAAAATTATATACTAACAAACTGGATAACCTAGAAGAAATGGACAACTTTCTAGAAAAATACAACCTTCCAAGACAGATCCAGGAAGAAACAGAAAATCTGAACAGACCAATTACCAGCAACAAAATTGAACTGGTAATCAAAAAACTACGTAAGAACAAAATCCCTAGACCAGATGGCTTCACCACTAAATTTTATCAAACATTTAGAGAAAACCTAACACCCATCCTCCTTAAAGTTTAACAAAAAGTAGAAGAGGAGGGAATACTTCAAAACTCATTCTATGAGGCCAGCATCACTCTAATACCAAAACAGGCAAAGATACCACAAAAAAAGAAAATTATAGACCAATATACCTGATAAACATAGATGCAAAAATATTCAACAAAATATTAGCAAACTGAATTCAAAAATACATCAAACAGATCATCCATCATGATCAAGTAGGATTTATTCTGGGGATGCAAGGATGGTACGATATTTGAAAATCCATCAGCATCATCCACCATATCAACAAAAGAAAGACAAAAATCACATGATCATCTCCATAGATGCTGAAAAAACATTTGACAAAATTCAACACCCATGCATGATAAAAACTCTCAACAAAAATGGGTATAGAGGGCAAGTACCTCAACATAATAAAGGCCACATATGACAAACCCACAGCCAACGTCATACTTAACAGCGAAAAGCTGAAAGCTTTTCCTCTAAGATCAGAAACAAGACAAGGATGCTGACTCTCCCACTTTTATTCAACATAATACTGGAGGTCCTAGCCACAGCAATCAGACAACATAAAGAAATAAAAGGCATCCAGATTGACAAGAAGTTAAACTGTCACTGCAGATGACATGACATTGTACACAAAAAACCCTAAAGAATCCACCCCAAAACTACTAGAAACTAATAACTGAATTCAGCAAAGTTGCAGGATACAAAATTAATACACAGAAATCTGTGGCATTCCTATATACTAATGATGAACTAGAAGAAAGAGAAATCGGGAAAATAATTCCATTTACTGCCGGAGTCCAGCTCCAGCTAGTCCAGGGGTCCCTGAAGGATGGACGGCATTGGCGACTGAGTGAATGAGGACACAGACACTAGCAAAAGCTGAGCCTGGCCTTTAATTAAAAGTAGCAGATTGTTTATATACTCTTTGATTTCATAAAGTACAGTTATTAATCATTTAATTGACACATAGCAGGGTTACATGAGTTTAGAAAATGAGATTAAATCATTTTGACATATCTTAGCGGTCTACTAATTTCTAAGTAAATTTTGTTCCTAGTTACTGAGGTTAGAAAATCTCACAAAGGTTAGGTAGGTGCCAGATTCTTGTTTTTTTTTACAGATGACTATTTAAAGTTTACTATTCCATTGTTTTTATGTAGGGTTCTTATTCTTTCATAGCTGTCCTCCCATTCTCCATCTCCGGTGGGAAAGAAAGAGGCTGACTCCAAGAGGACATGATGACCTTCTGGCAGGCAGGGATAAATGACACGGAGTGCACCTCGGACCCATTTTCAGTAAGACTTACAATGGAGATTTTTCTAATCTGAAGTCAGGCAATGCCCTGTTCTTATTACTTTTATAATTTATCAAGCTATTCTCTGGCAGGTTAGCCAGAGGGAACCACTTGTTCTTTGAACCCATTTCCACATTCATCAAATATGCCATCTAGAGGCCACATAGGGGTGGGGAGGGGGAACTGGAACTCACTCAAACAATCTCCATTTATTATAACTCAATACTTGTTTCCAATATCTTTCTCGCATCCCCCTCCTATTATTCTTTAATAAAATGTTAAAGTAGTAGGTAAAAGTAATAAAGATTACAGTTTCTAATAGAAAGTTGTTTAAATCTTGATATAAGATAAAGATGAAAAGTAGAGTTTAATGCAGTAGGAAAGCAAGTGTAGACTGTCAGATTCATGCCTATAAACTGGGTATAGATCTGAGCAAGACAAGGGCAACAAAGCAGCCATGGGTGCAGAAGATTTCTCTCAAAACTGGGGGGGTGAGGTTCTGAGCCTCACCTCTGTTGGCCCCCTATTGCTCACCTGATGGCCCCCCTGCGACAGTGCCTGTCTTAGGTTGTTCCTCCCTTGAGGAATCTTACCCATCTCTGGCTAACCAGCCATCTTCCGGGGCCATACAGGGAGATGTGCAGTTGGTAAGTGAGAGAGAAGCAATGTTCTTTGAAAAGGTGAGTTCTTCTTACTTCTTTGCAGATTTATGCCCCATGGCTTTTATGCCCAGCAGTTGTCTCGAGGTATCTTTACCACCTGGAAGAATTAGGGGGTCTTGCCTCTGGCATTTCTCCCAGGGTATATTAAATTTGGTTTTCCAATTTAGGAGAAAGTGACCAATAACAACATTTCCAAACACCATAATAATAATGAGAGAGAGTGGGGATGTTCCTCTCAGAAGTCCGCATGGCGGTTCCTTCTTACCGGGTGTCTGGGCAGTGCCATCAGACGGATGGTTCAAACTGGCTCCCAACAATTTACAATTGCATCAAAAAGAATAAAATACCTGACAATAAACCTAACCAAGGAGGTGAAAGACCTATACCCTGAAAACTACAAGACACTCATGAGAGAAATTAAAGAAGACACCAATAAATGGAAATACATCCCATGCTCACGGATAGGAAGAATTAATATTGTCAAAATGGCCGTCCTGCCTAAAGCAATCTACAGACTCAATGCAATCCCTATCTAAATTCCAACAGCATTCATCAACTAACTAGAGCAAATAGTTCTAAAACTCATATGAAACCACAAAAGACCCCGAATAGCCAAAGCAATCCTGAGAAGGAAGAACAAAGCTAGGGGGATTACACTCCCTTAACTTCAAGCTCTACTACAAAGCCACAGTAATCAAAAAAATTTGGTACTGGCACAAGAAAAGACCCATAGATCAATGGAACAGAACAGAGAGCCCTGGTATAAACCCAAACATATACAGCCAATTAATATACAATAAAGGAGCCATGGATATACAATGGGGAAATGACAGCCTCTTCAACAACTGGTGTTGGCAAAACTGGACAGCTACATGTAAGAGAATGAAACTGGCTTATTGTCTAACTCCATACATAAAAGTAAACTAAAAATGGGTCAAAGACCTGAATGTAAGTCATGAAACCATAAAACTCTTAGAAGGAAACAGGCAAAAATCTCTTGAATATAAACATGGGCAATTTTTTCCTGAACACATCTCCTTGGGCAAGGGTAACAAAAGCAAAAATGAACAAATGGGACTGCATCAAACTAAAAAGCTTCCATACAGCAAAGGGCACCATCAGTAGAACAAAAAGTCATCCTACAGTACGGAAGAATATCTTTGTAAATGATATATCCAATAAGGGGTTAATATCCAGAATATATAAAGAACTCACACGCCTCAACACCCAAGAAGCAAATAACCCGATTAAAAAATGGGCAGAGGATCTGAACAGACACTTCTCCAAAGAAGAAATTTGAATGGCCAACAGGCACATAAAAAGAGGCTCCACATCGCTAATCATCAGGGAAATGCAAATTAAAACCACAATGAGATATCACTTCACGCTACTTAGGATGGCCAACATCCAAAAGATTAGGAACAACAAATGCTGGCAAGGATGCAGAGAAAGGGGAACCCTCCTACTCTGCTGGTGAGAATGTAAACTAGTTTAACCATTGTAGAAAGCAATACGGAGGTTCCTCAAAAAACTAAAAATAGAAATACCATCTGACTCAGGAATTCCACTCCTAGTAATTTACCCAAAGAAAACAAGTTCTCAGATTCAAAAAGACATATGCACCCCTATGTTTACTGCAGCACTATTTACAATAGCCAAGATATGGAAGCAACCTAAGTGTCCATCAGTAGATGAATGGATAAAGAAGATGTGATAGATGGTTTGGGGGATCACAGGGAAGGTAGTGTAGCACAGAGAGGGCAAATGGTGGATCTGTGGCGTCTTGTTGCACTGATGGACGGTGACTGCACTGGGGTGTGGGTGGGGACTTGATGATATGGGTGTGTGTGGTGACCACATTGTTTTTTCATGTGAAACCTTCATAGGAGTGTATATCAATGATACCATAATAAAAAAATGTAAAAAAAAACACCTGTGTCAAAACGCATACATCTGAAATATGTAAGCTTTTGCAAGTCAATGTACTTTAATTTTCTTCTACATTAATTCTTTATTTCACCTGAAGAATAAAGAATAATAATTTACATCATAACTAAAAAAAAAGATGTGATACATATACACAATGGTACATATACATTTATTCAGCCATAAGAAGAAAACAAATCCTACCATTTGCAACAACATGGATGGAACTAGAGGGTATTATGCTCAGTGAAATAAGCCAGGCAGAAAAAGACAAGTACCAAATGATTTGTGGAGTATAACAACGAAACAAAACTGAAGGAACAAAACAGCAGGAGACTCACAGACTCCAAGAAGGGACTAGCGGTTACCAAAGGGAAGGGGGTGGGGAGGGAGGAAGAAGGGGATTAAGGGACATTATGATTAGCATACATAATGTAGAGGGGGCATGGGAAAGGCAGTATAGTACAGAGAAGACAGGTAATGACTCTATAGCATCTTACTATGCTGATGGACAGTGACTGCAATGGGGTGTGTGGGGAGGACTTGGTAATAACCACAATGTTGCTCATGTGAAACCCTTGTAAGATTGTATATCAACGATACCTTAATAAAAAAAAAAAGGCCTCTCAAAGCCAGCAAGCCAAACCAAGAAATTTACCTGCAACACCTATATGGTTTGGGTTACTTCCTCTTTTCTCAAGGTCCCCAAAATTTCCTGAGGTTCCTGAACCTGCCAGGAAGTAACCCTCTTGGCTCGTCTGGTGAGGTTGTTAGAAAACCCTGTAAGCAAGGTACCAGCTAAATACTTCCAAGGGTTTTATTGGCTCCATAAAGTCAACCTTAGTTCCTTAAAGCTCTCTGGTCATACCTGAATTTATTTCTCTCAAATATGACATTTCATACAAAGCCTTGATAATATAACCAATGTTTCTAATTGTGTCCTGTTATAAGAACAGATTATTATTGAACTTCCACAAATAAATATATATTGCCATAAAAATATAAAAATACTGAGAGTTTCCAAATTCTGGCGGGATCAGGTAGGAAGAAGAAGATAAATGTTTCAATTCTGCTTATAATTTACCAAATTGTTGTAAGACATAGACAGGTTAGGAGAAGTTTCCTTAAATCTGGACAAGCAAATATTAAAGAACCAGTAATGTTTTAAACAAAAGTCATAAAAATTAAAATCCTCCTTCTCAGTTTACTCAGTCCCATGTAATTAATTCTTGTTCTGCCAGAATCGTTTTTTCGGTAGTTCTGGAAATTTTTACCCAGTTCAGTCTTACAATCTTAAGGTTATCAGAAACCTACTTATTTCAGACATCCTCTCCATAAAGCTCTTTGGAGATGAGGCTCTTTTAGGGGTACTTTTGTAGGAGCACCTGGCAATAACTGTCTGTCAATAACAAAAGACTTAAAAATGACCATGGTTAAAGACGTGATAAGAGTTCATCATAATGCAATTGACAAGGACATTTGGTTATTTCTGTAACATATAACCTTTCAATAAATATAATTACAAGTGAATATACCAGGACATATCATATTTCTAGGAGTTTCATATGACTTCTAGAATACTTACTTAATAAGATATTTTTACACAGAATCTAAGGTTTAGCACCACTTATTTGACAGTGCTTCTCAGGTAATTTAAAGTATCAAATAAATAAGACTAATTAGTAAAAAACTCTCCTTTATGAGGAAAAAAATCCTCTGACATGTTCCAGGAGACCTCTGGAAAATATCAGAGTTAACTATTAGTAAAAAGGATTTCACTTAAAATTTGATTTGGAGAAGTTTGTCAAAAATATCAAAAGCTTTGAACATTTGATTAAAGAAGATCACAGATCATTTTGACACCCATATAATCAATTCACTTTAATTTTAGCCAACTTCATCACCCCTTAAAATTTCTTTTCCACAAAACTTCTACAACTTTCCTCCCTCCTCATATTCAGATTTTGTCCTAAGTTTTCCATTTTTAAATAACCAGCCTTTTGCCTTTAGGACAAAATTACTTCCTTTTTCCCTCAATAAAAATGCATTTCCATTCCTCATACCTTCTCTTACCAAAAACATATATCTTACTTTTCTTGCTTGCAGAGATGTTCCCTTTATTATTTCTAGTGGCTTTAATTACACTTATTAGAATTCTTAACTTTTAGAACCCTTAATTCATAGTGAAAACTAAGTAGTAAGCAATTGTGAACTGTTCATTATACCAGCATTCTTTAGATTGGCAAACTTATGAATACATTTCATAATTTCCAGAAATGTGCTTCTTCATAGTACAATCTTTTAGTAAGCACAAAACATGTTTACTAACAGACCCAAATTTGTCTTTAGTTTTTCTGTAATAAGGAAGTCAAAAGTAGATAAACCTATATTCAGTAATTTTAATGTTTCATTATTTTATCTTATTTAGAAATGATCTAGATTTTCAATGAATAACTAATCACTTTAAGATTTCAGGTTACCTAAAATATTTTCAAGTTATTTTTACATACATATACCATAAAACATAATTGTTAAAAAGTTCACCTATTACACCTATTTAGTTTATTATCAACCATGTCTAGCTTACCCAAAAGTTTCATTAGACATCAAAGTCAGCCATTCTACCAGCATTTTTTTTGAAAGGTTTAAAAGATATCAATTTCTATGACTTTAAGTAAATCTAGGCAGAATATAAGTTTTCATTGTAATGTTGATAACCTTAAAGACATGTCTATTTTAATTAAAACAAACTCAAACTAGCATTAATACCAAATATTTTCCCACATCATGAGAACTTGAAAAACACTTGGGTTGGTTTCTATCAGAATTTCTGGAAGTTTCGGAATACCCAATTCTTACAAGTGCTTATCTTTAAATTTAGCATAATTTTAGCAATACCATCCAGAGGTGGAGAATTATCTCCCATTTATATATATTTATAGACACATAAACAACACACAAAGATTTTCCAGTTGCTAATATTTGTGGAGATTTTACCCAATTACTAAGTTCTAAATGGTAGATCATTAGGGTCCTTCACACCCTGGGGCCGAGGTTGATCCATATTCATTTTTTGAGCAACCTCTTGAGTCAAGCAGCTAAGACAGGAACCTCTATATTATCAGATTCACACAAACAGTATGATAATGTCCCTGCTCTCTCTGCTTAGACTAGGCTCACTTCCCATCCCGATTTCAATTCCTTCCGTAGTTGCCCAATCTTCACTTTAGCTTCTAGTTTGGCTCCACTTGGTAGGCAAGCTGCTGTGAGAAGGGGCCACCTGGACTTGGCTGCGGCAATAACCTGGCCTTCTGCTATTGTGGCCCTGTGGTGTTTTGGGGGCATCTCCATACTGCTGCAGGGAGCCCCATCCCTCTAAGATGGTGGTGACCAGCCCCCAAAATGAGAATACCAGCTAGCCTTGGATTTCCCCGTTGCCCATAATCTCAGTGCTCTTGGCTCTCTGTGGTCTTCTGGCTGGCTCGCCAATTGTGTGATCACATGTCTGATCACACTCCCAAGTGGGCACGCTGCGATGGGAAAGAGCTCCAGAGACTGAGGGAAAGACCCAGAGACAGCATATGAGACATGAGGGTTTACTGGGACTTACATTGAGGGAGTTCAGGAGCGACCAGCTGGACGAGGTTGTGCACCACTTTCATGGACGGGGAGGGAACTGCTTATACGGGACAAGGAAACAAAGATTCCACGTATGCCAGGGGCAAGGGAACAAACTACATGCTTTGCTGGAGGGGATCATTCTTGTGCGACCAGTGCCGCAAGGAAGAAACCTTAGTTAGAGGAGTCTGCCTCCCTAAGATGTTTTTTTTTTTTTTGATAAATAAGGTGGGCGTAGATCTGGTCAGCCCCAAGCCCCAGTACTGTGTACTTAGCATACCACCTGAAGGAGGGGACCAGGTGGACACAGGTTATTCTGGGACAAAAGGTTACAAGCAGGCAGTGCTCATCCCCACACTACCCAAGTCCTACCACACACACCCCAGGATGGACATTTGATTGCCTGAACACACATCTTTACTCCTAGAAGGTATCTTGTAACTCAAGAGCAGTGGTTCTCACATCAGAATCATCTGGAGGACTTGTTAGTTTCTGACTCAGTATCTGGGGTGGGGGCAGAGAATCTGCATCTCTAATGGGCCCCCAGTTAATACTGACACTGCTAGTCCCGGGATACACTTTGAGAACCATTGCTCAAGAGAATGTCATTCCTCAGTCTAGACCTTACAATCCCCAGAACCAACCCCACCCTCCTACCGTGGACTTTCCCTCAATGCCCAGATGGACCCTCCCCCTCCTCCCCAAATAGACCTCCCTCATTCCCTGAGAAAGAGCCCCTCTTTTCTCTAGAACCCTCCCCAATTATTCCCCCCATCCCCCACTACCACCAAGACAGAGCCTCCATCCAGGGCAAGTTCCCTAGAGCCAGAAGGTAAGGATTGATATTAAGTGGCTTATGAGGCGCAAGGCAGAAGCAGAAAATTCCTCTCTCAGCTTGGTGCCAAGAGCTAATCTAGCAGACACAGGCTGCTCTGGGCAGGGATTTGTGGGAGCAGTTGGTAAGGAGCTTCATGGACCTATGGGAAAAGGACGGTAGCAGGGTCCTACGGGAGCTGGAAAGGATTTGAACTGCGGACTTTGGAACTGCCCCAGTTCTGCTTCCACCACCCCAGGTCCCTCACCCATGGAGCCTGCTTGCCCACCGTGATGGTCTCTCATCTTTGGACACAACGGTTTTAAAATGTATTTTTCAGTGGGAGAATCCTCTGCTGGCCACCTGCAGAAATGCAGCCCAGAACTGGGAGTGAGGGGTGCATGAGCCCGACGCAGCCCTCTCCCCCTAGAGGCAGGAAGTGAAGGTAAGCATAGGTGCCCGAGTCCTGACAGTAGAGGGGTACTGTACTTACTAGGCTGGGTCCCTGCAGTGGCTTTAAAAAAATATGTTGTTTAAAAATATAAGAATGTAACAAAAGCAAGCAATGTTGACATGTATCATAAAAGTGTAACATTTCTCTCTCCATCTTACTCCTGCTATGTAGTGCCATTTCCTTTTGACAAGGAGAAAATGAGAGGTTCTCCTTATTCCAACCACCTGTCTCCATTCAGCAGCCTGCTTCCCTGAGGACCCTCTAGACTCTGAAGAGCTCCATTTAAATATGTCCCCTTTCTGATCACCTTTCACTTTTGCCCTCTGATCTTCAGAAGCCTGGCTAGAACCTCCAGTGCTTTATTCTAACTACTACCTTCCAGTCTCTCAGGGCCTCGCTGTCCAGCCTGGACCGCATGATCTTTCTCCAGCTGCAATAATTACTCTGCTCTTTGGCCCCAGGCAATGTGTGTCCTGGCCAGCAGGCCATGGGTGTGGATCAACCCAGTGGTTTGACTTCTGCTTTTGTCCTGGGGGTGCTAGGATCTGCCACAAAAAAAGTGGTTGTGTTGAAGTTGCCACTGCTTGATCTTGGTCTTCAACCTCGCTGGCTCACTAGGTGATCTCTCACTCCACTATCTACCAATGCTATTACTAAAATTTGACAATTCTTATAAATCTCCTTAATCGAACAGATTATCCCTCAATAACCTTAATTCCTACTTTACCAAGGAAACTGAGACCACCAGGCATAAAATCCCTCTCACACATTATAACCTCTTACAAACTAAATCTGTGGTCCACTCCCACCAGACCTCCTTCCCTCTACTCAAAGGAGTGGGTATCTTCATTCCTTTCCAAGTTCCATCTACTTTTCCTCCATATTCCTTGTCCAGTCAAGAAATTCAAGCTATTTAGCATGGTATGAAAAAGTTTTCCATCTCCCCCATCCTTCCTCCTCAGCCTCAATTCCTTTGCCACTGTACATGAAATACGTATGCTCCTTGTCCCCAAGTGCACCATGGATTCCCAATCTTGAGCAAAATTCACTCAATTACCATTCATTGAACACCTGTATTTATGACAGTATTTCTCTCTTGTACCCACTCAGCTTGTCTGTGCTCATCAGTGACTGTGGACTTGCCCCAAGTAAGAGAAAAGTATTAGCTTCCACACTCCCAGGAAGGTTCTCTCCCTACTCTCATCCACTTTGAGGAAGAGAAAGACAGGACGTCCTCTTAATCTTCAGACACCAGAATGTTTGACTCATGCGCTGACTCCAGAGGAAACTCTATGGCAGTTAAATTAGTAATCACCCCCCTTCCTTCTGGGGTCTGCTCTGACTCACCCCCAGCCTCTACTATCCTTCCACGGGCCTCTGGCTTTATAGCCCCCTCAATAGCCCCTCAACTCCCGATGCAATGCTTTCTAAGCCATGAGATGTGAGCCTAGAAGGCCCTCCTCCTGGAGAAGTGGCATCACACAGCAGGCGGCCAGAATCTCTTCGCTGTCCCCATGGTCCAGACAAAGCATGAGCTTTAGTATGGGCATGACTGATGAGACTGGCAGGGAAGGCCCTTTAGAAAGGGTGCCGGCCTGATTCTGAAGACCAAAAAAGGTTCAGCCAAGAAATGGATGGCATCAGTAATGCTCAAGTGGCAGCCCAAACCACAGCTTAGAACACTAGTAAAACCAGGGCACCAAGAAATGAAAGGGAAAAATTGAGACCAGAATTTGATAGCTAATATACATATTTCCTTAAATTATAATTATAGACTTCCTTATATACTTTATGGTTTAATATTTTCACTTTGAATTCTATGTGGAGAATGGGGCACCATAGTATTTTCAGGGTTTAGAGCCTTTAGTTTTCAACGGATCCTGCTTAGGAAGAAGGTCTTCACTGACTTGCTTTGGGCCCTGTTCTACTTAACCTTTTAACCTACCACTTGGAGATAGTTGTCAGTCAAGACTACTAAGTGGAGATTTAATGGCAAATATGAGGGCCTGCTGTTGGGTCCAAGGTAACAACTGCATGCATCTGGAGTGAAGGAGCAGGGTTTGGGCAGCAACAAAATATCTAAATACTTAGGGGTTCTAGAGGGCAGTGGCTTCACAACAAAGTGAGTGTGGTGTAACCACCAAAAACACAGCCAAGGAGGTGAGGGTGAAGAGGGGACCCCTCACTACATGACACAAAGACGTAGAGAATTTGTTTAATGGAGAGACAGGGCATGAGTGGCACGATCGGTACAGGATCCTAGAGAAGTGAGCCAGAAAATTCAGCTGTTTTGCTTGTGAAAACCTTTCATTTATGTTTCCGGTCCTCCACACTGCCATTTCTTGAAGGCGATCTCATAGAGGCCAAGTGAACATCCACTCTGGCATCACCTTAAAGCCCTTGTTATTTGCCTGAATCCCTGCAGCAGCCCCTAACTTGTACCAGCTTGCCGTCTCTCACTCAATTTTCTCCATCATTAGGATGACCATTCTAGAACTACACGGTCCTTTCAGGTGGCCTTGACTTCCATTCCAGCGTCTCTTCATGGTGTATGGCCCTCTCTGCTGCAGACCATAAAGAACCCTTTAGGTCTGGTTACAGGCCTCACTTCCTCTGTGTGGAGTAATCTGCCCCCTCTTTGTAGATGGTAGCTCTCATCACCTCCTTGAAGCCCTTCCTGATCCCTTGCCCAAGTAATACTGTCTACTCCCACTCCGAGCCCCCTAAATGAACCCTGATAGGCTTCTGTCACTCCACTCATGTGTCTCCTTGGCCCTATACAGCAAGCGTCTCAAGGGTAGGTCCTGGGTTTTATTCATCTTTGTATCCGTAGCACGTATCACAGTGTCTGGACTATAGGACTCAGTAAATGGCTGATGGACGTAGTGAATATTTTTTTCCCGTTATTATTTCTGCAATAGGCACTGTTTCTCTAATAAGAATTAAATTTGGTCCTTTAAGAGGCCCAGAAATCCTTTTGGGGCAGTTTTCTGCCCATGCAACACCCCTGCAAGTATTTCCCTGACTACCAGAGTGGCAGACAACCTAAGACTGGACACGGGGTGCTCAGAAGCGGCTGGACAGGCCTGAAGAAATGCTTCATATTTTGGAGGGTTTCAGTTTCTTTGAGAATCTAACAAAGCAGACCCTTTCCTTAGGGAAATGCACAGTTTTCTCATTTGGTTCCTGGATCCCAGTGCCTACCATTGCCTAGGGCCGCCAAGCTTCCCTCCCAGTTGCACAGACCCAAGGCAAAGAACCCCTCCCCCAAAGGCACTTGTTCTCATCGGGACTCAGAGCGTGTAGCTGCGCTCAGGGCTGTCTTCTCTGTGAGGCCCTCCCATCCACTCTGCAGGGCCACCACTGCCCACTCATGGCCTGTGCCTAGGACTGCCAAAGATGGCAGATGCTCTGAGGAGAAATGGAGCAGCTCAGCAAAGCGGGACAGGGGTAGGCAGGGAACAAGGGACGGTTAAAAACAAAAGCAAACCCTAGTCCCCATAAGGGAACAAGCCTAATTATTCAGCAACTCTTCTGGGCAGCTGTAGCTCCTTATTACCTAGTTAACTGCCACCGAACATAGGAAATGAGCAACAGCCCAAGTGTTTATTACCAAAAACAACTGTAACACATACACTCAGTGCCTCCAATCCCATCCCTGAGGGTAAGCAGGAGTCAGTGGGGTTGTAGGAGGAACCTTTCAGAGGAAAATGGCTGCCTGACCCACAATGTCTTGGCTGGCTGTGAGGAAAGGGCCCTTGTAGGAACCAATTACATGTCACCCCTGGGCCTAGGGACCCCTAAATATGTGAATGGATGCAAGTTACCTAAGGATTTTAATCACTGTTCCATCATGTCCAGGAGATATGGTTAAGCCTATTAGCCCCCTCCACAAGAACACACATAACCAGGGATCCAAAATCCTCAAAGTATCCAAACTCTTCACGATCCCCATAAAACATGGTCTGTAGAAAAGGGAAGGCCTTAGAGTCTGCCAAATGATGCAAGCTGGGTCCAGAGTGGACCACACTGCTCCCGGGACCAATGCTAGAGGCATCCATTAGCAAGGGCCACCCACTGGGGGCGCTGCCACCAGCCCAGCTCAAACCCCAGAGCCTGGGGTAGGAATGGTCAGGTTCTGCAGCTTTCATACCATCTGGACGTCGGGCTCCTTGGCTATTTCCTGAAAATTTTCCACCATGTCTCCACCATGTCCCAGAGCAGGGCTTGAGGGCTGCGGGGGGGGGGGGGGTGGGTGGGGGCGGCAGGGACTCTCCTGGGGCTTCAGACCGCACACAGCAGACAATCACTGTCTGCTCACTAGCCTGGACATTGGTCTGATTCGCCATGTGGGTAACAGGGCTGGAGTGTCCTGAGAGGCTGAGAGGACTGTCCTCTCACCGGCCCCCTCCTTCCTCTTCCTCTTCAGCTTCGTGCTTGGGTCCTGGATCCCCTGACACTGTCTCCAGAATGATGCCCTGCAGGCCGCTCTCACTCAGGGGCGCTTCCAGGCCTGACCCCTCTTGGGGCTGCTGCAGCAGCTGCTGGGTCAGCTCAACACTCTCGTAGCGAAGCAGCTGCAGCCGCATGTAGCCGTCTTCATGTGCCTTGTACCTGGTGAAGCAGGAGCGCAGAGGGCAGCAAAGGCGGGCAGGGGGTGCAGGAATGGCTCGGGGACTGGCAAGGTGAGGGCGGATACGAGACAGAGGAAGCCCCCGGATTGCTAAGTGATGGGCACTGAAGACAAGGTTTTTATTGGAATATGCAGAAGACAGAGGGAAGGATCATTACTCAAAATGTAAAATTTTAGGTAGAAACCTGCAAGAGGGAGGGAGGAGTTATCTGTTTTGGAGAGTGAGGGTGTCAAAGGATTTATGGGAAGGCCACGGACTGTAGATCAGTACCCTTAGGCTCTGGCTCGATTACAAGACTTCTGGCACCATTTACTGGGCTTGGCACAGTGCCTTGGATGGCAAAATCAGAAGACTAACCTTTGCCCCTATTCTCTGGGTTCCTTGAGCCTAAATGGAGATGGTGGACATCAAAGCACCATCATATTCAATATTTTTAACTTATTGAAAATGTATTTTAAAAAATCTGTGTGAATCTCAGGAAGGGCTAAGAGACATACCGAAAACGGGGGTGCCCTGAGGGCCACTTGAACTGGTGCTTCTTGCGAAGGTGCATTGTGAGGTTGTTGCCCCTTGTGAAGCACTTGTCACACACATGACATTTGTACCTTGGCTCTAAATCTCCCTGATGGGGAGGGAAGAGGAGGGAGAATGAGACCAGCTCTTCCCCCAAACTCCCCCACACCTCTGCAGCTCTGTCCCATCACCAGCCCCACTCACTTCATGCACTTTTCGGTAGTGGGACTTGACAGAGCAGAGGGATCGGGCGCTGAAGCTGCAGTTTGCAAAATCACACCTGTATGCTGGCTCCTTGCTATGGGTGTCAATGTGCTTCCGGAGGTCGACCAGATTCTTGCAGCTGCCAGGAGAGGTCAGGAGGGTTGGAGGGCATGGGGGGACCGGGAGGGCATAGGGACCCTGGCACACACAAGTCTGCTGATTTCTGATCCCTGGTTCCCCTTACCTGTAGTCACAATAGTCACATTTAAAGGGCCGGTCCTCACTGTGGCGAAACCGCATGTGGTTTTGGAGGGAGGATGGCAGCGGACAGGTCATGTCACACAGAGGGCACTTATAGTGATTCACTGAGAGAAGCAGAGATGAGGCTGTGATCTGCGGGCGAGCGAAACCTTGGAGGGTGGGCGAGGAGACTGGGAGCTGCTGGCTACTCACCATGATTACGCATGTGGTCCCGCAACAGCCGCTCTGTGGCAAATCTCTTGGAACAGTGAGAGCACTGAAAGCGCTGCTCTGCGGTGGGGCAAGCAGGAGAAAGGGTGGGTTGTGGGGGACCACAGAGAGGCAGAGAGGAGAGTGAACCCAGGGAGAGAACCTTCCAGACCAAAAGGAACCACCCGAGGAGAAAAGGGGAACTTAGGGACTATGGATGGACATAGCATGGTGGAAAGTGAACGGGTCTTGGAATTGAGAACCTGAATCAGAATCCTGGCTTGACCATTTACTAGCTGTGTGATCTCAGGTAACTGATTTAACCTCTCTGAGCCTCAGTATCCTCATCTGCAAAAAGGGGGATAAGAAGCCTACCTCATGGGGCTGTTGTGAGGATTCACTGTGGTAAGAGATACAGCACATGGAAGGCACTGAATAACAATGTCTAATGACGTTGAAAATCTGAATGAGCAGAGTCTGGGGCAAGTAACTGAGCCCTAAAAGTAAATGTAGCCATGTTGCATTACCTTCAGTGGCCCCCTTGCCAAGAACAGACCGCCAATTCCCACACCACCCAGGACAACCTGCACCCGCCCCCATTCTTCTCTGATTGCTTACGATCCAATGAAGTCTGGCGACGGATGTGATCGAAGAACTTGGTGTTGTTGGCAAACATGCCCCCGCAGGTGGGGCAGGCCACCACTTTCTCCTGGGTGTGGCTGCGGAGGTGCTCTTGGAGCTTTGAGCGGCCTTTGAAGATGCAGGCACAGCCTGGGAGGAAGCCCCGTGAGGCCACAGCCACAAACCTCCCACAGTAGGCTCTGGTACCCCCAAGTTTCTCCAGCCAGCAGCCAACCCTGCCCAGCAGGACGGGTACCATCCCCAACTGTCCCAGCCCCTTAGCACTCCCAGGGTCTCTTTAAAAGCCAGCAGTTAACGAATGGCCCTACCTTTCCAGCCACACAGCACCACGTGGTTGTCCTTGCCAAACACTTGGTAGTCACAGCACAGGGTGTGCGCCTCCACATGTCGATAGAACCACTCAGGATTGTCGAAGGAACTCTGTGCCAGGAACAACTTGGGGTAAGGATGAGGGTGGGTGGAGGGACTCTCACCTCCATGTATCCAAAGGGGGCTTCTCAGCTGTCTCCCAAATTAACTTAAGTGGGGATGGCAAAGTGCGGGCAGGGAGCTACCCAAAAATGAAAGAGACACACTAGCAGGTGCCTCGGGAATACAGGGCATCCCTGAAAGAGTCAAGGCATCTTGAGTAAAGATCCCCAACTTCCTTCTACTCCTACTACCTCACAGTGCTCCCACAGACAGAGGAAGTGATCAGGAATGTCTGGGATGAGGTTGCGGCTCTGGAAGTCCAGGATGCAGGGGCTGAGTTCAGCCTGGTTCTGCAGGGCCTGCAGCCCCCACTGTTTCAGCTTGGTGTGGTAGCAGTGGAAGTAGACATGGCGGACGAGGTCAGCAGAACTGTCCAGAGAACAAAAGCCACATTCCTGCCACAAGCAGGAGAATTCTTCCTCTGCAGATAGGGGATTAGAAAGAAGAGTCTGATACTTTCCAAAGCCCAGCTCTCCTTCCACCTGTGGCACTTAGCAGCGAGTGAGGAGGCTGAACTCTGACCTATTACCAGGAGTCCACTCAGCAGATACTAATATTTAGTGGCCACCAATTGTATACCAGGCACTGCAGATATAGTAACAAGAGAAAAGAGCCCCAGCCTTGCCCTCGAATAGCTTTTAGTCAGGGAGAAAACATTAACTGAATACTCACACGTCTAAAAATAAAATGGCAACTAGTCCTAAGGTCCATTAAGTGGGGAGGGGGGCCTGTGGTACTATAAAATAGTTAAACAGAGGTAATTTGACATAGACAGGGATGTCCTGGAAGTGTTCCTGTGTCGTGATCTAAAGGGTGAGTATCTGTAAACTCGGTGAAGAAGGTGTGGGCGAAACAGGTGTGCAAGGCCTGGTGCCAAAAGCTCAGAGGCTGAAGGTGCAGCTGGCATGCACTCCTCTGGCTCTGAGTTTTCCGCTGTTAACTGAGGAGATGCTGCCTCCCAACCTGGGACACCTTCCACTCTTTCCCGTCAAACCATCAGTCGTTCTTCCCCCCATATTCTGCCCAAAACCTGTCTTCTCCAGGAAGGCCCTCAACTATTCCAATTCACTTCCTAGCTCTCTGGCATCTCTCTCTAAGCACCATATTTTCCATGCTCTTAGGGGTTTACTTGTTTTGAAAAGTAGATACTTGAAAAAATACAATAATGCCCCAACTTCTCTTTTGATAAATATTACCTGACTTTTGAAACAATCAATTATAGTTCATAGTCACTAAACTGAAAACAGCACTGACGTGGGGGAAGGAGAGCCACCTCTGTACTTCCTATAGAACAGAGGTTTTCAAACTGCTGTGACCTATCAGTGGGTGGGGAAATCAGTTTAGGTAACTGCAAACCACATTTTTTTTTTAATGATGAGAATAAGATAAAACATTTCAGAAAACATTCAATAAAGGTAAGCATTATTTCAATTATTTTTAACTTTTGTGTATGGGTTTGTGGTGTAAAATGTATTCCTCACTGGTGGTCACTACCAGAGAAACACTACCAGAGTAAAAAAAAACAGGTTGCCAACTTGTACAATATGATCCTTTTACAAAAAAAAATCATTATTTATCTAATTTATGTACGCACATGCAGAGTCAGAAAAATATTCACTAATGTCAGTAATTGCCTCTTGACTACAGGATGGCAGACTCATTTCATGTATCCTTGTTGAATGAATTTTCTATAATAATGAGTCTATAATGGTTTATAAACAAAGAAAAGCACAACGAGAAAGTAAACGACATTCTCCCAGGCTGCCTTCTCGCTCTGGGGAAAGGAAGTCAGGTTTCCGGCTTCCCTCACGCTCTTTCCCCGTCCTGCTCCCTTACCCAGCAGGTCCTCCTCCTCCTCCTCCCCAGAGCCGGAGCGGGGGCCGGGCAGGTGCTGCTGCAGGTGCTGAGTGATGTGCTCGCAGAACTCCTCCATGGCCCAGCACACGAACGAGCAGGACCCCCACTCACACTGCAGCTCCAGGTTCTCCTTTCGGGCCACTTTCCCGGGGGTTGACATGGCCTTTACCCTAGAGGAGAGGACGAAGCCCACGGCTGTAAGATGCCACCCTAGTGCCGCGGAGGGTAACAGCTGGGCAGGCAGCCTGCCTAGAACCAGCGGGTATTTTTCCAGAGACGAGAGAAACCCTGTGCTTTTTCAGTAAGGATAGAATAGCAGTTCCTCAAACCCCTGGCAGCTGCCTGGTATTCTTGGGAAGGGAGAACACAAGCTAACATTACTGAGCATGTGCCAGGCACTGAGCTAAGAACCTTAACAGACATTTTCTCATGAAGCTTCAGAGCAACTCGCCAAGAAGGAATGATTCCTATGGGAGGCAAAACAATGCTCAGGTTCAAAGAGATGGCTTTGGAGAAGGACAGGCTTCAAATCCAAATGTCTCTGTCAACCACCTACTAGCTGTGTGACCTTGGCCAAGAAACTTAACTCTTCTACCCCTGAATATCCTCAGCTTCAAAAAGGGGAAAACAAAACCTTTTGGTTTTAACTTCTCACTTACTATATACCAAGTATACTAAAGTATATGCCAATATACTAAAGACTTTACACGGTGTCACTGAATTACTACCACTACCCTATGAGGTAGGTACTATTTTTAACTTAACGTATAGATAAGGACCTGAGGCTCAGAGGTTAATTGGCTTGCACAAGGCCACACACTAGTGGTGTGGTAGGGTCAGGTCAGGCTAACTCCAAAGTCCATATGCTTTCTAATCCACACAGCCTGCAGATGTGCCCAAAAGCTCCTTATTTCTTACTGCGGCCTGCCATTAAGTTCTCCACCAGACTTTTAAAGTGCCATACAATCTGCCTTTGTATGAAAATGTCTTTTAAGGTTCTTAACACTGGAAGAGGCTATATCTGTCTAGTTGATACCTTAACCTCACGTGTATGCAGGGCTCAGCATGCTTAGACAGTAAGAACAGCTGTTGAAGAAAGCGGATTCAAAGACTAAAGGTTCTCAGTAAGAATGCTGCAGCCTCCAGGCGCTCCCCTGAAGGTTCAGAATCCAGAAGGCTGTGGTTAAGCCTAGCAATTTGCCCTTTCTACCTTAGCACCCCAGTTCTGATGCAGGCAGTTCCAGCAGAGCTTGAGGAACAATAAAAGAACAGTTTCCCTCATTAAAACAAAACACAGGATGGCAGAGAACTCTGCAAGCAAAAGTTCAGGGGGACAGAAGACACTAAGAGGCCTGGACTCTGGCCCCCAAGGGTCACTTCCTTCTTTAGGATTCTGATTCTTGCTGCACTAGGGTGGTGGACCCTGGAAGGAAGCGGGACATTGCTCCCTCTAGCCTATGTGAGACAGGTGGGAACTCTGAAAAAGGTCTTTCCTACATACTGAGAGGAAAAAATCAGGAAAATACAAAATACATAAAACCTTCATGCCTCCAAGTACAAGAGCCTACTATACCTGTTTACCAGAGAAACCCTTTTTAATCCACAGCCTTTGCCCCTCTGAAAAGCCAGTCACCTTTGACACTCTGGGTGTACCTAGGGTTGCTGGGCTGCTCCTAGACTAACAGTGAAGTCCTATTAGGAGAAAATGATGACTACTTTTGTAATGTTGGGGTAGGAAAAGTAGGGACAGGTTTCCTAATTCAGATCTACCATCCCAAACTTCCTGACTCTCTACTACCTACAGAATCAAGTCCACTTAGTACAGCACGCAAGGCTCTGCTCCAATGGGCCTCAACTTTCTTCTCCCAAAGTGGGGTAGTGAAACTAACATGTACAGAGGGTCTACCACGTGTCAGCCCTGTCATGAGTCCTCTTCCAAACTTCATTTCACTAGGTATAAGAGCCCTGATTCTAACCCAAAAAGCATGCTCTTCCCCGCACACCATGCTGTTTCTCTGGCTTCTCTCCTGTCCATTCATTCTATCTTCCTCTCTGATCCAATCATCTTTGTCCCTAAACACACCACCTAATTCTAAAACCCTGTACCTAGCAATGTCTTCTCACCCTTCAAGCCCAAATGTCCCCTCTTTGGTGAGCACTTCCCTAATTTATCCAGTACAGCTCGAATACCGTACCACCTGTCCCCCTCACACTCTGTACACACCTTCATTACGATGGATTGGAATGTCTGTCTCCCCTAGACCAGGAGCTTTTCAGAGTTGGGACCATCACCTCTTTACTTCCCATTCTTGGCATTAGCACAGAGCTTTGTACTCTCTGGGTACTCAATAAATGGCAAGATACGATCACATTCCAGGAATCCTTCCTAGACTATCGCACCCCTCAGATTACTTTACCTTTGCCTCTTGGTTTTATGGCAGGCATTAGCTACCACCAGAAAATCTCAACCCTATTTGTATGCTGCCCATGGTCACTTACAGTCATTTTATGTGTTCTATTCTCATATATCCAACTGGACAATATTAGCTGCTGCTGAGCAGAAACCATATGACATCTATCTGTGTCCCAGTACTCTGCCCAGCATAGTGCTGAGCACAAATATTCTAAACACATACTTGTTGCTATACTGGTTAAGGCCCAAAAGGCAAGCTGTCCAGATGTCTAAAATGACTTGAAACTTAGGCAAAGATCCCTGAATCTCTCTTTCACTGCCCCTCATCCTTCTTTACTTTTCCTTCCCTGTGCCCTGCTAGTTTCTACACCAGGGAGCTATGAAACAGACTATCTAGTCACTGCTCCCCTTTCTGTAGGCAAGGAAAGGAAGTGAGGCAACTTACATACTGGAGATGGCACTGGACCAGTTGTCAGAAAACCTGGGTTTAAGTTTGTCTCAATTAGTTTGCTCTGCCTAGAATATAACAAAACCTGTTAAACCTCTGCCGTATTTCAGGCACTGCTCTGTTTTATATGTATAAAAACTCATTAACAACAATCCTATTGAGGTTAAGTACCATTATCATCCCACTTCACAGATAAGATGGGCCCAGATAGGTTAAGTCATTTACCCCAAGGTCACAAAGCTAGGCTGTGATGGAGACAGAATTCAAAGCCAGGGAGATTGGCTCCATTTTCCTCCTACATCTGCCTGTCTTACCTCTCCTGGTCTGATTCCCTACCCCTATAGAGATCGTCTCTGTATACGTAATACCCAAAACAGGTTTTATTAAGTAGTTATATTGTCAGCTTCCTCTGATAAGCTGTGAGCTCCTAGAAAGCCTCGCCTGTGTCCTGTTCAGTTCAGTGCTGCAGGATCAACACACACCTACTACAAGCCCTTTTAAAGTAAATCAAAGCTTATTATTTTATTTTTGGAAAAATCACCTGGCTTCTCTGAACCTGTTTCCTTAAATGTAAAATGGGTTATCTAATGTCACAGCAACAGGCCACAGAGTCAACGGATTGGTTGGAAAGCTCCAACATTTGCTAGCTATGACCTTAGGAAACTTACTTAAGCCTCAGTTTCCCATGTAGCATTAGAATAATTATGCCTGTCTCACTGAACGGATTTATGGACTAAACTAGATAATGGATATTAAAATGCTTAGCATAACACCGCAAGAACTCAACAAGTGTTAGCTATTTGTTTCCTTGTTTCTGAAGCATGAATTCTACAAAAATGTCAACAAAAGGTCAACCCGAGGGATTCCTAACACTATTTTAAAATCTAAAGCAGGAGTCAAAGTAAGACACAATTAGCAAATACTTAAGAGCAAAAATAGTAACACAAAGGACCGAATGCACCCTGAGTGGGGTTCAAGAGGGACTCAGGTCCAGAACCTTCTAAGGACTCACAATTTGGCCGAAGTGCTAAGACTCTGATGTGTGACTGCAACGACCAAAACAAAGCGGCCCGACGGGGGAAATGAGGACATAGAGAAGTCTCAGTAGGCAGGCGAAGCAGGAACGGCCTGTCCCAAGAGGTGGGGACCGGGCCCCTAGAAGGAGTGAAGGTAGCAAACCGACTAGGGGGAAAAAAACCTGTCGCTGCCCCGCAGGCTTTCCGTTGTTCTTACCCCTAAGGCGTGGAGGTGACCGTGTCTCAGCCGCAGCGAAGGCCCAGACAAGCGGGCAGGGAGGTTCGAGTCGGGGTTCAGCGCGGGGGGCACTGCGGGCGCCAGGCAGACCAGAGTGGCTGAGCTGCAAGAAAAAGCGTCGCCAAGATGACTGGAGCGGAGCCTGGCCTCGGCGGCCTGCCCAGAGCGCCCCCCGTCGCGACGCAGCCAAGCCTGTACTCCAGCTTAACGACCCTAGCTCCCAGGTCCCAGAGGCCCTCTTCCCACCTCAAACCATCTCCGGGAGGGCGCTTGAGCGACGGCTAGCGACAACCAATTGCCGCTCTGGGATCCCTGTAACAGCCAATGGCCGCTGTGACTGACGGAACCCGTGCGCGACCAAAACACGGAAGGGGCGGGAATAAGGGGCGGTGGGCTGCGGGGATAGGTAAGGCGGCTGGCGCCGCGGGGCTCCTGGGGAGGAACAGGCAGAGATTCCAAAGGCCCGAGTTTTTCCAACTGCTCGGTTTCCTCCCACCCACGCCCTAACACACACACACACACACGCACACACACACGCACACACGCACACACACGGGCACGCGCACGCACGCACACACACACGGGCATGCGCACACACACACACACACACACACACACACACACACACACACACACACACACACACACACACACACACACACACACACACACACCCCCGGGCATGCACACACACACACACACACCCCGGGCATGCGCAGGACTAGGCTACCTGGTCGCACGGGTGGCGGCGCGAGGAGGAGGCATGCGAGTCTGACCACCTCTATCCTTCACCCTCTTCATCTTCTAATTTCTTAAATACCGATATTCCCCTCCGTTCTCCCCCACGCCTGTGCTTCCTGTGTGACCAGGCTCAGTGAACCAGGTCATCATCCATCCACTACGTCAAATAAAAAACGGGCAGCCATCCCTGATTGTCAAGCCCTGTGAATTCTACCTCCTTAAACACAGGCTCTCCCCAATTCATCTCGTGTTCTTAATCTTCAACGCCCCTTTCTAGTCTAATGACGACGCCTAGCCCAGATGTCTACATGAACCTGATTCCATTGTGTGATCTCTTGCTTCCCTCCAAACCGTTCTCCACGAAGCACTCAAAGTGATCTTTTCACTAAGAGTAGATCCGATCAAACCACCATCCTGCTTTAAACACTCAAAATGGATTTTGTTGCTCTCAGGACAAAACCCCAAAACCATGCTGACGCTTTCTAGACACTTCAGCATCTGGGCCCTGCATACTTCAACCGTGTCTTGAGTCCTTCTCCACCTCATTTTCGGCTAGTCCAGCCCCAAATCTGTTTCTCCACCATACCTAGACTCTTTCTCCCTCTCCTGCCTTGTACTTGCCATTTCCTCTGCCTGGAACAATCTTCCCCCTCTCCCCTCCCGCATGTATATTTGACTGACTCCTACTTATTCTTCTGGTCTCAGTGAAAAAGCGTCTTTTTCCAAGAAGTCTTTTTGACATCCCTTCCTTGTATTTCCCCATTACAGGCTCTATCATGTTGTACTGTATTTGCCTGTTTACTTGTCTGAATTCCCATCAGACTTGGTTGAGTGAAGGAGGGCGGGGATTGTAGGTGATCTTCACCTTTATAAACCCAGCCAGCCTAGTGGCTGAAACTCAGTAAGGATTCCAGGCAAATTTGTTAAATAAATTATGTGCCTTACATTCATTGGGATTGGTATATATCTTACTGTTATATTTTTCTGTATTTTCTAACCTAAACACAAGCCCATGTTGACTTACATAGTCAGAAAACACAGTTTGATATAAACAAAATGAAATTAAAGATGCCATTACGAATAGTAAAATCAAGTTCGTGCATGAAGTTTTTTTTACTAACAACAGTGTACAGCTTTGTCCCTATTTTAAAATAGGAGTTTCGAAACGTAATTCAAAAGTAACCAAAATATGTTCTCACTTTTTTTCATTCAAAAGCACAGTTATATTAATACTTCACAAAATGTCAACCTTATTCTAATTCAGATTTACACCCCTGGAGATAGCTCTTAGCTTTAATTTAGCAATTTTATGAAAAAAAATTCATTCACAGAACAGTGTAGAATCAAACGATATTTTATAGAGCAAAAATTTCAGGATAGCTCTGGGATCCACACGTTTCCAGAATTTGAGACAGTGTCTGTCTAGCATAGTGCACTTCCATCTCAATCTGCTTCTCTTGAAAACAGGCCACAATTTTGGCTGGATAATTCAGATGCATACTGTGATTTGTTCATTAAAAGCTGCCATGAAGACTTAAAATATAATTCATACTTATCAAGAGCTGTGAATATCTTCTGAAAGTATAAAGTAGATAGAATTGATTAAATTATGTTTTGTAATTCTTTTGTGTTCATTTAAAATTCCCAATTTTTGACATGTGATCAGGCTATTTACTACAAAATGTACAATCCATTGATCTCTGGGCAGCTCAGCAAGGGAAGCTGAGTACAACTTCCAGTTACCATTCACTCAATCCACAGGCCCAGTGAGACTCTGGATACCTTCCCTCCCAACAAAAGTTCCCTGTGAAATTTCAAGTTCAGTGTGTTTGGCTATCTGGTCATATAAACTGCTCCTCTGTGAACTGCTGAGTTGCATTTCTTAGATCAGGTGAAAGAGCCTGATAAATCTCTGAGTTTTCATGACCTAGAGTTGAGCATACTGCTATATACAAATAACCAAAAACCCATACTTTGCCACTCTTTCTGAATATCCCATACTTTGTGACTAGCATGGAGAGGAGCATGGGGGAATATTAACAATTCATGCAACCCACACAAAGGCATGTGCCCTGATCCCCCTGTGACATAGGTGAGTCAGAATGGCAAGGCTGGAAGTGACCTGAATGATTATGTAGGCCACCCTTTCAGAGATGAGGAAGGTGAGATCCCGAAAGGAGAAGTGATCTGCTCAGGGTCACTTGGTGTGTCTGTGACGCATTCAGGTTTTCTGTTCCTGGTCCAGTGCTGTCTGACATCCTGCAGCAGCTTGCCTGGTGCACGTCCTGTGTAAGGTCCCAGAGCACAGGGACCAGGGACAGAGAGTTTGCTAGTATCCATACTCCCTGAAACTTGCCCACATTTAGGAATGAAAGATTTTTATTATGATGAAACCCTTGTAAGACTTCCCCCTCCCAATGTGGCTCTTCTGAGGCAACAGTAACATTATTCAGCACTGACTATATATATAGCCAGCAGAGTTCTAAGAGCTTTATTCATTTACTTCTCGCCCACAGCCAAATGATAGCTATTATTACCACAGTCCCTATTTTACAGATGAGAAAACTGAGGCACTCTGAGGTTATATAACTTGCTCAAGGTCACACAGGTAGTTGGGCTGAGACTGAAATCCAGGCAGTCTAGATCCAGAGTCCATGCTCTGGCCTCCATTCTATCCTGGAAGGAGCAGCCCATTCAAGGAAGGGAAATGAAGATGCTGTACCAGCCCACTGACTTGTTTTTCTGGTTGACTTCTTTTGCTGCAACTTCACCCTCTAAAGACTCTTGTTCTCCCATCCTCTCCCTTCACATCCCTTCCTCCCTGAAGGAACTTAGCAGATCCAGTATGTGTGTCATCTACACCACCTCACTATCTGGGCCCCCATCTCTGTCAATGCCACAGCCTTGCTGATCACCCACCTTGCCAAGGATAGCCAGTTGTCCAGTTTATAAACTCCAATTTGACTTTAATGTAATAAATTAAATTCCAAACCATCACACAGCAATGGACATCATCATCTCCTAACATACAGCAGTGCAGCCCTGCTTTCGCTCCATCATCACACAGTCTTTAAATAAAGCCCCTAAAGCCATCTCTGTGGAAGGCTTCCCACCAAGCTCCTGGCTCCCTCCTTCCAAAAGAGCCACTGCTCGCCAGTTCCCTGGTGGTCTAGTGGCAAGGATTTGGCGCTTTCACCAAAAGAGCCACTGCTCACAGAGAAGGTATCAAGTACAAAACTGGTAATAAAGAGGGAGGGCAGGATAAGGAGCAGGAGGGAAGGCATGGAGGTGGGGAGTACCTGCCCCCCATCCCGGGCACCGGCCCGGCTTCCTGTGAGTTGCCAATGTCCTCAGAGGCAGACATCGGTGCTGGTCGCAGTGGGGACCTGAGGGATGCATGGGAACCCCAGCCCAAAGAAACTTCCTACCCTCCTGCAACAGGAAAGAAGGGTCACCTGGGAGAGACGCCCTCTATCACCTGTTCACTGAGGGTCCTAGATCACACATATAAATAGAAAAGAGAATAAATAAGAGGAAGGATCAGCTGAGAAGCTGAGCACACTGGGACTCCTCGGAGGGGCCAGAGTCAATAGCAGGCAACCGGTTCTGAGGAATGCCCACACATGCCAAGACAGAGGCCCCCCCGCCTTCGTCCCAGCCACCCACTCCCTCTTCTATGTCCTCAGCAACAGATGCCCACCTCTCGTGTGCTTCCCGTTGCAAGTTCCCTTCCAACAGGCCCCACAGCCCAGGGCAGACAGGACTTGCCTGGCCCAGGCTATTGGAAATCCAGGAGGGGAATGGAAGGGGATGTGTGCAATGGGCAGAGAGGACTCCTGCCCATTCCTAGTTCTGGAGGTGAGGAGGGCCCTCAGAGCTGGGGGCTAGGGTTGCCATTGGCCTTGGGTTTGGATTTGAAGGAAAAGCGCTTGATGAGGCGGCGAGAAAAGCTGCCAGCCTTCTTCCGGACACTGGGTGCAGCTGTCGTGTTGGAGAGGTCATCATGTGACTGGCTCAGGCCGGCTTCCTTCTGCCGGGGCTTCCGCCGGAAGATGAGCTTCGTGCCACTGCGCAGGAAACTCACTGTAGGGGAATAGGGGAGGCTGAGGCAGAGACAGGGGAGCAGCAGGGATGGGGCAGGGTGGGGAGCAGAGAAAGGACCAGGGATGGAGGATCGAAGATGTGGAACAGAAGCAGTCCCTGGGCCTGGAAGCCAGGCTTCCTTAGGAAAGAAAGTGGAGACAAAACATGCCCTTCATCCTTCCTGAGGAAAAGCTGCTGATGCTCATGGGATTCTGTGTGCACTCTTGACTAATGCCCCTGAGGGGGAATATCAGGGGGCCAGCTGTTCTGTAAGGGCAGACTGATGATCGGGCCACTTTCCTATGGAAAGACAAAGGCTAAGCAGAAGGTGTTCCTAAAGCCTTTAAAGCCTTGGAGGGACAAAGTGGGTTGACAGCAGCTCATCGGCCAAATTCCAGGATGTGAGCAGGAAAGCAGTCTGGAAACTCCAAAGAGGTAAATTCAGGACGAGTCTAATGAGAGTTTACACAACAGGCTTTGGACTCGGGTATCTCATTATGCCAAGGGGTGATACAGGCTTAAGTCATAATTTTATAAGTACATTTGTGGTTGACAGACTCATTGGCAGAGTGACGAAAATGAGGGCAAGCCTCTCATTCTTAGACGTGACAAGTGCCACAGCTATCCACGGACTATGCTCGAGGGACACTCTTAGGTGGGCCCAGGGGAGGATTCCTTATACCCAGGGGAGAGGGGACAGGATGAAAGGGAAGGAAAAAAAGATAAAGAAAAAGGGAAGGAAGATCTTTAGACCCAGGAAGAAAGAAAAATGGAGGTAAAGGTAAATAGCTCAGCATCCCTATCACCCAAGCCTGTCGGATCCAGGCCAGGACCTGAGGCATCAGGTTCTCCCTCCCGACTCTAGGATGCCTGAAACAGGCTAGGAACGGTGACGATCTCTTGTGCGAGGAAAAAGGTAAATTGGCTTGTGGCTCCCATGGCCCTGAGTGTCCAGCAGGACCCAGGTCACAATACTGGATATAGGAGAAGGAGGAGGCTACTAATGTCTTCCCACCTTTGTGATCCTTGAGGCTCCGGGTCTCCAGGGCACCAGTAGACCCTGTTTCCGACTCGACATCATCCACAGATGGCCTCTCTGAAATGTCCGAACGTGTTGTCTCATCTGCTTCCTGGACACTCGTAGGGCTGGAGAGGGCATCTAGGGGTCCTGGGGACGTGGCTGGTGGGTCTGAGGGAGGGGAAGAGGGACCTCCGCTGGTCCCTGCCTCATCCCGCACCGAGGTTTCCAGGGATGCCGCATAGCCCAGGGACAGTGCCAATTCGTCCTGAGCAACGGGCACCTGGCAGGAGTGACAAGCTTTAACGGGCAGGAGTGACCCATTAGGGTTTTCTCCTACCCCAGCTCATCTGCCCAGAGTGCTATTACCTTGGAAACACCAGAAATGATGAGAGTGCTACGCTTGGTGGGGGTCTTCTTGGCGGCCCGTCCGCTTGGTTCAGTCAGCTGGCGGATTGCTGTCTCTGCTACAGGGTCCAAGCCGTTGGAAAGGTGGCTCTCCCCTGCTGGGAGTACAGAGGATGGATAACTCCTTCCCCACTCCTTCGTGGACTTCATCTCCTGGGCCCCACCCAAAGTGGTTTTTTTATTCTGGCGCCCTGATACCGACCAGGAACTCACACTTCCCAATTCCCCACTCACGGCTGCTGCTGTGGGAGGCACTGCTAGGGCCGCTGCTCTCACTCAGCACGGTTGTTGTCTTCTCAGTCACCTCCACCTTGGACGGGGAGCGGGAGGGGGAGTCTGCTGGGTGGGGGAGGGTCAGTGAGCTGGGGGTGCTTCAGTGTGGCCCCCCACCTCTGCTGCCTTTGTTGACATGCAGATTTCAGTTGACTCAGAGACCAGGGGTGACTAAGGGATGATTAGTCACGGGGGTGATTAAGATGTCATGGGGACCAAAAGACACAATCGGAACCAATGGGGGTGTGGGAAAGTGCCACAGGGCCCGCTGAGGGCGTGGGAAGACGCCATGAAAATATCGAGTGTGCAGAGATGGCACAGGGGTCCACAAGAGGTATGGGGAATTCCATGGGATCCCTAGCGATGGGAGCGATATCCTAGGGGGGCCCCTAGGAGTGGGACAAGTACCACGGAAGCCACTGGGTTTGTTGGAGGGGCCCTCAGGGTGCTGGCAGCTTGAGGGGAGAGGGAAGGACAGTTAGGCCCTTGGGGCTGGGGAAAAGAAAGGGAAGAGACCTGTGAAGAGACAGAAGGGGATGTGCGGAAGTGGCAGGGCAAGAGTCCTGAATGAGGGGCTGGTAGATCCTGGGGGAAGAGGGAGGGACATTTGAGGAAATGGAGGGATACAAGGGAAAGTTTGAGAGAGATAAAGAGAATGACGAAGATGTGGCTAGAAAAAGGGGAGTTGGAAGTAGGGCTTTCTTTGGTCTTTCCCTGTCCTGCCAAGAATCTGCAGTCAGGACCCCTGGCTAGAGCTGGCCTCCCAGGCTCCTCCTCTTTACCTAATTTGCCATCTACACGGGGCCGGGACTGGACGGTGGTGACCGTGGTGACAATGGTGCCATCGGGCATGATGGTCCGGTCCAGCTCAATCTTCTTGGTAGGTGTGATGCTGGGGCGTGGAGTGGAGGGGGTGGGAGTGCCCAGGTTCCGGGGGGAGCCCTCCTCATACTGAAGCTGCCAAGGGGTGGAAGAGCAAAAAGGTAGGGCCTCAAAGACGGCCCTTCCCCTTGTCCTCCCATCTTCCCCCAGGGGTCAGCTTCTCACCTCCACTGCTATGGTGGCCACCAGTCCCAGGCCTTTCCCTGGCCCAGGGGTGAGTGGGCATACCTGTCTTCGGGACAGTGGTCTGGAAGGGGAGCCCACGGACAGGGTGGCCTGGCCCAAGACTTCAGCTGGGGAAAGGGCGGCATGGTGAGCTAGGCCCATGACCAGGCCCCGCTTGGCACCCACCCGGAGGTGCTTCCTGCCCCAGACTCACTGTCTCCACAGCTGCCACTCCTCAGCACTTTGAGGGTCAGCTCCCGGCTCTGGGGACCCAGATCCCTGTAGCCAAGAGGAGGGGCCGCAGGAAGGAAGAAGATTAGCAAGCTGAATCCCCCAAGTTGATCATGGGCCAAAAGCAGAGAGATGTGCATAAATAAGATGGAACAACTGCTCCAATCAGATTAAGTCCTGCCCTCCAAACATTCCCTTTTCATGAGAGAACGGGACAGGGCTTAAGAAGAGCTGATGCTCCTCAGTGGAACATTCCAGTCCTCCCCGGCGCTCCCCACCCTGCTTTCCCATGTCTCTCTCCATGTCAAATTGCCCTCTTGCTTTTGCTCGAGCTGTTCCCTCTGCCAATAACACTTTTCTCTCACACTCTGTTGAAATCCTACTCTCACTCTAAGGTGTGATTTAAATGCCACCTAGTCTGCAAAGCCTACTCTGATCCTTAGTCCCCCGTGAGAATTAATCTCTCCAGCTAGGTGCTCCCACGACACCTTACGTAAAGCTTCTCTGGAGCACATATATCATCTTCTCTATGTACATCTGCCTCTGCCTGGAGAACTGGGAACAACTCAGGAGTAGGGGTGTCTCCTCGTCATGTCTATCCCCAGGACCTAGGCCACGGCCTGGCACACAATAGGCGCTCACACCAAGGTTTACTGAAAACAGTCTGATTCATGCCAGGGTTATGCTGACAGTTTGTTCCTCACTCTGCCCATGAGAGCAGGGGTGGGGACAGGGGAGTCACTCCTTACAATGCCAGGTCCTCGGTCCACTCCACCTGGGGACCAGCCCTCACAGGCTTGGTCCACTTCTGTTGCATGGGGTTGTCCAGCTCAGCTACACAACACAGTTCCCCAGCACCTGTGATGAACCAGAAATTTTAAAAAGCTCAGATCAAAGACGGGAAGCCACTCAGGAATAGGGAGGCTGTGCCCGTGGCAGAGGGGCAGGGAGCACCTGCAACCAGAACTTCAGCAGTCTCCCAGCGGCTCCCAGCTCTCACCTTCCAGCTCACTTCCCAGGTGAGATGCCTGAAGCTGCCGCAGGAATAACCGGCTCAATCTGGGCATGGCTGGCTGGGCCTGAGCCACCACGGGTGGCTTCTCACTGGGTGCCTACGAGAAGGAGGAGGTAAAAAGAACACGAGTGTCCCGGGGACAGCATGCATGCAAACTGTTGGCTTCAGGCGCCTACTCACCAGGCCTCCTGGGGCAGAGCAAGCCCTGAGGCTGACCATCATGGCGGGCTGGGTGCTGACTACGGTGTCCCTGATCAGTTCCGCAATAGTGAAAAGCTCCACTTGCTCCTCACCTCTCTGCATGGAGGAGAAGAGAACAAAGAGGTGGCAGCCCCCAGATCCTCCAGCCTCCCCTGTTCTGCCTCTCCCCTCCCAGCCCCCTTACCTCCCTGGCCTGCAGCTTGGGAAGCACCGTCAGGCTGAGATTGGGGCGGTCAGTGAAGGCCCAGGATACAAGCAGCCCCTCACCAGGGATCTCCTCCAAGTTGACTTCCAACTGGGGACAAGGGACAAAGTGATTGGGCTGACTGGTCCCAACTACTACTCCAACTACTCTCAACTCCCCAGGACCCTCCCTTCCAAATTCCATCCCAGAGAAACCAACCTGGAAAGGCTGAGGCAACGGAACCACCCCCTGCCCAACTCAGTTTCCTACATTCCCATCCACCTGTGTTGGTGGCAGTGTCAGAGTGACGTGGTAGGTCTCCATGGAGACGGCAGCGGGGGACTGCTGGGTCACAGAGACTGGGAACATCACCTCCTCAGCAGAGAGCTGGCAATGCAGCACCTGAGGCCAGCGAAGGATGGAGGCAAGGAGGGTGAGGCGTGACCGAAGGAAGGGTGCTCAATCCTGCCTTACCCTTTGCAGACCCCAACCCATTCAGTTTTCCTGGGACTTCACTTTCTTGGCATCACAAACCCATAGAAGAATCAAATAAAAGCCAAACACCTCTCACCAGAAACAAGCAGATATACACACGTACACTACATTTTGCGTGTAATTTTAGTGGGATTCTCAGACCTCCCGAAGCCAATCCTTAGATTCCTAAGGCATTCAAAGACTTTAGGTTCACAGACTTCAGAGAAGCTCCAGACTCAAGGGAACTCTTGGAATCAGCCCCACTCCGGCCCTAAAGAAGGCAGTGCCCATCAGACCCTCACCATGGTGCGCTCTGATCGGTCTACACAGGTCACATGGCTAATGCTGGCTCTGGGCGGGAGTTGAGGCACCTCCTCAAAGGCGATTTGGATGGAACTCTGAGGAAGTAACATGGGCATAGGATCAGGTCTCGAGAGCTTCCTACTGCAGGGCTGACCTACTCAGTTGCTGGCTGGGCCCTGGCATTGCAGAGGCCTCAGCTGCAGGTTGGCTTCTGGCCCCTCCTTGGCTCAGGGCTTTCCAACAGGGAGTGTTCTCCTCCAACCGTGCCTCTCCAGGGACCTGCAGCTGCTAGGGAGAATGAGGGCGCTAGGCCACTTCCGAGACCAAGATCACCTTGATTCCTCCTGGAATACCCTCTCTTCCCTCCACCTTCCTCTTCATTCCCCACCCTACCCCCAAAGAAAGGTGTGCATAGAAAAACAATAATGAAGATGTTGTTTGCCACCTATATGTAATAGCTGGGCAGAGACACAGCTGAGCTATGGATGAAAGTGGTAGGGCCACTATATTCAAGGCAAGAGCTGGAGAAAAGAGACTAAGTCTTCCAGACAAATAGGATGTGGAGGTACAAGAGTATAACTGTATCCATATTCTTGGAAATAAAGACAAGCTCAGCATGGCCTTGGGGAACTTTACCAGAGGGACTGGGAAGAAAAGAAAAGCAAGCTCAGAGAACTCAGGAGTCCAGGGACCTACGTAATTCTGCAAGGTAGACAGCAGGGTTGTGTTAGGGAGCAGAAAACTGCCCAGTTTAGGTCTTGAAAGAGCTTCTTAATTCTTCCACCACAGTGGATGCAACCTACTGCAGCCCCATCTGGAGAGCAGGATGGGAGGAAGAATTGAGAAGCAGGCACAGACATCTAGTAGCTCTTCTGTGGGTCTTGGGATGGAGGAAGCAAATCCATGGGGCTCATTTGCCTGCCAAACCAGGGGATGCCAACTTTTGTTGCTGTCTTATTCCAAACCCAGGCCCAGAGATACAGGGAGATGGATGCTTGGAACCCCAATCTCCCCACCCCCTGCAAGGGAGGCCAATGTCCAGCTGAGTCAGCCATCCTGGGGAGTGACTCCTGACCCAGGGACAAGGTACAGGAAGAGCTGGGTGGAGGGGTGAGTTCAAGGTGTAGACTAACAGATGCCAATCTAGCTCTCTGCTGGCCAGCTGGCAGGGGAGACAGCAACTTCTCGTGTGGCCACTTCTGCTTCCAGGCATCTGAGGAGCTAGCTGGTAAAGCAGAGCCCTGAGACTAGTGGTAGCTGTAAATGGAGAACCCTCTGAACAAGGGGCTGATGGACTGTGATGGCAAAGAGAGATTACTGAGCCAGGATGGGAGGGGACCCCATGAGAGGGCAGCCTCTGTCTCCCACCCCACCTCAGTCTTATGACCACGCTTCCTGCCCCACTTCCTGGGAGACCAGATGCCCGTGGTGCAATGGGAGGAAGTAGGCTGGGCTGGTTTGTGACTGACCCTCAAGGGGCAAGCTTCATGCTCATCCACAGGGAACGGCATGGATTGTCAGTCTGCTCCCCACCTGCACACCTTTCCCTTGAAACATACACTGCAAACATCATGAAGAAGGATGTGTTAGACTGTAGCAGTGGAAATACTGAGGAGTTTAGGGGGCGTGTAATTCAGGTTCCTTGGGAATATGTCTGATGACACCAGGGATTTGAGGTATCAAATGTTAAAGGGTGTGGCGGCATGAGGACCAGGCAAATTCCTTCTGCAGGTGCACCTGTCTCCCTTCTACCCTCCCTCCCCCAACACAACCAACACAAGGTTAAGCGGAAGTGCCCTCAGGCACAGGGATTAGCGTTGCTATGAGAACAGCAACTTGTGCCTGCATTTGGAGCCAGAGTACCTTGATCACAAGAATAGAAAATTTAGGACACAGCAGGATTTCTACAACCTTCAGGCTCACCTGCACTCTTTTCTCTGATCCCAGAGAGGAAGCAAAGCCATGGGTTTCCCCAGGTGGTCCCCATCCCTGCCTATCCAGGCCTCCTGGCTTGAGCAGCCCCTCCTCTGGAAGGAAAGGCTTAGTGAGGGGACTACCTGTCCAACTCACCCCGTCCCTGCAGGCCTGCTCATTCAGCGCTCGCACCCAAGCCCGCTGCCAGTTCTCCCGGAAAGACTTGAAGGAGAAGAGCGACGCCAGGAGGCCCCGGACGCCTGGCTCCTCGGGGACTCCGGCTCGAGACGGCCGAAACCGCAGCAGCGAGCGCCACACGCCCAGCTCCCGCAAGGAGCCCGCGGGCTCGGCAGCGAAGGCGGGTCCCGGGCCCCGGCTCCGGTGGGCCCGTACCAGCCACAAGCCGCGGGCATACTGCAACAGCCAGCCCAACACCGTGAGCAGCGAAGCGGCGAACAGGATCAGCAGGGCCGCCCAGCCCACGTCCCGCTGCACCCAGCCTGGATCCATGCTCCACGCGGGCTCCGGTCCCGGCTCGGCCTCAGCCGCTGCCCCGGGGGAGCATGGCCCGGGCGGGCCGCTGGGCGGAGGCGGGCTCCCCCGGGGCTGGGCGTGCGGGCTAGGGGTCTTTCCGGGGCTGGCTGCCCGGGACTAGTGGGTGCCACGAATCGATGAGAAGACTCCTGGGCGTTCGCGACGCCGGGGTCCCTCTCCGTGGCCCGGGTCCCTCCTCGGTTGATCTGGCAGTCCGACTAGGGTTAGTCGCTGGCCAGAGCCAGACTCCTTCCACGGTGCGAGCTCCTCCAGACCTCGCCTGCAGAGGCGCGGGGGCTCCCAGACCGGCACCGGCTCCGGAAGGGCTGCGTGCGCAGAGCTGACACTGACAACACGGCCAGCGCCCCGCCCCCACCCGTCCTTAAAGGAGCCGCACCCGCGTGGGGCGGGGCTTGGCGGCCTTAAGCGCCGGAGAAGGGCGGGAGGACTACGCGCGAGGGAAGGAGGTTCCGGGATTGATAACAGGCAGTACCTATGGCCACCACGCCCCATGCTGGAATCGGGGTACTACCCCTTCTCCGAGGTCACGGCAAGAGTGGGCAAGGGTAACTTCGCTCACCTGAGATGCCGCCTCTGGTTTCCCCTTAGCTATCTATCGTTTGGCTCTCTGTGGGGTTCAGGAGGTGACCCTGTGGATAGCATCGCCCCCTTCTCGAAACACGCCTAGGCTCAACAGCTTCTTAGTTCCCATTTCCTGGCCCAAGCTAGGCCCTGGGAGAGTAGGTGCAGGGAATCCCTCCTAGATAGAAGTGCCTGGCAGAGTTGAGCTGATACCGACCACAGAGAAAGCGGAACCCAACCTGGCAGAAGTTGAGAATAGATTAGGAATATTAAGTCTCTTCCACCCGCCCCCTTTCCCAAGGAGCTAGGACCCAGGAACACCCAACTAACTTCCTCGCTCGTTCGTGTGGGTTTGTTCTGGAGATACTTCTCAACCCTGGGGCTGCTTCTGTTTTTAAAAATATATTTCCATAGTAACAGCTCCTGCTTACGGAGCACGTGTTGAGGGGGTGGTAATGAGGAGGGACCTGGCAGCCTAGCACAGGACTATCCATAGGTGCATCCAGAAGACCCTACCATCTAAATAGGTGACATCCCGAGAAGCACCCCCAAAATGATATTGGTACTTCCCTTTTCCTAGATTCGAGGGAGAGGATTCCATCCCTATAGGACAGGGGCTTGTTATTGCTTTCTGGAGGCAGGGAAGGAAAATCCTGCAAAAGGATTCAAAGGAATCCCCATTCCCCCAAGAGGCTTTTCTTTTCCACATGTATTTGGCAAAGTCTTCAGCACACAGTCCCTTCCTTAGGTAAACAGGGGAACATTTAAATCTCTCCCAGATCTGTCCCAGTAGTCTGAGGAATGAATACATGGGAGTAAACAATGCCTTCACAAGTGTGGAGTTGCAGAGCTAGGGACAACCTGGCAGGTGAGGAACAAGGTGCCAGAGCCAGAGGAGGCGGTTGGGTAGCCTGCAGCGTCCCTGGATTTTACCGCAAGGAATGATGGATGCAGGGGGGATGGGGTAATCTTGCTATAGCCCTGCCTGTGCATCATCACTGGACTCCAAAAACAATGGAAGATTCTTAGAGTGTGGGTTTCTGATCTTGATGGAAGGAGAAAACATGAAATGAAGGGAGGAGAGAAGTCAGTGTCAGCATGCAGGGATGCAGGAGGACGCAGTCAGTGGACAGAGCAGCTAGGGCTCGGGCAGCTGGTTCCATGGGAAGTTGTCCAGAAAAGCACTCTGCTCCCTAGAGTGCTTCCTCAGGAAACTCCCCCGGCCTCCCAGGGATCTCATTTCTCTGCGTTCTTGGATTTCCTTCTTCAGTTCCTTCACTGAGCCCTTGGTCCTGTGCTGCATACTGCTGCATGGTTCAGCCTTACACGAGTCTTCCTAGTTAGTCTCCCCAGTCTTCATTCCACTGGTTACTTACACCTCTAGCACTTATTTCATTCGGCCTTACAGTCTCACTGGTCATTTCTACATCTGATGTTTGTGCTCACCAGGAAGCTGCTTAAGAGTGGGGCCCCGCTGTTCTCCACCATGGCGATTCGAGGTGAAAAGGAGAATCCTATGTAGGAATTTCGCATCCACAGGCTCTGCCTCAACATCTGTGTTGGGGAGAGTGGAGACAGACTCCGGACAGCCAAGGTGCTGGAGCAGCTCACAGGCCAGACCCCTGTGTTTTCAAAAGCTCAATAGACCATGAGGTCCTTCAGCATCAGGAGTGATGAAAAGATTGACATCCACTGCATAGTCCAAGGGGCTAAGGCAGAAGAAATACTGGAAAAAGGTCTAAAGGTGCAGAAGCATGAGTTAAGAAAAAATAACTTCTCAGATACTGGAAACTTTGGTTTGGGGATCCAGGAACACATTGATCTGGGGACCAAATAGGACTCGAACATTGGAATCTGCAGCCTGGACTTACATGTGGCGCTGGGTAGGCCAGGTTTCAGCATCACAGACAAGAAGCACAGGACAGGCTGCACTGGGGCTAAAAACAGAATCAGCAGAGAGAAGGCCAGGCCTATATGATAGGATCATCCTTCCTGGCAAATAAATACTCATTTCTATCCAAAAGGCCAATAAAAAGTTTTCAGTCAAATGTTCAAAACAAAACAAAACAGAACAAAAAAGAGTGGGGACCTGTCCTACTCATCTCTCTTCCCTCCTTCAACAAAGGTACTTTATAATATGCTGAAGTAGACTCCTTGGGGGAAACTGCATTTATGTCACTTTGTGTCCCCATAGTACTTAAGAGTTTCCCATGACATAATAGGGATTTTACAAATTCTTTACAATTGTCTAACAAAATATTCCACTGTATATGTAAACACTAAGAATGTCCATATTGTTTCCATCTTTAGAAAATTATTCACTTCGGCCCAAAGGAATGGGTGATCTTGGAGTTTGCTTTCACCTAACAACTTTTGACACACTTATAGGGGAGAGGCAGGAAGAAAAGAGTAACTCAGCTGCCTGGAAAGAGCCCCAGATATGGTCCTACAAGTATCATAGCCCCCGACTACACAAAGCTCTCTCATGGATTTTCTAGGCACTGTGAAACCTTTCTGAAACAGGTTTTTGGGCAGTCAGACTTAATAGTGCCTTGGTCTTGCTCTCTGTGAGGCACTCCTAGTGGGAGATGCACATCTCAGACATTGTCTGCTCAGCCCAAGAAACCGGCAGAACCCATTAACAACTCACCTGGTCTGAAGTCACAGGATCAGTCTCAGTGTTCAGGCAAATGTTTTGAACTTTTACCAGAAAAGACAAAATTGCAAGTGTAGCCAAGTCATGTGTGTGTTTATTTCTCCTCATTAGTCTGATAATCAACTGGACATTTGTTAACATGGGAACAAAAACATTCAGATTATATGACAAGTATCTAAGTAACCATGTTCTGATGGTAACGTATACAGGATGATGACTTCGTCTTTGAAGAAGTCCCCCCACTCCAGTGCAGGGAAGAGCTAATGATATCTGGGGAAGAAAGAGACAGAAGTTCCCAATACCAGGCTGGGAAGGAAGATTTATTAGGATTGACCTTCAAATAAAAAAGGAAATAGATACAGACTGTCCCTCCCGTCTCCAGGGAGTCTCAGCCTGCTCCTGATCAGCAAGATAATCCATGCCATCTCCTCTGGGGCTCCCACAAGCTCCTCTTGCCACCTGCTCCTGGAGTCTCACTTTCCCTGTTTGGAAGGCCCTTCCACTCTTACCACCTGCTGAAATCTTTGGAGATAATACTCTTCTTCAGGGTCCTCTCACTTCCCCTGGTTGCAACTAATTGCTCTCTGCAGGTGCTCCTACTGTCCTACGTACCTTTCAGACGCAGAATCATTATGTGTGATGATACCTTGCAGACAGATTTCTGTGTGTCCTTAGCCCCATGAGAACACCCTGTGGAACAAAAAACACTTGCCTCTAAGGAGTTTCCAGTGTGAGAGGCACAAATGCACACAAGTGTATGTGTGCACACACACGCACACGGAAAAACAATAGCTGTGGGATAATAAATACTGAAAAATTAGTGGAATACTATCAAGTAAATTACTGGAATTACCTTATATATTTGTCAAGTATATTTTATACATATATTTTTGTTGTTGTTTATTAGAGCCATCTCCAAATAGAAGGTATATTTCACACATGGTTTTGAGAGACAGGAGGGACTATCTTTGGCCTCAAATAGTCAACCAGACCATGACTCCTGGAGCAAGTCATTTTTCAAAGAGTGGACAAAGTGTCAAGACACTTGAGTCGTCTCTGAACTCCCTGATCATGAGTCCCTCTCTGAGGAAGGTAAATTATTTCCCAAAGAACGTGTGGGTGAACGAAAGAGAATGAAGATACTGGTGAACCGTTCCTTGCAAGGTAACAGGTGCTAAGCCAAAGGCACCTGGAATAAGAAACCTGACTGGGAGTTCTTCCGGCTCACAGGAAGCCACGTGTGGGCCTGATTTCCTGCTTCCTTAGCTCTTTCCAAGGCCTCAAGCCTCGCGTCCTCGGTTTGGGAGCTTGGCACAAAGCAGTGACCCAGGACGGAGGAAAGTCATGTACCGGGTTAAATCCAAAACCTGGGGATACTCCCAGCCCCGTCAGTGTTGAAGTGCCCCTCTGGGTTGCCCGGCAACTAGCTGCTACTGCAGGAGCAGAAGACGAAGGAAAAGGACCTGGGTCAAAGACAAGAAATCCCTTGGAGTGAGAGGGGCTTGTGTCTACGCTTCAGAGTTTACATCATCTTTTAAATCGTAGCTGCGTTTCCGGGAACTGAGTAGTGTTTACCTTGGCTTCCAACTACATTGGCAACACGTTTTCCTACAAGAAGCTGGCACTGCACCATATCCTTGCCCCACTTCCGTCCCCCATGCTCCCAGTAGCCATCTTCCCGGCTCCAGAGGAATCCCTGAGTATAAACTCAGGCTACTGGCCCTTTAAACGGGACCAGGAGCGGCCTACCAAGCTGAAACTGACGTGGAACCCTGAGTGGGGGGGCCTCAGACACGTGGTACAAGGAGGCGTTCATCTTGGATCTGGGCAAGGAATTTTTCCGCCTTGGTCTGTACGTTTTTGATATGATGTTAGGAAAATATCCGCTTTAGTTTGTCATTCTTTAATTGCTTTTCCAATACTCTCGTGATAACTCAACTCTCCAATAGAGGATGTGGTTTAAAATAACACGTCCCCGCTCGTATGCCCTTATTAAAAATGGTCGCCGCCGCCTTTCACAAGAATAATTGCTCTGCTAACCTCATCCGGGAGGAAACAGTGGGTAGGCAAATACAGTGGGGCAGAGCCGAGGTTACTTTGCAGAGGCTCCCGGGAGCCCCGGGGGCGGTTCCAGTCGGAGTTGTTGGGGTTTGCTTGGGCTGCTGTGGGAAGACCCAGCCTGTGCGGAGCGGCCACTCCTTGCTGCTGAGGGCTAAAGGCTTCTGCCCAACTTGCCAGTTAGCTAAGGAGGCTGCCGAGCAGGGCCCTGGCCGGGCACTATGTGGGCCTTCCCGGAATTACCGATGCCGCTGCTGGTGAATTTGATCGGCTCGCTGCTGGGGTTTGTGGCCACAATCACTCTCATCCCCGCCTTCCGTGGCCATTTCATCGCCGCCCGGCTCTGTGGCCAGGACCTCAACAAATCCGGCCGGCAGCAAATGTGAGTGGCAACACATGGGTCCCGGGCAGAGGACAGAGGGGTCGGCAGGG
>JAVSCE010009639.1:0-12303 GCA_032199065.1 Smutsia gigantea | reverse complement strand
AAACACTGGTTATATTACCAAGGCTTTGACTGGAATGTCATACCTGAAAGACACGTGTGTAAACTCAGATATGAACAGACAGCTTTAAGGAACTAAGATTGATTTTATAGAGCCAACAAAGTCCCTCGGAAGAACTGGCCTGGTACCTTGCTTACAGGGTTCCCAGCAGCCTTACCAGGTGAGTAAGGAAGGTCACTTCCTGGCAGGTGCAGGAACCTCAGGAAAATCTTGGGAACCTCAAGAGAGGAAATTCACCCAAATATACAGGTACTGCAGGCAAAACCTGATGGCAAGTCTGGCTTGGTTTTCTGGCCTTGAGAGGCCTTTAAAAGTCCAATCTGAAATTCCTTATAAAAAGTTCCAGGAAAGCACATTTAAAAGAGCCTGTGTAATCAATTGCTCTTCTTGCTGCACTTATGCAAATAATCAAGCCAAGTGTTAATTATTTTATTAATATAGTTACTTCTAATAAAAATGAGGGTGATTTTAGAGAAAAGTATTGTTTCAATAATGCAGCCTTATCTATACTGAGTCCTAATACTAGGCATTGGGACATAGACTAGATCCAGAATTCTAGATTCCGCAAAATATCTGGCTATGATTCTAAATTAAAGGTTTACTATTTCTAATCCTCATATTTAGCCATGAATTCTTTAATCTCCTTGTCAAGTCTGTTCTTCCAGAAGGGAAAATCAAACTCCAGATGTTGCCACTTAACCTAATAACATGATTTGTTCTATCTTGCCTAGAAGCCATAAAACTGCACATAGTAATAGAAATGGAACCCAGAATAGAAGTGCCCATCTTCCAAGGCCCTCTCTACTGACCAGTGACAGAGACCTAACTGCACCCTTTACTGCACCCCTTCTCAGCATGAAGCTACCAGAGCGGTCGTCGCCCCACCCCCTTTCCCTAGCAGCACCTAGGGTCTCTATCTGTAGAGGGGGGAATGAGACAGGGACTGTGGGCTTAGACAGAATAGGGTGAGGGCCTCTGGAAAAAGCAAGGCAGGATATTTACAGTCAGAGCAATGTAACTACATGCAAGGAGACCCCCACCAGGCCCCTCACTTCCCCCTCAACAGTAGCTCACACTTTTGAAGATTTGTGGAGCACCCTCCTCACTCCCCCTGCCCTCATGCTACCCAATTCTCACAAGCCTTTCATCCTGTTCACTAAAAAAAAGGTGGAGTGGCAACTGGAGTTCTCGTCCAACCAGTAGGGCCCTCATACTGACCAGTTGCCTTTCTATACAAACGGTTAGACTCCACTGCCCAAGGATAGCAACCTTGCTTTTGAGCACTGGCGGCAGAAGCATGCCTATCCAAGGAGGCCTTAAAACTCACCCTCCATCAATACATCACAGTCTATTCCCCTCGTTGTTTCCAGGACCTCCTGAGCCATAAATCATTAGCCTTCCTAAGTCCCTCAAGAATACAGGAATTCTAGCTCCTGTTTATAGAACACCCACAACTATCTCTTTGGCCTTCACTGCCACTAAATCTGGCCACTCTTCTCCCCTCTGTCAGTTCCTCTGTCCTACCTGACCACTCCTGTGTGGAACTGGTGGAGGCCCTGCACCTCCCATGCACGGGTCTCCTAGACGAGCCCTTACCCAACCCAGACCTTACCCTTTTCATGGATGGCAGTTGGGCTAAGGGACGAGATGGGTGTCACTGGGCTGCCTATGCAGTAGTCTCTTCATCTGAAGTAGAAGTAGTAGAAGCAGCCTTGCTGCTGCTGGGCACCTCCTCTCAAAAGGCAGAATTGGTGGCTCTCACCAGAGCTCTACAACTAGCCACAGGCCTTAGAGTCACTATCTACACAGATTCTAAGTATGCCTTCCTTATCACCCACAGTCATGCGGCGATCTGGAAGGAAAGGGGATTCTTAACCACCCGGGGAACTCTGGTGGTCAACGGTAAGGCCATTCACCGCCTACTCCAGGCCCTACAGGAACCAAAAGAGGTGGCCATTGCCCACTGTCAAGGCCATCAGATGGGCACAGACCCTATCACCCAGGGAAATGCCCTGGCTGATGCCACAGCTCACCAACTTACCTCAGCCCATGACACCACCCTATCCTGTTTCTTTCCCCCTCCCTAGCTCCCAGGTACTCAGAAAACGAGCGAGAACAACTCCTCAACCTAGTGGCCATATCTGGACAAGGATGGATCTCCCTACACAACATATTAGTCATCCCCAAACAACAGGCTCTAGAGATCATAGCCTCAATTCACCAGTCTCTACATATTGGCCTGGAGGCCATGTACAAATTTCTCTCCCTAATCTTCTCATCACAGGGTCTCTGGAAAACCATCAACCAAGTACACACAGCCTGCAGCCCATGTGCTCGTGTGTCTTCCCAGGGAGCCCCCCAACTCCAGACAGCAGCCCACCAACTGCAGGGATGCCTTCCGGGACAGGATTGACAGATGGATTTCACCCAAATGCCATCCCACAAAAAGTACCGATACCTGTTAGTAATGGCTGATATCTTTTCAGGTTGGATCGAGGCCTTCCCCACGTGCTGGGAAACAGCATCCATAGTAGCTGAGACGCTGTTGGAACGCACCATCCCCCGGTTCAGCCCCTCAGCATCCATCCAATCAGACAGCAGTCCTGCATTCGTCTCCAAAGTCACCCAACTAGTGGCCGAGACTCTCAATATCACCTAGAAGTTACATATTCCCTACCACCCCCAGTCCTCAAATTTTTTCAACAGTGACTGGCAGAAATCTCCTGAGTTACGTTAACCAGATGCTGTTACACCAGTACTCACCCCTTCCCTCCAAGTCACCCCTGGCCACATACCAGCTGTAACTTCCCCATGCCACCCCTCCTCAGTAGGAAATAGCTAGAACAAGCCAGCGCCCCCTATGACAAAAAGGCTGGAGTGTAAGACTGGAGGTATTGGAGGAAGGGACGGGTCTCACTGGAGGAACCCAGCTCGAGCCCAATAAGGAAGAGAATGGCTAATGTCACTCAAACGATTCAATGGAAGGTCCTAGCTACAGGTCCCGCCTAGAACACGTGTCACAGTACTCTCTCCCCAGCAACCCAGCATGACCAATCATCAGTGATCACGACACCCTCGCTGGCCAATTAGTTCTGTCCATACCCTCAGAGCTCTCCCAGCACCCTTAATAAGCCTGTCGCCCCTCCTGCTGGGTGCAACTTCCTTGGCCTGTGGTTAAGCAGATCAGTGAACCTTGCCCAGGATTGCGCTAATAAAAAAATTTTTGGGGCTCCTTTGTTGCCGCTTGCCTGGTCTGGTTTCGTCTACCTTACACTGTCAAGTAATGACATCTGTGGGAGCAGACACTGCCTGCCGGCTGGGCATACGGTCAGGGGGCAAAATGGAATCGGGCAGCCTGTGGAAGTTTATGCTCTAAAGAGCAGACAAGAGGGAAGAAGGCAAAGGAGGGCATGATGAGGAGAGGAAGGACAGCAGAATGTGGACTCCCAGTGTGGGGATTTGCATTTTGGATGGGACACTAGAAGAGGGCTCACTGAGGCAGCCAACTTATTCAACACCTCCTGAGGGAAGTGATTGTCCTAGACTGAGGAAAGAGCCCGCTGGAAGGCCCTAGGGCAGGCGGGACAGGCAGGCACCCCTGACAGATAGAGAGCCCAGAGTGGCCAGCGTGGGGCCAACCTAGGGGGAGGTGGCAGGAGAGGAGTTCAGGATAGACTTGTGGAGCTTTTGGGTGAAGCAAAGACGTGAGCCTTTACTCTGAGTGAGGGGGCCATTGCTGTGGCCTGTGCAGACTGGTGCTGTGGTCTGACTTATGCTTTAATTGAATTGCTCTGAGAATCAACTGCAGGGTGTGAGGGGAGGAGACAGACGTGGTGTACCCTGGCTTCTGCAGCCATCCTGGTGAGAGGCAATGGTAAAGGTTTGGTGCTGGGAGGCGACGGTGAGGGTGGTGACAAGTGAGCTGCTTCTATGTGTTCTAGAAGGACTTTCCCACCTCCTTAAGGGGGCACGTGGGCTGACTCATTGTGGGAATACCCCGTTGCACACTTGTGGACAACTGCAGATTAAAAAGCCACTGTTTCCACAAACTGACTATTGTGTGGGCTGAGTTTCCCAGAGGCAGACAGTGAGAAGAAGGATCATGTGGAGGTGATTTACTGGGATGAGTTCCCAGAGAATCCCATGGTGGAGGAGTGTGGCAAGGAAGGGTGACCAGCTGCCCTAGTTAGCCCGTGACTTTTCCAGAATGTGAACGTTCAGTGCTAAAACCAGGACAGTGATGGGCAAACCCGGGCCGTCGGTCACCTAGCTGAGAGGGGAAAGGAAAGAGCCCCATCAGGACATGCTGTCACCAAGGCCACACGGAAGGTGACTGGCTCAGTCACTGGGGACACAGGGGTGGGCTTTACCACTGCCCCACTGGGCTGTGGTAAAGGGCCAGCCCCCCAGTTCCCAGGCACTTCTGACTTCCCTTCTGTAGGCAAAGTGGGTCTTCTGTCAATGAGGGGCTATTTGGAGGGGAAGACACAGGGGCCTGTGCACTAGAGTCCTTGCAGCAGACCGAACGACCCTGGTAACTCTGGGATAAGACACACAGCCTCTCAGCGTTTTTCTTGAACTCTAGGAAATTCTCTGAATGCTTGAGAAACTGAAGAATCCTTTGGTTTGGTTTTGTTCTCTGTATAATGGCTTAATACAGCTGCAAGATGGGACTCGGCTAATAAGCAGGCAAAAACAGGCTCCTGGTTGGGGGTTGGGACAGCGCCCAGAACCTCCTGCAGTGGGATTCCTCCTGGATGGGGACTGTGCTGCAAGGAGGAATCTGCCTTGCAGCTGTCCTTGCAGCACTCTCAAGAATGCTTTTAGTATTTTTAGTATGATGGTAACGTATCATCAGGGAACCAGTTTTACACAAAATGTGCAAAAACCTGTTTGATGCTTTCAGGAACAGTGAAATGATGCATGTGGAAGGTACGTTAATTAATGCCGTTTCCTGCTAGAATCACAGTAATTTACAGATAAATTACACTTTTCTATCTAAAGGCCATGATCAGCTATCTCCTCGAAGAAGTGCAATTTTCTTCCATAATCAAAAAAGGGTTACATGAATTAGATTATATAGAAATGGAATATGAGGATTATTATATTCATTATATCTTTCCAAGTCATGACATTTGCAGCAAAAAACATAAAGAAGAAAAGAAAAAAATAGCAGTAACACATAAAAAATATTTTTATGATCACTGTGTGCATTTCAGTGGAGGGTAATCTGGGCTTTATTTCCAGAGAAGGGAAGGCAGGGAAAAATCACCTTATGCAGATATTTCTTTTCCCTGAGCAAGTAGGACCCATATATATCTTTTTCTCTAAAGATATATTTCATTGAGACAAGTTGCAGTTCCTTTTCCTTTTAATTTGTTTTAAAATGCTATAAGGATGTTGTTATAACTTTGTGTAAACTACCTTTTTTGACTATTGCTGGCAAAATGGTCAGGAATTGGAGTTTCCTGGACTGACCCCTGAAGTTTGCAATTGTCTCTCCTCTACTTCATGCTATCAGAACACGTCCCTGACATCTTCCAGGTGCGTTTCCTATGCAAAGAGAAGGGCAGGTGCCAGGAAAGGAGGATAAGGGCATTTGGGCAAACTTCTCATAGAAAGAAAATGTAATATTGACAAATTACTTGCGGCTTTATTAACTAAGTGACTACTTATTAAATTCCCAGCTTGGGTCAGAGTGTAAGAGCACAGGCTTGGCAGAGATGACGGAGACAGGCACCTTTCAGTTTTATGGAAAAAATGAGTAAATTGGCAAGGACAGTACCCCTGCACACCTGGGAGTTTTAGCTCCATCCAGATGGCAATGAGGGGCCCATGAAATCTTAGGAGTTTGGGAATGTTTCCTGGGAGTGCTTCCTGAGCTGAGTTTTGAAAGAGGAGGAGGAGAGCTCTCAGGACTACCAGTACAGAAGCAGCATGTGGAAAGGCCTGAAATCAAAAGCTCGTGGTGGACTCAAGGTGCGAGCCTGGCACTTTCTCTAGTGGTGCGGTTTGGGCTGGCGGTTGGCAGGCTCAGACTACTGGTTAATGCAGGCTGTTATAGAAAAGGAAATGTCCTAAACATGAGCAACTTCTTCATGAACATATCTCCCCGGGCAAGGGAAACAAAAGCAAAAATGAACAAGTGGGACTATATCAAGCTGAAAAGCTTCTGTACAGCAAAGGACACCATCAGTAGAACAAAAAGACATCCTACAGTATGGGAGAATATATTCATAAAAAACGTATCTGATAAAGGGTTGACATCCAAAATATATAAAGAACTCATGCACCTTAACAAACAGAAAGCAAATAATCCAATTAAGAAATGGGCAGAGAACATGAATAGACACTTCTCCAAAGAAGAAATTCAGATGGCCAACAGGCACATGAAAAGATGCTCCACATCGCTAATCATCAGAGAAATGCAGATTAAAACCACAATGAGATATCACCTCACACCAGTGAGGATGGCCAACATCCAAAACACAAACAACAACAAATGTTGGCGAGGATGTGGAGAAAAGGGAACCCTCCTACACTGCTGGTGGGACTGCAAATTAGTTCAACCATTGTGGAAAGCAGTATGGAGGTTCCTCAAAAAACTCAAAATAGAAATACCATTTGACCCAGGAATTCCACTCCTAGGAATTTACCCTAAGAATGCAGCAGCCCAATTTGAAAAGGACAGATGCACCCCTATGTTTATCGCAGCACTATTTACAATAGCCAAGAAATGGAAGCAACCTAAGTGTCCATCAGTAGATGAATGGATAAAGAAGATGTGGTACATATACACAATGGAATATTATTCAGCCATAAGAAGAAAACAAATCCTACCATTTGCAACAACATGGATGGAGCTAGAGGGTATTATGCTCAGTGAAATAAGCCAAGCCGAAAAAGACAAGTATCAAATGATTTCACTCATATGTGGAGTATAAGAACAAAGAAAAAAACTGAAGGAACAAAACAGCAGTAGACTCACAGAACCCAAGAACGGACTAATAGTTACCAAGGGGAAAGGGACTGGGGAGAATGGGCGGGAAGGGAGGGATAAGAGGGAAAAAGGGGCATTACGATTAGCAGATGTAATGTTGGGGGGGCACGGGGAGGGCAGTACAACTCAGAGAACACAAGTAGTGATTCTATAGCATCTCGCTATGCTGATGGACAGTGACTGTAATGGGGTTGGTGTGGGGGACCTGATGAAGGGGTAGTTTAATAATTGTAATATTGCACATGTAATTGTAAATTAATGATAATAAAAAAAAGCAAAAAAAAAGTTTTACCTAAAAAAAAATAATAAAAATAAAAAAAAAGGGAGGAAAGAAACCTGTGAACTGAGCCCCCAAAATCTAAATTGTTGAGAAAAGTCTGAAGTTACTGAGAAAACCCCCATTTGACTAAGATGAAGTTTCTGTCACTCAGTTGAAGGGAAATATGAGATAGAAAGTAGGTTGTTACAGAAAAATAATGAAAGTTCATATTTCACACCCTGAAAAAAAAAAAAAAAAGAAAAGGAAATGTCCACTTTAGACACTTTAGTTTACATTAAAACATGTAAGCATACCTGTGTTTGTCAGATTTTTAATAAAAGGCCAATGCCTTTTCTTGATTACATACTGTTTCACATTTTCTTTCTTGCATGAGTGACACCTTTAATGCATCCTCCAAGTTCGTGTTTCTCTTTCTCTCAAGCGGAAAGAGACATTGAATTCACTTGGAAACAACCTTCTTGAGGAAGTTTCTAGGGATGTATTTCTCTTCTCAATCTTTTAGTATGGTTTTATCCAAACTGGAGAGAAAAATTTTTCATGAACTCACCATTAGAAAATATTTCCAAAGCATTCGTTTAGCTTTCACAGAAACAAATCCGTTTTGTCTTCATAGTTTACTGATTTATATAGTTATTAATTAAAATTATATTACAAAGTATGAGCATAAAAAATCCTGGGAAGAGCTATCTCCACAGAGGCACTAACACAATTAGTGAAACACAGTTTCGTGGACCTGCTTGTGAGAAGCCTGCCTGCCACAAGCAGTCAGCCTGGTTTACAGAGGGATGAGGAATGTCACCAGCTAATCAGCCCAATCAGCAAAGTGAAGGAATCCCTGGACTTTAGGGTGAAATTCAAAACGGTGGAAGAATAAGGTTCAACAACTGTACAAACTGATATTAAAGAACTAGGTAGCAAGCATATGAATGACCTTGTCTGCCTAGATGTTTGAAATGTATCCTGCCAGTCATTAAAAAATATCTTAGATTGCCCATGCAGTAGGGTAAGCCAACACATGTAGGGACTTGGAAAGAAAACATCACTACACAAAAGCTACAGTTGATCCAGAGGGGCCCAGGAGATGGAATGGCCCTTCAGAGTTGTCCTGCCTTGCATAGCACATTCCCTCTACTGTGTCTATCTCGCTGAGCCTTTGAACTGCTATTCCATTGTCTGCCATGGTTCTTCTGGCTTGTTAGCTTCATGTACATGGACCAATGCTTTTTCCTCCAAGCATAGGATTAAACCTGTCTTCTGGGGTCTTTGCTAGGTGAATCCTATCATGGGAGAGAATTTCCACATGAATAAACTTGTACATAACTTTTTAGCCTCTCTTCACCCAGACCTTCAAAATACAGTCCCATAGGGGATTGGATTAAAGATGGCGGGCGTGAAAGGTGAGACACAAGCTTCCACCTAAAACTGCATATAATGCGAAAATATAATTAATACAAATAATCCTGAAAGAGCAACAGGAAAGAGGACTGCACCAGACTGCATACGCCTGGAGAAAAGAGCAGACCTCACAGAACAGGGTAACTACCAAAGCTGTGGCCCGGTGGGACCCAAGCCCTTCCCCCACCCCAGCTCACTGGCGGGAGGAAGAGAAACGAGTAGGGAGGGAGTGGTGGCCTGGAACTGCCTGGGACTAACTGTAGAGATCTGCCCTAGAAGCAGAAACCTACATTTCATGGTGCTTGCATGATACTCTTGTGATTACAGGGTTGGAAACCTAAGACAGGCAGAATTCCTGGAGAGACTGAAATTCCAGCTGCTTGTGGAAAGGAGGGATCCATATCTGGCTGCTCTGGGACGAAAGAAAGGTGAGCAGTCTGAGAGACTTACTAAGAAGGAAGCCCTTAGCAAGAGAGCTGCCAAAGGGGCCAGGAGTGCACAGAGCTTACCACTCAGGAGAGAGGACAGGTAGACAAAATTGTCTGGGTGCACTCTGCCCAGCAGGTGGGGAGCTTTGCCATACGGATTCTCATATTTAAGGAGGAAAAAGAAATCTTCCTCCTTAGATGATCTTCAGGTGCTCCAGCTCCCTGACTGGCTACACAGCTCCAAGGATCCACTCCATGATACACAGCCTATTGCGCCTTTCTCCCAGCCAGCCTTACCTGGCTCACAGGCAAAACCTACCCTTTTATTAGGCCAGCCAGAGGGAAGATCTGTCTACAGCAACTACAAATGCAAATCATAGAGGCTTATACCTGTGTGCTCGGCCCACTGATTCAGGCAGTGGACACACACATAGCAGCCGGGTAGCAGGAAACAGCTCTTTCCACCCACAAGGCACCAATATCACTCCCCTGTGATGCCTGACATTGCTTCAGGGGCTGAGCAGTTCCAGGGAGTAGAGCTTCTGGGCACTAGAGGGCGTCATATACAAATATGAAATGCCAAAGGAATCTGATTCAGAGTAAAATTATTAATACCACACCTGAGAAAGATTTAAATGACATAGACCTCATGATTCTTCCTGAAAGGGACTTCATAATAAAAATCATTAACATGCACATGGAGGTACAGAAAGATATTCAAGAACTCAGGAATGAATTTTGGTCAGAGATCCAATCATTGAATAGCACAATGGAGGTATTAAAAGCAGATTGGATATGGTGGAGGAGATAATAAATGAAAGAGAAACTAGAGAAAAGAAATTCAAAGAAGCCGAGGCACAGGGAGTAAAGGATATCTAAGAATGTAAGAATATTGAGAGAACTGTGTGACCAATCAAAATGTAACAATATTTGCATTATAGGTGTACCAGAAGAAGAAGAGAGAGAGAAAGGGATAGAAAGTGTCTTTGAGGAGGTAATTGCTGAAAACTTCCTCAATCTGGGGAAGGAGATAGCCTCTCAAGCCATGGTGATGCACAGATCTCCCAACACAAGGGACTCAAGGAAGACAACACCAAGACATATATTAATTAAAATGGCAAGGTCAAGGATAAGGACAGACTATTAAAAGCAGCCAGAGAGATAAATAAGATCATCAGACTCCTCAGCAGAAACCTTACAGGCCAGAAGGGAGTGGCATGATGTATTTAATGCAATGAAGCAGAGGGCCTTGAGCCAAGAATACTTTACCTGGCAAGATTATCATTTAAATTTGAAGGAGGGATTAAACAATTTCCAGATAAGCAAAAGCTGAGAGAATTTACCTCCCACAAACAATCTGTACAGTGTATTTTGGAGGAATTGCTATAGACGGAAGTGTTCCTGAGGTTTGATAGCTGTCACCAGAGGTAATAAAACCACAGTAAAGAAAGTAGAACAGCTAATTACTAAGCAAATGCAAAAATTTAAATAACTATTTCCAAAGTCAATCAAGGGATAGACAAAGTGTAGAGAATATGATACCTAATATATAAAGAATGGAGGAGAAGGAAAAAGGAGGAAGTAAAAAAAAAGAACCTTTAGATTGTGCTTGTAATTGCATATTAAGTGAGTTAAGTTAGACTCTTAGACAGTAAGGAAGTTAATCTTGAACCTTTTGTAACCACGAATCTAAAGCCTGCAATGCCAAGAAGTACATACCTATTGATAATCACCCTAAATGTAAATGGACTGAATGCACCAAACAGAAGACATAGAGTCACTGAATGGATAAAAAAATGAGACCCGTCTATATGCTGCTACAAGAGACTCACTTTAAACCCAAAGACATACACAGACTGAAAGTAAAGGGATGGAAAAAGATATTTCATGCAACTAATAGGGAGAAAAAAGCAGGAGTTGCAGTACTTGTATCAGACAAAATAGACTTCAAAAAAATAAAGTGACAAGAGACAAAGAAGGACATTACATAATGATAAAATGGTCAATCCAACAAGAAGATATAACCATTATAAATATATATGCACCCAACATAGGAGTACCTACATATGTGAAACAAATACTAACAGAATTAAAAGGAGAAATAGAATGCAATACATTCATTCTAGGAGACTTCAACACTCCACTCACTCTGAAGGACAGATCAACCAGACAGAAAATAAGTAAGGAGACAGAGGCACTGAACAACACAGTAGAACAGATGGACCTAACAGACATCCACAGAACTCTACAGCCAAAAGCAGCAGAATACACATTCTTCTCAAGTGCTTGTGGAACATTTTCAAGAATAGATCATATACTAGGCCACAAAAAGAGCTTCAGTAAATTCAATAAGATTGAAATTGTACCAACCTGTTTCTCAGACCACAAAGGTATGAAACTAGAAATAAATTACAATAAGAAAATGAAAAATCCCACAAACACATGGAGGCTTCACAACATCCTCCTAAATAACCAATGGATCGATGACCAAATAAAAACAGAGATCAAGCCATATGGAGACAAATGACAACAATAATTCAACACTGCAAAATCTGTGGGACACAGTGAAGGCCATGTTAAGAGGAAAGTATATTGCAATAAGGCCTATGTCAGAAAGAAGAACAATCCCATATGGTCAGTCTAAACTCACAATTAATGAAACTAGAAAAAGTCGTCGAACAAATGAGGCCCAAAGCCCGTAGAAGGAGGGACGTAATAAAGATAAGAGCATAAATAAATAAAATCGAGAAGAATAAAACAATAGAAAGAATCAATGAAAGCAGGACCTGGTTCTTCAAGAAAACAAACAAAATAGATAAAACCCTAGCCAGACTTATCAAGAAAAAAAGACAGTCTACTCACATAAACAGAATCAGAAATGAGAAGGGAAAAATCACTATGAACACCACAGAAATACAAAGAATTATTAGAGAATACTATGAAAAATTACAGGCTAACAAACTGGATACCCTAGAAGAAATGGACAACCTTCTAGAAAAATACAACCTTCCAATGCTGACCCAGAAAGAAACAGAAAATCTGAACAGACCAATTACCAGCAATGAAATTGAACTGGTAATCAAAACCTACCTTAGAAGAAAATGCCTGGACCAGATGGCTTCACCACTGAATTAAAAAAAAAAACATTTATTGAATACTCATGCTCCTTAAAGTTTTCCAAA
>JAVSCE010009638.1:0-38733 GCA_032199065.1 Smutsia gigantea | reverse complement strand
ACATACATAAACATTCACATAAACACACACACATATATATAATCATACACCTACACACAGACACACACACAGACATACACCTACATACACACACACACAAAAACATACATCTACATAAATACACATACATAAACATACACATACATGCACACACATAAATAAATATACATCTACATACACACACATACATAAACATACATCTACATATACTAACATACATAAACATGCACCTACATACACATAATACACCTACATACACTCACATATATAAACATATGTTTACACACATGCATAAACATATGCACATACACGCACATACATAAACATGCACCTACATACACACATACATTAAAATGCACCTACGTACACACACATTAAATAACATACACCTACATACCACACATACACAAACATACACTTATATGCACACAAAATAAAATCATACACCTACATACACACACACAAAAATACAGCTAAATACACACACATACATAAACATACATCTACCTACATACACATACATTCACATAAACCTACATATACACACATACCTAAAAATAAACCAACATACGCACACATACATAAACACACATCTACATACATACACATACATAACAAACGACTTAATACACTCACAAACATAAACATAAACTTACATACACACACATACACAAACATAAAAACACATACAAAAAATACACACACACATACATAAACATACATCTACATACATAAACTTACACCTATATGCACACACATATATGATCATCCACATACATACACACACACAAACATACAACTACATACACACATAAACATACATCTACATACATACACATATATAAACATACACCAGCATAGACACTTATACATAAACATACACCAACATACACACTCATACATTAACATACACCTATATATACACACATACATAAAGATACACTTACATACACAGACATACATAATCATAAACATACATCTACATACATACACATACGTAAACATACACCTAAATACACATACATACATAAAAATATATCTACATTCACCCGCATAATTATACATACATGTACATACACACACATACATAAACATGCAACTACATTCCAAATATACAACAAACACCCACATATATAAACATACTTTTACATTCATCCATAAATATACACATATGCACACACATACATAAACATACATCTACATACATACACATATATACACATAAACCTACATACAGACACATACATAAACATACAACTACATTCACACACATACATAAACAAACATCTACATACATACACATACATAAAATAGGCCTAATACCAACATATCCATAAACATACACTTACATACACACACATACACAAACATACACCCACACACACAGACATGCAGACACATATATAAACATACATCTGCATACATACCCAAACAAAAACATACACCTGCTACACACACATATACAACCATAAACCTACACACACACATAGATAAAAACACCTCTACATACATACACATACATAAACATACGCCTACATAGACACACATCATAAACACACACTTACATAGAAACACATACACAAACATACACACACATACACAAACATACCCATACATATATAAACATACATCTACATACATACACATACATAAACATACACCTACATACACACACATATATAATCATAGACCTACATACCGACACACACACATACATACACCTACATACACACACATATATGAACATATATCTACATATATACACATACATAAACATACACCAACATACACACACATACATAAACATACACCTACATACAAACACACATAACATTACACCTACATACACACACATATATAAACATAGAACTACATAAACACACATACATAAGTATACATCTACATACACACACATACATAAACAAACATCTACATACACACATACCTAAATATTCACCTACATTCACATACATACACCTGTATACACACATATACATAAACATACATTTACATACATACGTAAACAAACACATACACAAACATACATAAACATACACCTACATTCACACACATAATTAAACATACACCTACAAACACACACGTACATAAATATACACCTATATTCAGAGACATACATACACATGCACATACATACACACATACATTAACATACATCTACATACATAAGCATACACGAACATACAGACACATAGATAAATATACATCTATATATAAAAACATACATAAACATAAATCTACATACACACACATACATTAACATGCACCTACATACACACCTACATGCACACACATACAAAAACATACATTTACATACTACATAAACGTACACGCATTCACAAACAAACATAGGCATACACCTACATACAAACACATACATAAACATACTCCTACATACACACACATAGATAAACATACACCCACTTACACAGACATACATAAACATACACATACATGCACACAAGTACATAAACATACAGCTACATACACACAAATATATAGTCATACACCTACATACAGACACATACAAACATACATACACATACATAAACATACATCTACATACATACACATACATAAACATACACCTGCATGGACACACATACATAAACATACAACTACATACAAACACATACATAAATATAAATCTACATAAAAACACATACATAAACATGCACCTTTTTTCACAGACACCTACATACAAACAAATGCAAAAACATACATCTACATACTACATAAACATACACGAATTCACAAACACACATAAGAATACACCTACATACAAAACATACATAAACATACACCTACATACACACACATTCATAAACATACGCCTACTTACACAAACATACATAAACATACACATACATACACACACGTACATAAACATACACATACAAACACACACATATATAATCATACAACTGCATACACACACACACAAACATACACACACATACGTAATCATACATCTACATTCATACACATACATAAACATACACCTGCATACACAAACATACATAAACATACAACTAATAACACGCACATACATAAACATACATCTACATACCCACACATACATTAACATACAACTACGTAAACACACATACATAAACATACACCTACATACACACACATACACAAATATTCACAAAGATACAACTACATGCACACACACATATAATCATACAACTACATAAACACACAAACACCTATATAAACACACATATATAAACATACATCTACATACATACACATACATAAATATACAACTACATACACAAACATACATAAACATTCACCTACATACACACAGATACATCAAAATACACCTGCATACACAGACATACATACACATACACATACACACATACATAAACATACATCTACATACAAACACATACGTTAACATACACCTACATACACACGTACATAAATATACATCTTAATATACACACATACATAAACATACATCTACATAATCACACATAAATAAACATGCACCTACATACACAAATATACACCAACATACACACACATACATAAACATACATTTACATGCATACATAAACATACATGTACATATATAAACATATATGCACATAAACCTTCATAAAGACACATACATAAACATACACCTAAATACACAAACATACATAAACACACATCTACATACATACACATACATACAATACGCATACATACAAACACATATATAAACATGCACTTACATACACACATACACAAACATACACAGACATACACAAACATACAAACACATATATATACATACATCTACATAAATACACATACATGAACATACACCTGCATAGACACACATACATAAATATAAAATACATAAACACACACATACAAAACCTACATCTACATACATACATTAACATACACCTACATAAACCCACATACGTGAACATACACATACATACACACACATACACACCTATACAGCAACATACACCTACATGCACACACACATTAAATCATACACCTACATAAACACACACACAAACATACAACTACATACCCACACGTACATAAATAAACATCTACATAAACACACATATTTAAACAAACATCTACATACATACACATATATAAAATAGGCCTAAATACAAACATATACATAAACATACACTTACATACACACACATACACAAAAATACACACACATACACAAACATACAGACACATATATAAACATACATCTACAGACATACCCATAGGTAAACATACACCTGCTACACACATATATAAACATACACCTACATACACACACATAGATAAAAACACCTCTATGTACATACACATACATAAACATACGCCTATATACACACACTATAAACACACATTTACTTACAAACACCTAAACAAACATACACACACATACACAAACATACCCATACATATATAAACATTCATCTACATACATACACATACATAAACATACACCTACATACACACACATATATAATCATACACCTACATACAGACACACACACACATACAACTACATACACACTCATATATGAACATACATCAACATACATACACATACATAAATATACAACTACACACACATTCCTTGAGCTGCCTGAATGGCTCTCAATAAGGTGCCTTTGCCCTGATATGATGGGGGCGTGTGCAGTGGAGACTCCAAGGAGGAGAGGATTTATCATCCATCAACATTTATTTATCCATTCTGCTTCAAGGCATTCATGTTTGAAAGATTAATTTCACACATGAAACCTTGCAATAAAGGAAAATTTTAACTAGCCCTTAGGCAGAATCCTACACATTCCAATTTCTTTCCATTAACTCTCACATCATTCCTAGGCAGGAAAGGAAGGAGATAAGAAACCAAGGAATTATGTCCAAAACAGCTCTGTAAAAGCTCCAGTTTCCATCTTCATTTTTATCATTTTTTAAAGACCTGTTTTTACGTAGAGCTAGCATTTTACAATAATGTGAAGTCAAGTATTGTGAGCCAGACATTTTTAGAAAAATCTTAATTTGGAAACTCTTGTGTATAAATGATGCCAGATTCTTGTTCACGAAGCGGAAGAAATAGCTTATCGAACACCCATGGTAGAAGAGCGAGGTGCAGGCGTTTATGTAGAAATAGAGTGGAAATAGACAAGGGAGCCGGTGTTGGTGCATTGTCTAGGGGGTTTTATAGGCAAAGGAGGATTTTATGAGAAAATGAAGAAAACTGCTTAGGGGTGTGGACATGTGCCACCTTCCTCCCATCAAGGTGGGCTGGGACCTATGCTTTCTAGAGCTGTTTACAGTGAAGTCAGGGCTTATACTGAGATACCCTTCTTTATTTGTGAAACACTCAAGCATTCTAGGCGATGTTGCTCCAGGCCTTTTGACCTTTACATGACCTCACTGAACCCTGCTTTTTACTGAGGCCCTCACCCTACTCTGACTACACCCAGGGTCCCTGTCTCATAAATGCAAACTGAAAAGACCCACACAAGTATGCATACATTCTTATTTGTGGCCTTAAAGGACAGTATGTGGGGTGTGTGTGTGTCTGTGTGTGTCTGTGTGTGTGTGTTTTCCTTTTAGACACATTAGCTTAACTGTGAAAATGTGAAAGGAAAGCGTACTGAATGGGGAATAAAAGCCAATGCGTTCTGATAACAAATATGTGAGTGACAGAAAGGTAAAGAACTGTAAATGTGAGAATATGAGCCCTCTAGGTGCAAATGAAATATTAGACACTGTAGGGATCTAAAAATAGAAATGTATATGTTCATTTTTCCACTGTTAGACCACTTTCTTTGAAAAATATAACTCTTTTCTATCAATGCCAACAAAATAGAGATTCGTGGATTCAACCTGTTTTGTACAACACAACGTACCAACAAGGTTCATGATAAATAGTACCCTGTAAATATATGCTGTCATCACACCTACATTTTTATTCAAAAATCCAACAAAATGATTCAAATTTTCCCTAAGAACTTACTATTTTTACAGTGCTTTACTGCCTAGAAGCCTTTTGACAATAAAGCTGTAATTAACTTCAATTCTGGAATAAGAGAGGACCTCCAAGGATATCTCATTCTACTTGCATGCTTACCCCAACATTACTAACGGTTGTTTTATTTTATAATTTGTTAGGTTATGTTTTTTAGCTATGATGCTGAACAGATGAGTTAAACACATTCAGAAGAGGTGACACAATCATTCAAAGGGAGCTTTGACCTTATTTTTAATCCTAACGCCAGACTAACCCTCTCTCTAGGGGGCAAAAGGAAGAAGGTCCCATTTCTGCCTTGTGCACCAAGCGGCAGAGCATTATTTCATCTACCACCCATTTAGTGAGAGAATGCATGCCAGATGTACATTGTAGGGTTCTAGGTCTCCATGGAGCCACAGCTCACTGAGATTTGTATTTTATTTTCTGCAGAAGCAAGAACACAATTAGCAATATGTAGATAAGAAATATCCATTACCTTTATTCTTAAAGTTGTTAAAATCATCCTTGTTTCTCTATTTTCATGCATCCATACAGGGTAGGCTAAACTATGTAGAAGGACTGGCCACTGCATTACCACCGGCGGCTAGCAGTCTTTCTCACTGATAAATCTCACCTTTAAAAAAAAATCTAAACCAGGAATAGAATCTACTAGGTACAGTGCTCTGTGGACTGTGATGCGCTGCGTATTGCCTTTGGAATTCTTTCTGGTTAAAGCCCCAGGCTTCCAGCATCCAGAGCTGACCATGACGGGCTCCACCAGTGCGATGTGGAGCTGGGCTCCCTCTCAGCCAGCTGCGGTGCCCTGACGGCCTCCTCTGCGGTGCAGGGTGGGGATGGGAGTTACCGGGGAAACAGGGCAGCATTTGACCGCCCTGCCTGGCCCCCGGGCAACTGCAGCGCAATGGGTGGGGTGGCCATCTTTGGAAATTCGCTGCTCCCTCAGGTCTAACCTGCCCCAAACACATTAACACTTTTATTTCTCCCCAACTTCTTTTATTACTGGAAACGAGTTTCCCGTTTCCATTGCAGGGACATTATCTGAAGGATCTCAAGTCTTTACCAGTGTTAAATCCTACGTGTGCCCTGCTTTCTACTCACCGCCACCCCTCGTGTACATCCCCCGCTCTGCCCGACACACACACTCTGCCACTCACATTATTCAGGATGTCAAGGTGGCCTACGGAATACAAGGGCAAGTGTTGCTATGGTAACGGGATGGAAACATGTCTGCAGGAGTAGATGCTTTATAGCCACGGGTTGCCCTCATTTGCATTTAAATGTGCCTGAGTAATAGCCTCAAAGCCACCCAAGTGCTTGAAACTAAAATAAGAGGGAATTATTTTTTAATGTCTCCTGTTAAGTCATTGAGCAACTTATGCCACTGCAGGGTTGCAGAAACGCAGGAAAAATATCAGGTGCTAATAATTTTCATTGTACTGGTTGCAGAGCTGATGGATTTAAGAGCACCCCACCTACCCTCACTTTCTCATCGTAAACACTGGGAAGAAACAAAAAATTGCCCTCTTCTTTTTGCTTCTAGGGTTTTGCTTCCTGGATACCCCTTCACAGCATTCACAAAGGTTGAACTTCTGACAACCTGGTGTGTGTCCGTCCTATTTCGTGGTGATCTAAGAGCACCTCATTGCACATTCACAACAGAGGCATTCAAGAGTGGTCCATGGCAAAGCTCAGATGTGAGGTACAAAAAATCCCTTCGGTGAAGTGAAATTCAGGAATTTTCTTATGATTCAAGAGCTAGGAAACATATCAAATATGCGTGAAGACTAACATAAATATCTTTCTAGGATCTGATCACAGCCTTCAAGACCAACCGGATGAAATTCCAAGAATGAGCTGTAGAGACCAAGCAGCAGGAACTAAACTTTGGTGACTTGTAAGGCTGGTGAATTGTTTCAAAAGAAACATATTGAGGATTTGCCTGTGATTTGGCTCCATCTTAAAGTGCTGCTGAATGTGTATGACCAGAGCAGAGGCATAAATGCTTGTAACCTCTAGAAAAAGGCAGATTCATAAAGGGTTTCAAAAATCACTGAACAAATCAGGAAAACAATTCCTTTCACAATTGCGTCAAAAAGAATAAAATGACTAGGAATAAACCAAATGAAGGAGGTGAAAGACCAATACCCTGAAAACTACAAGACACTCCTAAGAGAAATTAAAGAGGACACTAACAAATTCAAATTGATCCCTTGCTCTTGGCTAGGAAGAATAAATATTGTCAAAATGGCTGTACTACCTAAAGCAATCTACAGATTCAACGCAATCCCTATCAAAATGCCAACAGCTTTCTTCAATGAACTGCAACATATAATTCTATACGTTATATCTAACCACAGTAGACCCCGAACAGCCAAAGCAATCCTGAGAAAGAGCAATCAAACAGGTGGAATCACAATCCCTGATTTCAAGCTCTACTACAGAGCCACAGAAATCAAGACAATTTGGTATGGGCACCACAACAGACACACAGACCAGCGGAAGTGAATAGAAAATCCAAACATGAACCCAAACATATACAGTCAATTAATATTGGATAAAGGAGCCTTGGATATACAATGGGGAAGTGACAGTCTGTTCAGCAGCTGGTGTTGGCAAAAGTGGACAGCTACATGGAAGAGAATGAAACTGGACTACTGCCTAACCCCATACACCAAAGTAAACTCAAAATGGATGAAAGACATGAAAGTTAAGTCATGAAACCCTAAAACCCTCAGAAATAAACATAGGCAAAAATCTCTTGGACATAAACATGAGCGACTTCTTCATGAACATATCTCCCCGGTCAAGGGAAACAAAGGAAAAATGAACAAGTGGGACTATGTGAACTGAAAAGCTTCTGTACAGTAAAGGACACCATCGGTAGAACAAAAAGACATCCTCCAGTATGGGAGAATATATTCATAAATGACATATCCGATTCAGTGTTGACATCTAAAATCTAAAAAGAACTCACACAATTTCTCTGCAGTGATGTAAGGATGGAATAAATGGAACTCAGCACTCTAGTTTCTGGGTTATTGCTCTACTTTTATGAACTCCCCTGCGCACTGTGAAGTCCAAACAACTCAGTGTTTTTACAGGAAAATTTATTTCCCATTGAATGCAGCCAAATTCCAGAAAATTGCATGTAAAGTCATTTCTCCATTTTCTCGTGTGTTGTTCTATGATACTTCTAACAGAAATTCTTTTCAATGAATTGGCACATCCCATGACAATAGGGATGAGCCCCCGCATGAAAAGCACATCCTATCATTCACCCAAGAGAAGGCAAACTTCAACATGTTATCCTTAACAGTTTTGTGTAACGAGTTGGAGGGTTTTTTTTCCATTGGAATAAGTGACAGAACCTGTTCCAAACCTTACCCACCAGGTTAAATTCAAATGCTAGGATTATAGAAGTTCCATTTAAGCAATACATTTGCTAATGAAATTTCATCTTGAAACATGTATTGAAATAAAGAACACAAGCTGAGATGAATAGTTCCCCAAGAAGTTTGCAAGCCAGAACACATACATAGCAGAATCTCCAGAATAGGGCTAATGAATTGAGGGCATGTTTTTGTGCCAAATTTGAGTGATAGATGTTCTAGGTTCAAAATAGTAATGTGCTGCCTGAAGGGAAAAACAATTTAGTTCTCACTTGTATCTGATCCAGAGCCTGAAACACTGATAGGAAAAGTTGACCAAGTCAAGTCCAATGTTCAGCAGGTCTTTATGCGAAAGGCTTGTGAGGTCATATCCTCTGTGGTTAATTTCCCTTTAGTGAATTTTCAGATTTCCATCTGAACCAGGAAGGAGATGAGAGCCCTGTTTCAGTCTTCAGTACAAGGCTCCTGGTCAGGCTCACATCAAAACCCCTTTTACTTATAAAGGGAAGTAGAATGTATAGAATCTGAAAGCTAAGGAGAAAGTCAAACTACAGAAGAAAAATAATCACAAACCAGGAAAGCACACAAGAAAGGTAAAAGGCGAGGAGACTGACAGGTGGGAACTATCTAAAAGGAAACACACCAGTTATCAAACTTATCTGCAAACCCAGAAAATCCTTTGAGAAAGCCTTTTTAATAACACTATCAACCCTTCAACTATCTTCAGTTTTTAGACAGCGTGCGGTTCCAGAATGAACTCATCTGGGGTTAAATTCACCCTGTGGCACTTTCTAACTTCTCTGTATTAGGGGAGATACCTTACTACCCATGTTTATCTTCATCTGTTTCATGGCTTATTTTAAGAGATGCTGCTGCAAGCATTGGGTAAGCTAACTAATATGTGTGAACCACAGGGCTCAGGACCTGCCACCCCCACGAGCTCTGTGACACTTACATCTCCAGGGCCCACTCTTCCATGAGTAACCACCCGGCCTTTCTCCAGGGTTTGGAGAGAAGCCTGAGAACAGGTGTCCTACCAGCCACGTGCTTGCCCCATGAAGAATTTTAGATTTCCTCGGCAGAGCAGGGCTGCACACGGAGATGCCACGTAGATGGGACGTGACATTGAGATGGCAGGGCCAATTCCCTTACATTCTGAGCCAGAGCTATTAGGATGGGAGACATCCGGCTGTGAGGAAGCTGCAAGGACTGAAGGCTACATAGTCCCTGCTCTCTCCACTTGCTAATGGAGAGCCCTCCCGGAGACCTGACGGGTCTGTGCTCCCTGGAATAAACTGCCTGTTGGATGATACCACTAGTCACGGGCTCTCATGGTGAAGCTCAAATTTTAATGCTGCTCTTTGGGTTAGGAAAGCTTATTTTCTTTCCTTATTGCTTTAGGAATGTACAATATGGTACATAGTATCTAGAGCTTTGAGATATACCTGTTGGATCTTTACTGTGACTCTTAGAAATACCAGGGTGGGTTCAACACCCTGCATTCTCGAAGTTGAACCCAGTACCCGGCACACTGTGAATATTCAATAAATAAGAATAAACTAATTCCCACTTCACAGAGGAGGAATCTGAGGCTTAGATAAGTTTAGAATACCTCAGAAGAGCAGATAATTAGCAAATGTCAGTGTCAGAATTAAAATCCACCCCTCTGAGACCAACAAAGTACTCCTTCCATTGAACCACATCATCCTGTCTTTTAGTACGATTATTGCAAATACTCTCAATGAAAGAGAACGTGTCTAGAGAAGTCCCTGACAGCACTCCATTTATTTGCACCATCATTATTCGAATTACAGTTGTTGTGGACTTTGATTAGTTTGCTATAATGCCTATTGGTTTAGGGAAATCACCACCCAGGCCAACTGTATACGGGATGGTATCATCTATAATGTTGAGTGGGAAGCTGGGCTGCAGTGTGGTCACGTAATTCTCAGAACGTTCTAAGAGGGACTAATTTCCAAAATGTGAAGGGACTCTTCAGTAATCAATTAGAAATTGAACTAGGTATTCAATGTCAGGGGATGTGATGTCACGTAGGCTTAGTTCTCGGGAAGGAGGTAGGTACCGTGCAGGACATACTGTGGTCACTAAAGTCATACACATTTATTTGCAAAATTCAGCCTCTTGATTATTACTAAGATCCTGAAATACTGAATTGACTTTAGACACATCACAAAGACAACTCTGCAAAATTTTCAGGCAGATCTTTCATCGAGTCTCTTTCATGTCTCTTACTGTTCTCCTTCTCTCTCGTCCTCTTATGTGGCGTCAAAGAACTTTAGCCTGCCTAAGCAATTTGGTGTACCTTATTGAATGTTCTCATTGCCCAGGTACAGGACTGGTTAGGAGGCCAGAGCGGGTAAGGTCCTGTGCTGTTCAGTGACCAAGCTGGACCTAGAGACAAGCTCTGCTGTCTCCCTGGCCTCAGAGGCACAGTCACCTCGGTCTCATGTCTCTCTACGTTCGATTTCTTTTCTTTTCTCCCACCTTGTGCTTTGGATCTTCTTACTCAGTAAGCTGGTGCTTATATTCTGAGATTATGGGTGTTTTATATCCATAATTTTCTACCACCCTCCTCCCCTTCTTTGCCTTCCTTCCTTTAAATCCACTTAAAAGCCTTCTCTTCTTTTTTTCCTTTCAAGTCTCCCTTGGGGCCTCTATGAACCTCAGGCACTAGAGGGCAACATGATCGCATAGAGCTGACAAGGACAAGATCAGCCTCTCAGGCTGGAGAGCCAGGTAGACGTGCAAAATTAGGCCAATAGAGAATCATATTGGCGCTTCACTACGTGTGAAAGCACGTTCACCTGTATCAGCCCTTTAAACCCCACAAAAGTATGGAGAGACACGGTCAAGTATCACTGTCTGTATTTTAAACAAAAGAAGGAAGGTGGGTTTCAGAGAAGGTAAGTGTCTTGGCCAAGGTCATATAAAGAGGAAAATGTATCTGTTCATTAAATGGTACACCCTGGAATAGTCCAGCATAAAACTTGAAAATGCATTTCTATTTTCCCTAGGTTGAAGAATAACTGTGGTAAAGTATTATATCTTTGTAACACAATCAAACAGAACCGTGAAATTTTTCCCATCATTAAAATACAAAGCATCAGCTACACAGTCATTGCCAGTTAGAGGGAAGCTGTCTATCATTCCAAGGGAATGGATTGAGCTAAGTATTTTCTAGATGCCCTTTATGACTACCTTGTCCAGTAATTGGAAATTTGGTTACTTTTTATCTGGATTTGTCAGGTGTTTTCTAGTTACGCTTTTTTCTTTAATATGACTTTTTTGGGCGAAACAGATGCATGCAACTTTGTCCCACTCTCCTGTCTGGTATTTAAAGTAAAGGAAAACAGATAACAATACAGTTTCCCCTTATTAAATATCTGCGCTTCAAGAGCATGCCATTGTTTCTCTTCTCTCTGTGATTCATTGAACACCTTGAAAGAAAGCTGTTCTCAGACTACCAACATTGCTTATTTGCTTGGTATTGTCAGCAGCAAAATAGAAACAGAATCTATTTATAAAAAGTGTGCAAAGCCTTGTTTTGTCTGACTACATTCTCCAGACATTTTGAGCTTTGTATCTTTGAATTTTTGAGAGGACAGGCCCTTCCTGCAGTATAGCACCTGGTGCCTGGTAACGGTAGATGAGGATCCTGTTCCCAGGGATCAGGGGGCTCCAGAGGTAAGGTGATGGATGGAGAGAGGGGGTAGAAGAAGAGAGGAGGAAATAAACCAGGTGGGTAGTGGAGGTGAGCAAATGTTTCCATAGCTAAGAGGGAAAAGGCATAATTAAAAGTGGGAAAGAAGACAAAAGCCTTGAGCTGCCTGAATGGATCTCAATAAGGTGACTTTGCCCTGATATGATGGGGGCGTGTGCAGGGGAGAATCCAGGGAGGAGAGGATTTATCATCCATCAACATTTATTTATCCTTTCTGCTTCAAGGCATTCATGTTTGAAAGATTAATTTCACACATGAAACCTTGCAATAAAGGAAAATTTTAACTAGCCCTGAGGCAGAATCCTACACATTCGAATTTCTTTCCAGTAACTCTCACATCGTGCCTAGGCAGGAAAGGAAGGAGTTAAGAAACCAAGGAATTATGTTCAAAACAGCTCTGTAAAAGCTCCTGTTTCCATCTTCATTTTTATCATTTTTTAAAGACCTGTTTTTACGTAGAGCTAGCATTTTACAATAATGTGAAGTCAAGTATTACGAGCCAGATATTTTTAGAAAAATCTTAATTTGGAAACTCTTGTGTATAAATGATGCCAGATTCTTGTTCACGAAGCTGAAGAAATGGCTTATCGAACACCCATGGGAGAAGAGCGAGGTGCAAGCTTTTATGTAGAAATAGAGTGGAAATAGACAAGGGAGCCGGTGTTGGTGCGTTGTCTGGGGGGTTTTATAGGCAAAGGAGGATTTTATGAGAAAATGAAGAAAACTGCTTAGGGGTGTGGACATGTGCCACCTTCCCTCCATCAAGGTGGGCTGGGATCTCTGCTTGCTAGGGCTGTTTGCAGTGAAGTCAGGGCTTATTCTGAGATACCCTTCTTTATTTGTGAAACACTCAAGCATTCTAGGCGATATTGCTCCAGGCCTTTTGACCTTTGCCTGACCTCGCTGAACCCTGCTTTTTACTGAGGCCCTCACCCTACTCTGACTACACCCATTGTCCCTGTCTCATAAATACAAACTGAAAAGACCCACACAAGTATGCATACATTCTTATTTGTGGCATTAAAGGACAGTATGTGTGTGTGTGTGTGTGCGTGTGTGTGTGTGTGTGTGTTTGTGTGTCTGTGTGTGTTTTCCTTGTAGACGCATTAGCTTAACTGTGAAAATGTGAAAGGAAAGCGTACTGAATGGGGAATAAAAGCCAATGCGTTCTGATAACAAATATGTGAATGACAGAAAGGTAAAGAACTGTAAATGTGAGAATATGAGCCCTCTAGGTGCAAATGAAATATTAGACACTGTAGGGATCTAAAAATAGAAATGTATATGTTCATTTTTCCACTGTTAGACCACTTTCTTTGAAAAATATGACTCTTTTCTATCAATGCCAACAAAATAGAGATTCGTGGATTCAACCTGTTTTGTACAACACAACCTACCAACAAGTTTCATGATAAATAGTACCCTGTAAATATATGCTGTCATCACACCTACATTTTTATTCAAAGAAACCAACAAAATGATTCAAAATTTCCCTAAGAACTTACCATTTTTACAGTGCTTTACTGCCTAGAAGCCTTTTGACAATAAAGCTGTAATTAACTTCAATTCTGGAATAAGAGAGGACCTCCAAGGATATCTCATTCTACTTGCATGCTTACCAAACATTACTAACGGTTGTTTTATTTCATGATTTGTTAGGTTATGTTTTTTAGCTATGATGCTGAACAGATGAGTTAAATACATTCAGAAGAGGTGACACAATCATTCAAAGGGAGCTTTGACCTTATTTATAATCCTAACGCCAGGCTAACCCTCTCTCTAGGGGGCAAAAGGAAGAAGGTCCCATTTCTGCCCTGTGCGTCAAGCGGCAGAGCATGATTTCATCTACCACGCATTTAGTGAGAGAATGCATGCCAATTGTACATTGTAGGGGTCTAGGTGTCCATGGAGCCACAACTCACAGAGATTTGTATCTTAATTTTCTGCAGAAGCAAGAATAGAATGAGCAATATGTAGATAAGAAATATCGATTACCTTTTTTCTTAAAGTTGTTAAAATCATCCTTGTTTCTCTATTTTCATGCATCCATACAGGGTAGGCTAAACTATGTAGAAGGACTGGCCACTGCATTGCCACCGGCGGCTAGCAGTCTTTCTCACAGATAAATCTCACCTTTAAAAAAAAATCTAAACCAGGAATAGAATCTGCTAGAAACAGGGCTCTGTGGACTGTGATGCGCTGCGTATTGCCTTTGGAATGCTTTCTGGTTAAAGCCCCAGGCTTCCAGCATCCAGAGCTGACCATGACGGGCTCAACCAGTGCTATGCGGAGCTGGGCTCCCTCTCAGCCAGCTGCGGTGCTCTGACGGGCTCCTCTGCGGTGCGGGGCGGGGCTGGGAGTTACCAGGGAAACAGGGCAGCATTTGTCCGCGCTTCCTGGCCCCGGGCAACTGCAGCGCAATGGGTGGGGAGGCCATCTTTCGAAAATCGCTGCTCCCTCAGGTCTTCCTCGCCCCAAACACATTAACAATTTTATTTCTCCCCAACTTCTTTTATTACTGGAAACGAGGTTTCCGTTTTTATTGCAAGGACATTATCTGAAGGATCTCAAGTCTTTACCAGTGTTAAATCCTACGTGTGCCCCGCTTTCTAATCACCGCCACACCTCGTGTCCATGCCCCACTCTGCACCGACACACACACTCTGCCAGTCACATTATTCAGGATGTCAAGGTGGCCTACGGAATACAAGGGCAAGTGTTGCTATGGTAACGGGATGGAAACATGTCTGCAGGAGTAGATGCTTTATAGCCACGGGTTGCCCTCATTTGCATTTAAAGGCGCCTGAGAAATAGCCTCAAAGCCAGCCAAGTCCTTGAAACTAAAATAAGAGAGAATTTTGTTTTAATGTCTCCTGTTAAGTCATTGAACAACTTATGCCACTCCAGGGTTGCAGAAACGCAGGAAAAATATCAGGTGCTAATAATTTTCATTGTACTGGTTGCAGAGCTGATGGATTTAAGAGCACCCAACCTACCCTCACTTTCTCATCGTAAACACTGGGAAGAAACAAAAAATTGCCCTCTTCTTTTTGCTTCTAGGATTTTGCTTCCTGGATTCCCCTTCACAGCTTTCACAAAGGTTGAACTTCTGACAACCTGGTGTGTGTCTGTCCTATTTCTTGGTGATCTAAGAACACCTCATTGCACATTCACAACAGAGGCATTCAAGAGTGGTCCATGGCAAAGCTCAGATGTGAGGTACAAAAAATCCCTTCGGTGAAGTGAAATTCAGGAATTTTCTTATGATTGAAGAGCTAGGAAACATATCAAATATGCCTGAACACTAACATAAATATCTTTCTAGGATCCGATCACAGCCTTCAAGACCAACCGGATGAAATTCCAAGAATGAGCTGTAGAGACCAAGCCGCAGGAACTAAACTTTGGTGACTTGTAAGGCTGGTGAATTGTTTCAAAAGAAACATATTAGGGGATTAGCCTGTGATTCGGCTCCATCTTAAAGTGCTGCTGAATGTGCATGACCAGAGCAGAGGCATAAATGCTTGTAACCTCTAGAAAAAGGCAGATTCATAAAGGGTTTCAAAAATCACTGAACCAATCAGGAAAACAATTCCATTCACAATTGCGTCAAAAAGAATAAAATGACTAGGAATAAACCAACGAAGGAGGTGACAGACCTATACCCTGAAAACTACAAGACACTCCTAAGAGAAATTAAAGAGGACACTAACAAATTCAAATTGATCCCTTCCTCTTGGCTAGGAAGAATAAATATTGTCAAAATGGCTATACTACCTAAAGCAATCTACAGATTCAACGCAATCCCTATCAAAATGCCAACAGCTTTCTTCAATGAACTGCAACAAATAATTCTAAACTTTATATCTAACCACAATAGACCCCGAATAGCCAAAGCAATCCTGAGAAGGAGCAATCAAACGGGGGGAATCACACTCCCTTATTTCAAGCTCTACTACAGAGCCACAGAAATCAAGACAATTTGGTATGGGCACCACAACAGACACACAGACCAGCGGAAGCGAATAGAAAATCCAAACATGAACCCAAACATATACAGTCAATTAATATTGGGTAAAGGAGCCTTGGATATACAATGGGGAAGTGACAGTCTGTTCAGCAGCTGGTGTTGGCAAAAGTGCACAGCTACATGGAAGGGAATGAAACTGGACTACTGCCTAACCCCATACACAAAAGTAAACTCAAAATGGATGAAAGCCATGAAAGTAAGTCATGAAACCCTAAAACCCTCAGAAATAAACATAGGCAAAAATCTCTTGGACATAAACATGAGCGACTTCTTCATGAACATATTTCCCCGGTCAAGGGAAACAAAGGAAAAATGAACAAGTGGGACTATATGAACTGAAAAGCTTCTGTACAGTAAAGGACACCATCGGTAGAACAAAAAGACATCCTCCAGTATGGGAGATTATATTCATAAAAGACATATCCGATACAGGGTTGACATCTAAAATCTAAAATGAACTCACACAATTTCTCTGCAGTGATGTAAGGATGGAATAAATGGAACTCAGCACTCTAGTTTCTGGGTTTTTGCTCTACATTTATGAACTCCCTTACGCACTGTGAAGTCCAAACAACTCAGTGTTTTTACAGGAAAATTTATTTCCCATTGAATGCAGCCAAATTCCAGATAATTGCATGTAAAGTCATTTCTCCGTTTTCACGTTTGTTCTTCTATGATACTTCTAACAGAAATTCTTTTCAATGAAATGGCACATCCCATGACAATAGGGATGAGCCCCCGCATGGAAAGCACATCCTATCATTCACCCAAGAGAAAGCAAACTTCAACATGTTATCTTTAACAGTTTTGTGTAACGGGTTGGACGGTTTTTTTTCCTTTGGAATAAGTGACAGAACCTGTTCCAAACGTTACCCACCAGGTTAAATTCAAATGCTAGGATTATAGAAGTTCCATTTAAGCAATACATTTGCTAATGAAATTTCATCTTGAAACATGTATTGAAATAAAGAACACAGACTGAGATGAATAGTTCCCCCAGATGTTTGCAAGCCAGAACACATACATAGCAGAATCTCCAGAATAGGACTAATGAATTAAGGGCATGTTTTTGTGCCAAATTTGAGTGATAGATGTTCTAGGTTCAAAATAGTAATGTGCTGCCTGAAGGGGAAAAACAATTTAGCTCTCACTTGTATCTGATCCAGAGCCTGAAACACTGATAGGAAAAGTTTACCAAGTCAAATCCAATGTTCAGCAGGTCTTTGTGGGAAAGGCTTGTGAGGTCATATCCTCTGTGGTTAATTTCCCTTTAGTGAATTTTCAGATTTCCATCTGAACCAGGAAGGAGATGAGAGCCCTGTTTCAGTCTTCAGTACAAGGCTCCTGGTCAGGCTCACATCAAAACACCTTTTATTTATAAAGGGAAGTAATATGTATAGAATCTGAAAGCTAAAGAGAAAGTCAAACTACAGAAGAAAAATAATCACAAACCAGAAAAGCACACAAGAAAGGTAAAAGGCGAGGAGACTGACAGGTGGGAACTATCTAAAAGGAAACATACCAGTTATCAAACCTATCTGCAAACCCAGAAAATCCTTTGAGAAAGCCTTTTTAATAACACTGTCAACCCTTTAACTATCTTCAGTTTTTAGACAGCGTGCGGATGCAGAATGAACTCATCTGGGATTAAATTTATCCTCTGGCACTTTCTAACTTCTCTGTATTAGGGGAGATACCTTACTACCCATGTTTATCTTCATCTGTTCCATGGCTTATTTTAAGAGATGCTGCTGTAAGCATTGAGGAAGCTAACTAATATGTGTGAACCACAGGGCTCAGGACCTGCCACCCCCACGAGCTCTGTGACACTTACTTCTCCAGGGCCCCCTCTTCCATGAGTAACCACCCGGCTTTCTCCAGGGTTTGGATAGAGGCCTGAGAACAGGTGTCCTACCGGCCACGTGCTTGCCCCGTGAAGAATTTTAGATTTCCACGGCAGAGCAGGGCTGTACACGGAGATGCCACATAGATTGGACATGACATGGAGATGGCAGAACCAATTCCCCTACATTCTGAGCCAGATCTATTAGGATGGGAGACATCCGGCTGCGAGGAAGCTATAAGGAACTGAAGGCTACATAGTCCCTGCTCTCTCCACCTGCTAATGGAGATTCCTCCTGGAGAGCTGACGGGTGTGTGCTCCCTGGAATAAACTGCCTGTTGGATGTTGCCACTAGTCACGGGCTCTCATGGTGAAGCTCAAATTTTAATGCTGCTGTTTGGGTTAGGAAAGCTTATTTTCTTTTCTTATTGCTTATGAATTTACAACATGGTACATAGTATGCAGAGCTTTGAGATATACCTGTTGGATCTTTACCGTGACTCATAGAAATACCAGGGTTTGTTCATCACGCTGCGTTCTGGGAGTTGAACCCAGTACCCGGCAAACTGTGAATATTCAATAAATAAGAATAAACTAATTCCCACTTCACAGAGGAGGAATCTGAGGCTTAGATAAGTTTAGAATACCTCAGAAGAGCAGATAATTAGCAAATGTCAGTGTCAGAATTAAAATCCACCCCTCTGAGACCAACAAAGTACTCCTTCCATTGAACCACATCATCCTGTCTTTTAGTACGATTATTGCAAATACTCTCAATGAAAGAGAACGTGTCTAGAGAAGTCCCTGACAGCACTCCATTTATTTGCACCATCATTATTCGAATTACAGTTGTTGTGGACTTTGATTAGTTTGCTATAATGCCTATTGGTTTAGGGAAATCACCACCCAGGCCAACTGTATACGGGATGGTATCATCTATAATGTTGAGTGGGAAGCTGGGCTGCAGTGTGGTCACGTAATTCTCAGAACGTTCTAAGAGGGACTAATTTCCAAAATGTGAAGGGACTCTTCAGTAATCAATTAGAAATTGAACTAGGTATTCAATGTCAGGGGATGTGATGTCACGTAGGCTTAGTTCTCGGGAAGGAGGTAGGTACCGTGCAGGACATACTGTGATCACTAACGTCATACACATTTATTTGCAAAATTCAGCCTCTTAATTATTACAGAGATCCTGAAATACTGAATTGACTTCAGACACATCAGAAAGACAACTCTGGAAAATTTTCAGGCCGATCTTTCATTGATTCTCTCATGTCTGTTACTGTTCTCCTTTTTCTCGTCCTCTTATATGGCGTCAAAGAACTTCAGCCTGGCTAAGCACTTTGCTGTACCTTTATTGAATGATCTCATTGCCCAGGTACAGGACTGGTTAGGAGGCCAGAGCGGGTAAGGTCCCGTGCTGGTCAGTGACCAAGCTGGACCTAGAGACCAGCTCTGCTGTCTCCCAGGCATCAGAGGCACAGTCACCTCGGTCTAATGTCTCTCTACATTCAATTTCTTTTCTTTTCTCCCCCCTTGTGCTTTGGGTCTTCTTACTCAGTAAGCTGGTGCTTATTTTTCTGAGATTGTGGGTGTTTTATATCCCTAGTTTTCTACCACCCTCCTCCCCTTCTTTGCCTTTCTTCCTTTAAATCCACTTCAAAGCATTCTCTTCTTTTTTTCCTTTCAAGTCTCCCTTGGGGCCTCTATGAACCTCAGGCACTAGAGGGCAACATGATCGCATAGAGCTGACAAGGACAAGGACAGCCTCTCAGGCTGGAGAGCCAGGTAGACGTGCAAAATTAGGCCAATAGAGAATCATATTGGCGCTTCACTACGTGTGAAAGCACGTTCACCTGTATCAGCCCTTTAAACCCCACAAAAGTATGGAGAGACACGGTCAAGTATCACTGTCAGTATTTTAAACAAAAGAAGGAAGGTGGGTTTCAGAGAAGGTAAGTGTCTTGGCCAAGGGCATAGAAAGAGCAAAATGTATCTGTTCATCAAATGGTACACCCTGGAATAGTCTAGCATAAAACTTGAAAATGCATTTCTATTTTCCCAAGGTTGAAGAATAACTGTGGTAAAGTATTATATCTTTGTAACAAAATCAAACAGAACTGTGAAATTTTTCCCATCATTAAAATACAAAGCATCAGCTACACAGTCATTGCCAGTTAGAGGGAAGCTGTCTATCATTTCAAGGGAATGGATTGAGCTAAGTATTTTCTAGATGCCCTTTATGACTACCTTGTCCAGTAATTGGAAATTTGGTTACTTTTTATCTGGATTTGTCAGGTGTTTTCTAGTTACGCTTTTTTCTTTAATATGACTTTTTTTGGGCAAAACAGATGCATGCTACTTTGTCCCACTTTCCTGTCTGGTATTTGAAGTAAAGAAAAACAGATAACAATACAGTTTCCCCTTATAAAATATCTGCGCTTCAAGAGCATGCCATTGTTTCTCTTCTCTCTGTGATTCATTGAACACCTTGAAAGAAAGCTGTTCTCAGACTACCAACATTGCTTATTTGCTTAGTATTGTCAGCAGCAAAATAGAAACAGAATTTATTTACAAAAAGTGTGCAAAGCCTTGTTTTGTCTGACTACATTCTCCAGACATTTTGAGCTTTGTATCTTTGAATTTTTGAGAGGACAGGCCCTTCCTGCAGTATAGCACCTGGTGCCTGGTAACGGTAGATGAGGATCCTGTTCCCAGGGATCAGGGGATTCCGGAGTTAAGGAGATGGATGGAGAGACGGGGTAGAAGAAGAGAGGAGGAAATAAACCAGGGGGGTAGGGGAGGTGAGCAAAAGTTTCCATAGCTAAGAGGGAAAAGGCATAATTAAAAGTGAGAAAGAAGACAAAAGCCTTGAGCTGCCTGAATGGCTCTAAATAAGATGCCTTTGCCCTGATATGATGTGGGCAGGTGCAGGGGAGACTCCAGAGAGGAGAGGATTTATCATCCATCAACATTTATTTATCCTTTCTGCTTCAAGGCATTCATGTTTGAAAGATTAATTTCACACATGAAACCTTGCAATAAAGGAAAATTTTAACTAGCCCTTAGGCAGAATCCTACACATTCCAATTTCTTTCCAGTAACTCTCACATCATTCCTAGGCAGGAAAGAAAGGAGTTAAGAAACCAAGGAATTATGTTCAAAACAGCTCTGTAAAAGCTCCTGTTTCCATCTTCAATTTTATCATTTTTTAAAGACCTGTTTTTACGTAGAGCTAGCATTTTACAATAATGTGAAGTCAAGTATTATGAGCCAGATATTTTTAGAAAAATCTTAATTTGGAAACTCTTGTGTATAAATGATGCTAGATTCTTGTTCATGAAGCTGAAGAAAGAGCTTATCGAACACCCATCGGAGGAGAGAGAGGTGCACGCTTTTACTTAGAAATAGAGTGGAAACAGACAGGGGAGGCCGGGTTGGTTCGTTGTCCAGGGGCTTTTATAGGCAAAGGAGGATTTTATGAGAAAATGATGAATACTGCTTATGGCTGTGGACATGAGCCACCTTCCCTCCCATCAAGGTGGGCTGGGATCTCTGCTTGCTAGGGCTGTTTACAGTGAAGTCAGGGCTTATACTGAGATACCCTTCTTTATTTGTGAAACACTCAAGCATTCTAGGCGATGTTGCTCCAGGCCTTTTGACCTTTACCTGACCTCACTGAACCCTGCTTTTTGCTGAGGCCCTCACCCGGCTCTGACTACAACCAGAGGCCCTGTCTCATAAATAGAAACTGAAATTACCCACACAAGTATGCCTACATTCTTATTTGTGGCCTTAAGGGCTATGTGTATGTGTTTGTGTGTGTGTGAGTGTGTGTGTGTGTGTCTGTGTGTGTCTGTGTGTGTTTTACTTGTAGACACATTAGCTTAAATGTGAAAATGTGAACGGTAAACGTACTGAATGGGGAATAAAAGCCAATGTGCTCTGATAACAAAGATGTGAATGACCGAAAGGTAAAAAACTGTAAATGTGAGAATATGAGCACTCTAAGTGCAAATGAAATATTAGACACTGTGGGGATCTAAAAATGGAAATGTATATGTTCATTTTTCCACTGTTAGACCACTTTCCTTTGAAAAATATGACTCTTTTCTAGCAATGCCAACAAATAGAGATTCGTGGATTCAACCTGTTGTGTACAAAACAACGTACCGTCAAGTTTCAGGATAAATAGTACCCAGTAAATATATGCTGTCATCACACCTACATTTTTATTCAAAGAAACCAACAAAATGATTCAAATTTTCCCTAAGAACTTACTATTTTTACAGTGCTTTACTGCGTAGAAGCCTTTTGACAATAATCTGTAATTAACTTCAATTCTTGAATAAGAGTGGACCTCAAGGATATCTCTTTCTACCTGCATGCTTACCCCAACATTACTAACGGTTGTTTTATTTTACAATTTGTTAGGTTATGTTTTTTAGCTATGATGCTGAACAGATGAGTTAAATACATTCAGAAGAGGTGACACAATCATTCAAAGGGAGCTTTGACCTTATTTTTAATCCTAACGCCAGGCTAACCCTCTCTCCAGGGGGCAAAAGGAAGAAGGTCCCATTTCTGCCCTGTGTGCCAAGCGGGAGAGCACTATTTCATCTACCACCCATTTAGTGAGAGAAGGCATGCCAGTTGTACATTATAGGGTTCTAGGTCTTCATGGAGCCACAGCTCACTGAGATTTGTATCTTAATTTTCTGCAGAAGCAAGAACACAATGAGCAATATGTAGATAAGAAATATCCATTACCTTTATTCTTAAAGTTGTTAAAATCATCCTTGTTTATCTATTTTCATGCATCCATACAGGGTCGGCTAAACTATGTAGAAGGACTGGCCACTGCATTGCCACCGGCAGCTAGCAGTGTTTCTCACAGATAAATCTCACCTTTAAAAAAAAATCTAAACCAGGAGTAGAATCTACTTGAAACAGGGCTCTGTGGAATGTGATGCGCTGCGTATTGCCTTGGAATTCTTTCTGGTTAAAGCCCCAGGCTTCCAGCATCCAGAGCTGACCATGACGGGCTCCACCAGAGCGATGCGGAGCTGGGCTCCCTCTCAGCCAACTGCGGTGGCCTGAGGGGCTCCTCTACGGTGCGAGCGGGTCTGGGAGTTACTGGGGAAACAGGGCAGCATTTGTCCGCCCTGCCTGGCCACCGGTCAACTGCAGCGCAATGGGTTGGGAGGCCATATTTGGAAAATCGCTGCTCCTTCAGGTCTTCCCCACCCCCCACAAATTAACACTTTTATTTTTCCCCAACTTCTTTTATTACTGGAAACGAGGTTACCATTTTTATTGCAGCGACATTATCTGAAGGACCTCAAGTATTTACCAGTGTTAATTCCTACGTGTGCCCTGCTTTCTAATCACCGCCACCCCTCGTGTCCATTCCATGCCCAACACTGACATACGCACTCTGCCTGTCACATTATTCAGGATGTCAAACTGGCCAACGGAATACAAGGGCAAGTGTTACTAAGGTAATGGGATTGAAACACGGCTGCCGGTGTAGTGGCTTTGTAACCATGGGCTTCCCTCACTTGCATTTAAAGGCACCGGAGAAATAGCCACAAAGCCAGCCAAGTCCTTGAAACTAAAACAAGAGAGAATTTTGTTTTAATGTCTCCTGTTAAGTCATTGAACAACTTATGCCACTGCAGGATTGCAGAAACAGAGGAAAAATATCAGGTGCTAATAATTTTCATTGTACTGGTTGCAGAGCTGATGGATTTAAGAGCACCCCACCTACCCTCACATTCTCATCATAAACACTGGGAAGAAACCGAAATTTGCCCCCTACTTTTTGCTTCAAGGATTTTGCATCCTGGATTGCCCTTAACAGCATTCACAAAGGTTGAACTTCTGACAACCTGGTGTGTGTCTGTCCTATTTCTTGGTGATCTAAGAACACCTTATTGCACATTCACAACAGAGGCATTCAACAGTGGTCCATGGCAAAGCTCAGATGTGAGGTAAAAAAATCCCTTTGGTGAAAAGAAATTCAGGAATTTTCTTATGATTCAAGAGCTAGTAAACATATAGACTAACATAAATATCTTTCTAGTATCTGATCACAGCCTTCAAGACCAACCGGATGAAATTCCAAGAATGAGCTGTTGAGACCAAGCAGCATGAACTAAACTTTGGTGACTTGTAAGGATGGTGAATTGTTTCAAAAGAAACATATTGGGGATTTGCCTGTGATTCGGCTCCATCTTAAAGTGCTGCTGAATGTGTATGACCAGAGCAGAGACATAAATGCTTGTAACCTCTAGAAAAAGGCAGATTCATAAAGGGTTTCATATATCACTGAACCAATCAGGAAAACAACTCCATTCACAATTGCATCAAAAAGAATAAAATGACTAGGAATAAACCAAACATAGGAGGTGAAAGACCTATACCCTGAAAACTACAAGACACTCCTAGGAGAAATTAAAGAGGACACTAACAAATTCAAATTGATCCCTTGCTCTTGGCTAGGAAGAATAAATATTGTCAAAATGGCTATACTACCTAAAGCAATCTACAGATTCAACGCAATCCCTATCAAAATGCCAACAGCTTTCTTCAATGAACTGCAACAAATAATTCTAAACATTTATATCTAACCACAATAGACCCCGAATAGCAAAAGTAATCCTGAGAAGGAGCAATCAAAAAGGTGGAATTACGCTCCCTGATTTCAAGCTCTACTACAGAGCCACAGAAATCAAGACAATTTGGTATGGGCCCCACAACAGACACACAAACCAGCGGAAGCCAATAGAAAATCCAAACATGAATCCAAACATATACAGTCAATTAATATTGGATAAAGGAGCCTTGTATATACAATGGGTAAATGACAGTCTGTTCACCAGCTGGTGTTGGCAAAACTGGACAGCTACATGGAAGAGAATTGAACTGGACTACTGTCTAGCGCCATACACAAAGGTAAAATCAAGGTGGATCAAAGACATGAATGTAAGTCATGAAACCATAAAACTCTTAGAAAAAAAATATGCAAAAATTTCTTGGACATAAACATGAGCGACTTCTTCATGAACATATCTCCCTGGGCAAGGGAAACTAAAGCAAAAATGAACAAGTGGGCCTATATTAAGCTGAAAATCTTCTGTACAGCAAAGAACACCATCAGTAGAACAAAAAGACATCCTACAGTATGGGAGAATATATTCATAAAAAACATATCTGACAGAGGGTTGACATCTAAAACATATAAAGAACTCATGCACCTTAACAAACATAAAGCAAATAATCCAATTAAAAATGGGCAGAGGACATGAACAGACACTTCTCTAATGAAGAAATTTAGATGGCCAACAGGCACATGAAAAGATGCTCCATATTGCTACTCATCAGAGAAATGCAGATTAAAACCACAATGAGATATCACCTCACACCAGTGAGGATGGCCAACATCCAAAACACCTACAGCATCAAATGTTGGTGAGGATGTGGAGAAAAGGGAACCCTCTTATACTGCTGGTGGGACTGCAAATTAGTTCAACCATTGTGGAAAGCAGTATGGAGGTTCCTCAGAAAACTCAAAATAGAAATACTGTTTGACACAGGAATTCCACTCCTGGGAATTTATCCTAAGAATGCAGTAGCCCAGTTTGGAAAGGACAGGTGCACCCCTATGTTTATGGCAGCACTATTTACATTAGCCAAGAAATGGAAGCAACCTAAGTGTCAATCAGTAGATGAAAGGATAAAGAAGATGTGGTACATATACACAATGGAATATTATTCAGCCATAAGAAGAAAACAAATCCTACCATTTGCAACAACATGGATGGAGCTAGATGGTATTATGCTAAGTGAAATAAGCCAAGCCAAAAAAGACAAGTATCAAATGATTTCACTCATACGTGGAGTATAAGAACAAAGAAAAAAACTGGAGGAACAACACAGCAGTAGACTCACAGAACCCAAGAACGGACTAATAGTTACCAAAGGAAAAGGGACTGGGTAAAAAGGGGCGCGAAGGGAGGGTAAGAGGGAAAAAGCGGCATTTCGATTAGCAGATGTAATGTTGGGGGGGCACGGGGAGGGCAGTACAACTCAGAGAACACAAGTAGTGATTCTAGAGCATCTCACTACGCTGATGGACAGTGACTGTAATGGGGTTGGTGGGGGGGACCTGATGAAGGGGTAGTTTAATTATCGTAATATTGCACATGTAATTGTAAATTAATGATAATAAAATAAATTATATTAAATAAAAAAAAAAAATAAGCCAAGCCAAAAAAGACAACTATCAAATGATTTCACTCAAACGTGGAGTATAAGAACAAGGAAAAAATACTGAAGGAACAAAACAGCAGCAGACTCACAGAACCCAAGAACGGCTAATAATTACCAAAGGAAAAGGGACTGGGGAAAATGGGTGGGAAGAGAGAGATAAGAGGAAAAAAGGGGCATTAGGATTAGCAGATGTAATGTTGGGGGGGCACGGGGAGGGCTGTTCAACTCAGAGAAGACAACTAGTGATTCTATAGCATCTCACTGCGCTGATGGACAGTGACTGTAACGGGGTTGGCGGGGGTGGGACCTGATGATGGGGTACTTAATTACCATAATATTGCACATGTAATTGTAGATTAATTATAATAAAATAAATTATATTAAAAAAAGTGATGATCCATATCTCCTCTGCCTCTAGGGGCGCAATGTTCTTCAGATAAGAAGAAAATTAAAACTTCAGTCCACTGTGAATGATTCTAAATAATTAATATTCTGCTAAAAATAAAGCTAGTCTTACTTTTAGCGGTAGTTGGGTAGTATTCTTCATGGAAATGTAAAGTGCTTGACTTCTGTGATATGTTCTGATTTTCAAGTAACTAAAAGCCTGCATAGCGTCTGATGCAAACAATTGATCAGCATTGATTTAGGAAAAGTTGCAAAAAATAGAGGCCGTGGCCCACAGGCTATAGTTTTCCAACCTATGATCTATATTAGGTGTAAGAACATGAATACATATTGAACCATAATTAGGATTGAAAAAAGTAATTAGCTGAATGACATATACAGAGTGATGTCATTGATTTATTTAGAGGTGAATTTCACCTAATATGTAATTCATGATTTCAAAGTGTAGATTAATTGTCATCTCATTCACAATGCAGTGCATCTATCATGTCTATTTAGTTCCAAAATATTTTTATCACACCCAAAGGAAACTCAGTGCATGTTAAATAGTCACTTCCTAATATCCCCTCTCCACCCTTTTAAAAATCAGTAATCTTTTTGTCTCTGGATTTTCCTATTCTGGAAATCCATATAAATGGAATTACACATTATGTGATGTTTTGCTTCTTTCACTTAGCATAATATTTCAAGTTTTACCTACATCATAGCCTGTATTAAAAATTTATGCTCCTTTTTGTTGTTAAATAATATTCCACCACATGGTCACATCAGATTGTCTTTACCCATTTGTCAAATACTGACAAATATTTGGTTGGAAAATTGGATGGGCATTCATGAGTCGATGGTTATTTCCACCATTTGGTTATTGTAAATAGTGATGCTATGAACATTTTTTCACACATATTTGTTAAAATACCTGATTTCAGTTATTTGGGATATATTCTCAAGAGTGGAATTGATGGATCATCACATGGTGATTTTGTGTTTAAATTTCGAGGAACTGTCAAACTGTTTTACATAGTCGCCATGCCATTTTACCTTCCCACCAGCAGTATATGAGGGTTGTAGTTATTAAATTTAAAAAGATGCCAAACAAGCAAACAAAATCCAAAAAATTAAAGGAATGCAGTATGCAAAACATGTGACTTTACTGGTATTAGGTATCAGCATTAATTATTTGTGAGTATTACATACCAGCATTAATTTCTTAAGAAATATTTATTTCAGGCTCTGCTGCAGCCTTCAGGCACATGTGTTTCTCAGTCTATATCCCATTCATGTAGGTATGGCATATATGATTGATGCTTTGCCATAGAAGAAAGTAAATTCTTACATATACATTAAAGATTCCAGAAATCTCACTAAAGCCAGAGAATAGTCAAGGTAGAGCTGTCTGTGAGAAACACCTTCCTCACAACATATATGTTCTTTCTAATAAAGGACAGAGATTTGACTCTGTACATGCTCCGTGGAAAACAAATCACCTAATAACTTAGCAATTGAATACTCTATCGAGGGACCTTTAATGTTTCATTTATCTATCATGGATAACCAAAATTGTTGGGCACTGTCTTAGATACTAATGAATAAAAATATTGTGTGCATTTCTTTGTTGGCAATGTGAAGTCCCTTAGAGAGCATGTGAATGTTGTAACTCACTTTTTATTGATTTTCCAACTGATTTTTCAGGGACAGTCTTTTGCCTCCATTAAACTCCTTGGGCATCAGTTCCCTTTGGACCCAGTGTATTAACAATAAGCCATAATCATCATTTAAATGAAAAACCGGGTGCCTTGTCTAGGTGCTCAGCATTAGGGAATGGTTTCGGATTCTAGAGACCCATCTCAGCTGGTATCTGTGCCTCTGACCCCAAAACTTGAATTTCTTATTTGTTTTAAAGAATTTTGTAACTTGGCACCCTAGTTTAGCAAGTTTCAGCATTACCATTTTTGGTGAAGGGACCAGAAGTAGACTTATGAATGAAGATTCTGCCTAATTTGCACTCTGTCCACACTTTCATCTGGATAACAGCACCTCATCCTTTTATTTGGGGCTTCAAAGGCTGATACTCACAAAGATTTTTCCCTCTTCTCTCCTAATGTCCCCAAATAGACTGGATCTTTCTGCAGCATGCATACACAACTTCTCATTCATAGTGTAGAAATCTACCAACACATGTATTGCACTTACTGTAAATGATTGACATGTATGTAACTACTCTCACTGCTCTGAACTGTAAAAAGTCCTCTTATATCTAGTGATATAATTCCTTGAATATATTGAGATATTGTTATATGGCATGCAGTATTGTGAAATATACTTTGAGCACCATGTGGAAGCCAGTCTTGCAACAGGTCCTGCTCCCTTTAAAAAGATGATTTAAAAGCAGTTTCTGCATCTTCGGATCCCAACACATGGAGATACTCCAAAAACGCTTGTCTGTGAGACCAATTTGTAAGTGTCTCTCCCTATATGATTTTGATAGGAAGGGATTTCCCTTAATCTTGGTTGTATTGCCAACTAATCCACATGGAAATCATTACCAAAAATACAGTGGTCAGCCTGTTTATATGGTTGGATGTGTTCAGAAATATTTTCACAACACTGGGATGTTTGACTCTGTTCTTTAGGTCATTGGAGAAGGAAATGTATCCCAGAGATGGATGGGAAAACCATTAGGGAGTACCCTGCATTATAGATATCACATCTAGAGGGAGATGATTTCCTCCTGGAAAATAATCCAATAGAATAACAGATGAACTTGGGGCTCCAAAGATATCTCCCAAGGGTTAAAATTGGCACAACTTGGTATTATGTTTTTCTCTCTTACCTCCGGAGAACTAAATCTGTCAGAAAGTAGGGAGAGAAAAAGGATTCCTCATTAATGAGGCTCATGGGAATCCATCCCCTAAAGCCACAGAGAATATAAATGCTACTGCTGCACCCCTGAAGACTACTGTACTAAATCAGTGATGAGGAAACCAAAATAATGTCTTCCATAGGCTCATGAGTGGTTCCGTCTCACTGCCTGTGCAGGGGCAGAGCCCCCAACTTCATCCATCACCCAAGGAGGAAACTGGATCGCTGGCCTCACACTGCTACCTGATAACGTCGAGGTGAGCCACGGCATCCTCACAGATGATGGGGGATGTGGGATAGCGCAGGGGACTCCTTTATTGGCGGTGACTCTGAGGACATCAAGAATAACAGGTAAAGGAAAATTTAATGATACAGCATCCTGCCAAGTTACCGTATCTGATTATAGATAAATATTACGTATACACTAAAACACTCTTCTCCAATTTACCTTCCTTGGTGCTCGCTTTCAATCATAAGGCCTCCCTTTCAGTATACCATTTTGAAGTAAATGTTTGGATAAAGTTCAAGGATGGTTAATCATCTTTGGCATCAAGGAGAAGGTGGAGCATTTGGGATTCCCTGAAAGGTTCAAATAATGGACACCAGATTTATGGATAATATACAGGAAGTAACTAATGAAATGTGTGTAAAATAAAATTATAACATTTCTGGGATTTTTTAAGCTTTTTAAAAATAAGGCTTTTATTTTAGAGGAAATTTATGGTAATTTAGCAATTTCACTTTACTCCCTGCCCTCACACAGGCATATACATCCCCATTACCAACCTCCTCCACCAGAGCAGGTCAATTGTTACAAATGATTAAACTACATTGACACATCTTTATCTTACTGACACCTCCTCCTCAAAGAGGAATCCACTTAAAATACGGTTATATTCAGAGCAAAAAACTCATTGCCAGCCACGCAACTAGACAAAGAGCCAGGAAAGTCCCCTCTATTTCTTTTGTTTTGGGAATATGGTTAATTTAGATAACAGACCATTCCCTCCTTTCCCTCTTCTCATGCTTTGATTCCTGCACTTATGTTTTAAATTCACTGATAGAGAGTGAACACACAGATGCTAGTCCCTCACCCCGACCCCAGTAAAGGCAGAAACCCAAGTCCACATGTGCTCTCTCTCCCTTTCTATCAGTGACCTTGCCATGTGGACCTAGGTGTGTCATATGTTTTCCAGGACTTGTGAGTAATACATTTTTTTCTTTCAAAGTCTCCTGGAGGGTATTGCTGAGGATGTCTTGCAATCATAGGAACACAAGGGCCTGCCACAACACTGGTTATCAACAAGCTGACACAAGCACAAAACACGCACATATCTATAATTATAGCATCATGAAATTTTTGCACTGATCTAAAATTCCTTTGTGTTCCACTTCATATCATTCCACTCACAGCACAATCCCTGGCAAGAACTACTGATTTTTTTCTCTTTCCCTAGTTCTGCCCTTTCTTCTTGCGGAATGACATGTAGTTGGAAACATACAGCACGTAACATTTCAGATTGACTTCTTTTTCTTAATAATATGCATTTAAGATTCTCCTATGTCTTTTTGTGGCTTTAAAGCTCATTTTTTAAAGCACAGAGTAATATTCCATTGTCTGGATGCACCACAGTTGATTTATCCATTCAGTTACTGTCGGATAATTTGATTCCTTCTCAGGTAATTTCTTGATCACTTCTTATGGCTAAATTTGAATTGCTATTGTTCCTATTTCTGCTGTTTCATTAGCTTCATGGCACCAGGAAACCAAACACATCTTTCAGAATTTATCCTCCTGGGGCTTTCAAAAGATGTAGAATTACTTCCTGTCATCATTGGGCCCTTCCAATCATGCACCTGGTCGCCTTCATTGGGAACGTTCTCATCATCCTGGCCATTATCACTGACTTCCACCTCTATGTCCCCATGGACTTCTTCCTCTAAAACTATGCTTTTCAGATACTTGTTTCACCATCACCATCCCCAAGATGCTGCTGAATATCCAGACTCAGAACACAGTCATAACATATGAAAGCTGCCTCATCAAGATGGTTTTTTATGCTCTTTGGAATATCAGACAACATCCTCTTAACAGTGATGGCTTATGACCTGTGTGTGGCTCTCTGTAACCCATTGCACCACATGGCCATCAGGAACCCCAAGTTCTGTGGCCTCATGCTTCTTGCTTTGGTTATTGAATTGTGGAGAAAATGAGGGTTCCTATGGCTAGGATTCTCGCTGGCCCCTGGTTGGCTTGCTCAATACACATGTGTTGGTAATACATAGTTATTGACTCTATATAAAGAACTCTGCCCAGTGCCCTGGGCTGCTGAAGGGCTGCCGGGCAGCAAAGTTTCAGGAGACCAGAAACTGGAGTGGTGGCAGCATCGGGTGAAATGCAGCAGGGAGATGAGACTTTCAGTGCTGGTTTATATAGGCCCCTTTCCTGTTGGCCTCAGGGAGGGCTGGGGAAGTCAGGAAAGTGTCATTTCCCCTCCACTTGCCATTCAATAAAGTTGGACTGCTGCTGGGCTAAGTGGGCAAAGGAGGATAGGTATCCAAGGTAATGCTTCCACAGATTTGAGACACTAATGAAGGAGATGGAGCTATTTGAAGCTGGCCCCAACAAGCTGCTACTCCATTGGGTGAGGGAGCACTGGGAAGGCCTTATCTGCCTGCCCTCTCTTCTCAAGAGATCTCCCTTCATTCCTCACCCTCTGGCACCCATCCAACTGCTGGCAAACCTTTCAAACTGTCACATCTGTGTTTGGTCTCTGTGGGATTGCATAGCAATGCCTAACACACAGCAGCAAAAGAAGTTTTGGGCCTTCAGAGTGCTCCAGTTCTCCTTGGAGTCCAAACCCATTAATCACTAATCCCAAATGCAATGTGGACTCATATTCCTAGAACAGATCTCTAGGGCCATGTGTGCCCGATCCCTGAGCATTCGTCCCTGCCCTGCTCTGTTCTCCTCCCTCCTGACTGTGCTCTGGGATTGGGGAACATCTTGAGTCCTGACCCATTATGGCTCTGCCACTATGCCCTTCTCAAGTTGTCCTCTCTACTTCACCATGTGCTCTGCAGTCTTCAGGTCATTTTCAGGGTTAATTGTTTTGCTGAAGTTACTGCCTTAGTGTGTATGTGGGAGGACGTTTTTGCCTTTCTGCCTGAGTCTGCCATATTTTTGCCACCTGCACCCTGAAATTTTGTATTTAGGTGTTAATATAACAAGAGGAAGAGGTAGCATGTGCAGTAAATCTGATAATCATTTACATTATGATGGGAAGATTAGCGTAGATTATCCATGTTGGACTAGTGTAATCATAGTGATGCTCTAAGTGTGAAAAAGAATAAAATGTGGACTCACAGAAAGATTAGAAGATTCCGTGCTTGATGGCTTTAAAGATGGTGAAATATCCATGCCCCAAATAATGCAGGTGGCCACTAGAAAGTAATTTAGAAAGGTAAAGAATTATTCCCTGGAGTCTCGATTGACTCTAGCCTTGCAGATGTCTTTTTTACCCCAGTGAGACCCATTCCAATTTCTGATCTCTAGAAATTTAAGACAAAGAAATTTAAGCCACCAGGGTAGTAATTTGTTATAGCAACAATAGGAATCTAGTACAGACATTTATCCAACTGCAATATTGTTCAGAAGAACTGCACTTAATTGTTCTGATTCATTCATTTAGTTTCCCCTGGATAAGGTATTTCATGTTGAAACCACCTTATTTATTTATTTTATTAAAGTATCATAGATATACAATCTTATGAAGTTTTTACATGAGCATCATTGTGGTTACAACATTCACCCATATTGCCAAGTCCCCCACACACCCCATTGTAGTCACTGTCCATCAGCACAGTAAGATGTTATAGAGTCATTATTTGTCTTTTCCATGTTGCACTGTGTTTCCCATGACCCACCTGCATAATATGTGCTAATCATAATGCTCCTTAATCCCCTTCTCCACAACTGGCCAGAACCTCAGTCTCTCTGAGTATTCTGCCTGTCTTTGCTTTCCAACCCCTCTAATCTCCAGAGCACCATGCAATGTAAGTTCATACTCTTGGAGCAGATCTTGAATTTCAAGTTGATTCCAACATATGTGATTTCCCTTTCCTTATTCTCTAGCTTTATAAAAGGCTTATTTCACCATAATACATGTGATTTTAAAGAAGTCTTTGTGCATGTGTATATATGTGTGTCTTTATCTGACAGAAAATTATATTCGAATATGTACACACAAACATCCCTTTATCCTTGAATTTGTTATTTGGATTCAACAATGTATTTCTATAGATTTTGCTTTTCATTACAGCATCGTTCAGAAGTTATGTTTACAATTTCACATTATTTTCAAACCTAAAGACACAGATGTAGGGGGAATTGCATTTTTAATAATTATATCATAATTACACATAATACATACTTCTTGAGTTTTGCATAAATAGAAATATGCAGTAGGCATGCTTTTATTATAAAATTTTTAATTATTCCACTTACACTTTAAATTGGTACAGTTTATTGCATGCAATTATGCTGTCATAAATTTGTTAGAAGTAAAAAAAGAGAGTCGTGTATGACTCAGGGCAGGATCTGAAACACAAGAAGCTGTGCCCTAATGGGTGGGGCATATCTCCTCTAACTGGGAAAAAGTAAAGGTTCATATGTAGATGTTAAAATAATGGACTTAATTCAGCTCACAATTGATAAACTCATTTTTATCCCTGTAAACTAGAAGATTACCCTACATACATGAGTAAAATGACACAAATTGGTTCAAGACAGAAGAGTATTAAAACCATGCACATCATCAGGAATGTTAGAAACACAATATAGGCATTTTCATCTGACTGTTGCTTCATGAAGACCCTGCTTAGGTCAGAACATCCCTCCATCTGTGTTTGATCTCTGTGGGACTGCTGTATTGTGTCTAACCTCCAACAACAACAGAAGTTTTGGCCCCACAGAGTGCTTCAACTCTCCTTGGAGTCCAGCTCCATTAATCACCAATTCAAAATGCAATGTGGACTCATATTGCCAGAACAGATCTCCACAGCCATGTGTGCAAGATTCCTGAACATTCATCATTCCCTACTCCATTCTTCTCCCTCCTGCTTTTGTGCTGGCATGGGGGAAGAGTTTGGGTCCCAGTCAATTATGGCTCTGCCTCTTTGCCCTTCCAAATGTGTCCTTTCTTCTTCACCATGTGTTCTGCAATCTTCAGGTCATTTCAGGGTTAGTTGTTTTGCTGAAGTTGCTTACTGAGTGTGCCTGTGGGAGGAAGTTCTTGCCTTGCTGCCCTACCCTGATATATTTTTACCACCCTACCCACTGCATATTAAACCACAGTATCAGGAAAGTAATTGAGCTAGTGATATACCAGGGCATGATGTTCACACATGGAAAATAATGGTGTCAGATTTTCCTCTTTGATAAAATCATTAAATAGCTGTGGCTGGCAAAAGCTCATTTTTCCATAGGTGTAATACAACTCATGATGATTTCGGAGGTCAAACAAAAGAAAAAACTAGTAAATATCATATGTTTTATTTGAGAAGAAATTGTTCTTAAGTGATCCATGAAGTCTCTTGAGATAAGTAGGAATTTCACAACATCATATCCAATGTGGGAAATATTGGGACACTTAGAAATTGACAAAGGAGAAATCTCATGGATAGCAGAGAGATCACAAAACTTAATAAACTGATTTACATAAATTGAATGGAGAAGAAAATATCTGGCTCTGAGGCTTCAAGCCCTGCAATCACGGGCATTTCTTCATTCACGGGACAATTGGTCCTTTTTTACATTCCAAATAATGCTTTCACAGCCCTCTTTATGTCTTGACTTCTGAAACTGTAGATGAATGGGGGCGACACGGGTGGGATGGCAATGTGCATCCCTGAGGCTGCGGCCCTGGAGTGGGAGCTGGGTGTGACCGCAGGGCTGAGGCCCACGGCTCTGCTCATACAATAAAATAAGGAAACAATGGGGAGGTGACGTGCACAGATGGGAAATACTTTATATTTCCCCTGAGCTGATGATGTTCTATGTATGGAGGAAACAACCTTAGAGTAGGAGTAAAGGATCCAAGCCATGGGACCACCACCCAGGAGCACAGCTACAAAATCCATCACTCCCACTAGAAAAGATGGGTCGAACACAAAATGGGCATACCATACATAAGACAGGATACATATATTTACAATTAAATTAAAATAAAATAAGACTTTTAGTTTCAGAGAAATGATAATATTAGTCACAGTGAGATACTATAATACAGACATCAGTTTAGCTAGAATGAAAACAAAATCATGTGCTGTCAAAGGTATGAAAGGATGAGATCAACATGCAGGGCTATTGAGAACTTAAATTGGCAAATACACACTGGAAAAAGGGAAGTATATACTACAACTGTGTGCATGCCTACAGTTCCTGTACATAAGCAACTCCAATATTATAATTCTTTCTTGAAGTATAGTTGGTATATATTATTATATTGGTTTCAAGTATACAACATAATGGTTCATACATTACTAAATCCTCACTGCAGCATGAGATGGGAAAAAGATTGTGACATGAGAAGTGAGTCATGAACCTCTTCCCAAAACTACATATAACATGAATAATAAGAAAGCGGTGTGACCAATCGAAACAGAACAATATTTGCATTATGGGGGTAACAGAAGAAGAAGAATAATAGAGAAAAGGGGATAGAAAGTCTCTCTGAGAAAATAATTGCTGAAAACTTCTCCAATCTGGGGAAGGAAATAGTCTCACAGGTCATGGAAATGCAGAGATATACCAACACAAAGGACCCTAGGAAGACACCAACACATATAACACTTAAAAGGGCAAAATGAAGGACAAAGAGAGAGTATTGCAAGAATGCAGAGAGAGAAAACAGATCACATATAAAGAAGAACCCATCAGGCCATCAGCAGGCTTTTCATCAGAAACATTACATGACAGTTGGGTGTGGCATGATATATTTAATGCAATGAAAGAGAAGGGCCTCCAACTAAGAAAACTCTACCCAGCAACATTATCATTTAAATTTGAATAAGAGGTTAAACAATTTCCAGATGAGCAAAAGTTGAGGAAATTTAAATCCCATAAACCATTTCCACAGTGTATTTTGAAAGGAATGCTCTGGGTGGAAGCTCTCCTTCCCACAAACCATTTCTACAGTGTGTTTTGAAACTATTGCTCTGTGTGGAAGTTCTCCTAAAGCTAAATAGCTGTCACCAGAGAATATACAACCACGGTAAAGCAAGAAGACGGAATAATTACTAAGCAAATACAACATTAAATCAACTACTCACAAAGTCATTCAAGGGATACACAAACAGTACAGAATATGACACCTAATACATAGAGAGTGGAGGAAGAAGAAGAAGGGAGAAAAAAATAACCTTTAGATTATGTTTGAAATAGCATAATAAGCAAGTTATATTAGAGTGTTAGATAGTAAGGAAAGCTGCCCTTAAACCTTTGGTAACCACAAATCTAAAGTTTTCAGTGACAATAAGGACATACCTATCAATAATCACCCTAAATGTAAATGGACTGAATGCACCAATCAAAAGATACAGAGTCACTGAATGGACAAAAAAAAAGACCCATTTTATATGCTGCCTACAGAAGACTCACTTCAAACCCAAAGACATACACAGGCTAAAAGTGAACGGATGGAGAAAGATATTTCATGCAACTAATAGGGAGAAAAAAGCAAGAGTTGCAGCCCTTGTATCAGACAAAATAGACTTCAAAACAAAGAAAGTCACAAGAAACAAAGAAGGACATTACATAATGATAAAGGGGTCAGTCTAACATGACGATATAACCATTATAAATATCTATGAACCAAAAAGAGGAGAATCTTATCATGTGAAATAAACACTAACAAAATTAAAGGGGACATAGAATGCAATGCATTCATTTTAGGAGACTTCAGCCCACCACTCACTCCAAAGAACCCACCAACCAGACAGAATATAAGTAAATAGAATGAAATACTGAACAGCACATTAGAAGATATGAACACATCTATAGAACATTCCATCCAAAAGCAGCAGGATACACATTCTTCTCAAGTGTACATGGAATGTATTCCTGAATAGATAACATACCAGGCCACAAAGAGAATCTTA
>JAVSCE010009637.1:0-41032 GCA_032199065.1 Smutsia gigantea | reverse complement strand
CTTTCTGGCACCCCGGTTTTATCTGGTTAACGCTTTGAGTCCGTTTTAGTGGGCTTTACTGGCTTTATTCTCTCTCCACCCAGCTCATATTTGTCTTTCTGCCTAACAAGGGGACAGCCACTACCTGCCTGCTGGGGTGAAGGGGCAGAGACTAGTGTCAGCCAGGGGCAGGGAGACAGAGAGACCGTGTGCTGTGCGAGCAGCGCCCCAAGGAACAAGTCCTTGGTTAGGGGTCTGCCTCCCAAGGAGATGTTTCTGCGGATAAGGGGCCCAGGCCATCCACAAACCCGACCCTTAGCTCACCGCTCCAGGGAGGGACTCTGTGGACCCACGGTTACAAGTGGCGGTGCCTGTTCCCATGGGGCACCAGAGGGCGCAGGGCCGGGAGGGAGGCCAGTGAACCGGATGAAAAGGTTGAGGAGCTGCATGGCGACGGAGTCTGCACACTATGCACTGCTGGGTGCGACTGCACCGCACGCCTGAAAAAAGTAAAACGGTCAGTTGTATTTTACACAAAACTCAAAACAGGACCCACAGCGCAGCACTGAAAGCCTGTGCCCGGAGACCGTAGCCTGCAGCTCTGCGCTGGCGAGCGCCAGAATTCCCCCGGTTTGAGGACCTTTTTTCTCCGTAGGTCGGTGGACCCTGGGGGACAGGAATAAGGATAAGGAGGGACAAGCTTCCCCACGGGGCAGCCCCACCGCCTTTCGTCACTAAAGCGGTGCAATTCTTCCAATCCACGGGTCCGGGGGCCGGCTCCAAGAGGAAGGCCAATCGCAAGCTCCCCTTTCCTTTTGTCCCGCCCTCCCCACCCATCCGACTGGCGAGTTTGAAACCCACGGGAGCCAATGAGAGCGGGTGGACGCACACTAGGCTCGGCTTCAGCTGCACGACTTTTGAAGAAAAACTGTCACTGAGCAGCGATGGGGAGGCCGCGGCCAGCCGCCGCCGCCGCTGCGGGTGAGTGAGTCCGGGGGCCCCTGGGTACAGTCGGCGTCGGAGCGCGGTCGGGAGGGAAGGAGCCGCCGATGGCGCCCTTTCGGCGGAAGTGGCCCTGCCGCCGCGGCGTCTTCAGCCCGGGAGGCGGGCGGCCAGAGCTGGGTCCTGTGCGGCGGCGCCGCCGATACTGCCTGTCACCTCTCGGGTACGCTTGCCCGGCTTCTCCAGAAGGAAGCCAAGCGTTCCTGCGACCCAGATTGGTCTTCAGGCAGAGCCCGGGGTCCCTGAGCTGCGCCCGCCGCGAACTCTGACAGCTGCTCCGGGGCTGGTCTGACCCTAACGCCCATCTCCTCTCCGGTCCGCGCGCGCCCTGGGGGCTGACAGCTAAGGGTCCTGCGTTCCCTGCCCCTCGGATGCGCCCGGAGCCCTTGCTGCCTGGCAGACTCCTCCAGCTCAGATGCCACCTGCCCCGAAATGCACTCGGTGTTTCCACAGCTCCAGTGGGAACCCCTGTGGCTGTGCTCCGGGTCCTGGGCGCTGTCCCGGCACTCACACCGCATCCCCGAAGACCGGCATTGCTGTCCGTTAAGAGGCGCAGCAGCAGCACGGTTTACTGAGCTGCAGAGGTCACAGGGCTGGGATTCCAACCCGGCCTCAGCCCACAACAGCCCACGGGGCTCACACTGCCTGGCGTGGCCTAAAATGTTATTCTCCCCATGTGCCCTCCTGATGCATCAGAGCTGGATATCAAAACACAGGCAACTCAGTGTAGACGAGGCTAAGAGTAGTCTTACAGCCCTATAGTCTTTTTTTTTTTTTTAGCCATTACTGAATTTTGGCTTTTCCCAGCCACCTACCCCCTTCACTCAGTCCCTGTCTCCCAATGCCCATAATTCTGTGATCCTCTCTCACGGCACCTCGATTTGCCTTATATTGTCATTATTATTGTTGTTTATTTTATCTCCACTATTAGACTGAAAGTACCAGAGGACAGAAATACTGACTTTTCATCCCCTCACAAATGCCTTGCTTAGAAAGTCCCCACATAGACAGATGTTTGCTGTGAACCCCCTAACCTGGCCTATTTTTCCTGAGAACCAAAGGAAGCTACCTAAGGGTTTGTGGACAAAAATCATGATCCCTATGAGAAAAACATAAGACCAGGCCTGGCTCACCAGCCCAGGTGGACCAGTAACAGAATTTCTTTGTGCCAAGCCATTATTTTGCAGCTGAGAGCAGTGCCGATGAGCAAGGGCTCTGGACTTGCATAAACCTAGTTTTGATTCCTGGCTTTGCCACATATTAATACCTGGGAACTTTGGACATACCATTTACCCTCTTTAGATTTTGTACTGAAAACCACCACATGGGACTGTTGTGCAGATTAAAGAAACTGAGATCAATGTGAAGGGCTTAGCAGAATGTGGCATATAAATGATAATGTTGATGTTGATATTAACCTGGAAGCAAATTTGTAGGGCTAGGGACTTTATTCCATTATGATCCAAAGCCAAAATCACTACAGAAAAGTGTCATCTTTAAGAATATAACTGAAGTGGCTAAAACCTCGAGCTAAAGTCCTGTTGTTTGCGTGCTTGCTTGTTTTGCAGAAGAGAGGCAGAGAAAGCTGCAGGAGTACCTGGCAGCCAAGGGCAAACTGAAATGCCACAGCGACAAGTGAGTGTGCCTCCGCGGTCATGTAGGTTTTGTTGCCCTAGTTGCTAATAGCAATTCAAAGCCTTTTCAAAACATAGCTCTTTTGTTTGCAGTCTACTCAGACTGCATAGGGACCCTATGATAATTCAAAAGGGCATTTCAATCCAGGCATGACAAAAAAACTCTGGGCCATATCAGTACACTGGCAAAGATTTAAGCATCGTTATTGTGATAGTCTGCAAAGGAAGGAGGAGAGGGTCTACAATATCACCTAAAATGCTGGAAGCTTTTCCTGTCCCTTCCGTTTTTCTGGGGAAAGTGATTCTCATGAAGGCCTTGTTTGGTAAAGGAGCTGAACGACCCAGGCTCTGGTATTTCTTGCTAAAGCAGAGAGCTGGTTTACCATTCCTCCACGGCTCACATCAGCATGGTCCAGCCTGCTCATGCTGTTTGCACATTGTCTTTGCACTTACTCTTGAGGTGGACAAAATGTGACTGCTTCACATTTATCTTTTGTCAACATCTTGCCATCTTAGTGGTGTTATTTATCTCTCTTGCTTAGCATTAATGTATTTTATCTCCCAACGTATTGCTAAACTTTTCTTTGAAAATAAATTTTTACAAAATTAGCTTTTGCCCTTTACTTTAGCTTCTTTTTACTTTGGGTTTTTTACTCAATCTATTTCCTTGATTAAATAAACCTAATTCATTTATCCGACAAATATTTATTTGACATCTATAAGGTGTCAGTCACTCTTGATTCTGGAGCTATGGTGCTTAAGATAGAGATCCCTGCCTTCCCAGGGCATAGATTCCAGGTAGAAGAAGCAAACATGAAGTCATGATCAAAATCCTATTAGTCTGGCAGTTATCCTTGGTCCATGGAGAGTGAATCCTTATCAATTCTTCTCTATTTAACTACCCTTTTTTGCATTTTGTCTCACTAGTGAGGTATCATATGTGCCCTTGTTTTTTAGTTATATGGCTTTCTTCACCCCTGAAAATTCACTATGTGAAGATACTTACAAGAAGGAAATTTTTTAAAGAAGCATTTATTTTATTTGGCATTGTATCTCTAGTGCCTAGCACATTGCAGTGTTCACGGAATGATGTTTGAAAGAACAGGACTATGCAAAAATATGGAGAAAACACATATATTTCATTAAATTTGATAGAATGCTATGTTTACACATAGGACATCTCTGAAAGAATCACCAAAAATGTGGGTAAGAGTGGTTGTGGTATCTGAGGAGAATAATGGGACTAAGGGAAGGGATGATGAGACTTTTATTGAATATAATTTTGAATTACTTTACCATACACAGAAATTCTTATGATTTAAAATTCTAATTGTAAGTCTATTCACAACAAAAAAATCATAAGAATTTTTAATCACTGTACTTCCCAAGCCTTGTTGATCCTTCTGTAATGAGAATTAATCTTACATTGTCTTTTATAGGCCTTATCTAAAAGCCAAGATTAATTGCCCAAATCCTCCACCTTCTAAATCGGTAAGTAGAAATTAGTCTTTTAAAAAATACCCATTTTGGGTGATTAATAATAACAATAACAAAGATGTTAGCAACCTAAAGAACATGTTTCCAAAGGTATCTCTTATAAGAACAGTTTGGTTTAGTATGAGACAGAATCATTTTTTGGAAAGTGTCACATATTATAGTTCAGTTTTGTTAACCAAAATAAATCAGTAAGTGTACTTTGGTCCTCTTAATAGCTAGCATTTATTGAATACTCACTATGTGTCTAGTGTTTTTCTGACTTGCATTAACTCATTGAGTCCTTACAACCTTATGAGGTAGGTACTATTAGTAGCCATATTTTACAGATGGGGAAACTGAGTCACAGGTTAATTAACTTCCCAAGGTCACATAGTTATTAAGTGACAGAGCTGAGAGCCTGTCGTCTTAACCGCTTTGGTATGCTGCCATGAAGTTAAACAGCTCAGTAGTCATTAAAAAGAAAACACCTATGTTGGGTCTTCTGAGCTACTTAACAAGAATATGCTTCCTAATCAGTTCAGTTTAGCTACGGTGTGGATAGACTGATAGGTATATCCTAACATGCTTAAGGTTTCAATGGGAGAAATTAGCTTTCTGAAAATGGCACAAATTCTTTGTCTACAATAAAATAATCACTAAAAAAAAATCCCAATTTTAATTTTTAAAACTATAGTTTTATCTAAGTTTTATAGAGTAACTGAAATAATGTTGCGCAAAGTGAGACATTGGTACCAGTTTTAATAAGTTTTAATGATTCAATCACTAAACACACACATATATGTACACAACAGCTATATGCATAGGCATATATGTCATATATGGACCATATATGTTATGTGTACATGTGACATAGTTGGACACTGGAGGATAGAAAACCTATTTTCTCATCATCCCTTCCCTTAGTCCCATTATTCTCCTCAGGATAAAGCAAAATTGGTACATGATGATGTGAACAGTTGGGAATCACTTGGTTAGACTTGTGCTTTATGTAGAGTAAACTAGTATAGCAAGTCTTAAAGGAAGAATCTGGAAAAGACCCTTGTTCAAAGCTCATAGAGGCTTCTATGGAAACTGGCAATACTGATTTCAGTAAATCATCTCTTAAAAGAAGTGATATCTACCTTATCTGTTTTACACAGTTATGAAGATAAAAATGTAGTGGGGAATGCAATTATGGAATAGGAGAAACTAAAAGGCAAATGATAGTCATTAGTATAATTGTATAATGTTTTACAATTTAAAAAACATTTTTTATACCTAACTGTAATAGCTAATATTTGAGCACTCATTTTCTTCAGATAATGGACAAAACACTTTACCACAAAAGCATGGCTATATGATTTAATGTCCATATACCTTTGAGAGTAAAAGGAGGTGCTATTAATAATTATGTTGGGCCAACAGGCATAAATCCATACTATCTTACAAAAACCAGGACATTATGGCACTCTTCCTAAAAGGTAGATATCATTATTATTATGTTATCATTATTAGTATTCCCATTTTACAGTTGAGAGGACTGAGGCTCAAAGAGATTAAGTAAGCCAAAATTATACAGCCAGGAAGGGTCAGTCAAACCCAGGACTTGAACAAAGCTTTTCTGGCATACTCTTACTACAGTGTTACTACTCAAAGGAACACACAGTTTTTCATTTTCTGTTCCTATCCTTGAGTTTTAACATATTGAACCAAGAGTTGAAAAGATTCCTTGAAGAGATTCCATGCTCTTACATTTACTGAGAAACAGTAATGTATAATAGTTAAAAATTGCCTAGGTTCAAATCCTAACTCCTTCATTTTCTAGCTAAGTGACATTAGGTAAGTTATTTGACTTTATCTGGAATAAAACAGGAATAAAAAGCTATCTCATATAGTTTGAAAGGATTGAGTTAGTGCATATTGAAATACATTTTGAAATGTCTGCAGGTTGGGATATATGTTGTTCTAGATGTGCATAAGGTATCTCCAGTGGGTATGCATGGAATCAATTTCCATATCCTCAACTTCCATATGTGCTTTTGCCTAAGACTGATCTGTTATAGAATGTGCCTCACATCAGTTTCTCCTTTGCCATCTCTCTTGGCACTGCATTCTTTCTTCCACTTTTCAATTCTTTCTTTCTCTGCTTGTTTTAGACAAACCACTCACCACCCATCCTATCCCTAATTTTAATATGATGCTTTGCCCTAATTTTAATACGATGCCTGCCTTGGAGGAATGGAAATACCTCCAAGGCACAAAATCAAGGGACAATTTGAAATAATGGTGTTGATGTGGAGAAAGCCTTTCATAGTTCAGGTGGCTTCTGGTTCTTTGCATTCAACACTGTCATCTGGTAGGACATGAATAATAATTTTTTGCTGAGAGATCACTTATATTTAATACAAGTTTCTGGATGAGTTCACAGAATTGACTGCTACTACTCTAACAAGACATCTTTTATTCCCTTGTACTTATTAAAGTGAACAAATTTCCTCTGGTTTTATTTGAAAAAGAATAAAATTGATGCAGACTTCTGTCTCATTCTAGAAATAAATAATATAATGTTGCCCAATGATACATGAAGTAAATATGGGGGGAGGGGAGCTCCAACCGACTCATTAAGAGATACATTTCCATTTCTGTATGAAAAAATATTTTAGTTTTTATGTTTAATAATTATTAATCAAAATTGGTAACATTTATCTTTGCTGAATTATTTATGGTTATGGTAAATACAAATTAAAATGAATTTATATATACATATTTGTTGAGAAGTATGATAGTGTAATGAACTATAAACTTCCAAGCACAAAAATCTAGGATAAAAATTTTGTGCTGCGCTGATGGACAGTGATTGTAATGGGGTTGGTGGGGGGGACCTGATGAAGGGGTAGTTTAATAACCGTAATATTGCACATGTAATTGTAGATTAATGATAATTAAATTATATTAAAAAAAATTTTTTTGTGCTGAACAGGAATGAAAATAGACCAGGGAGAAAAGGAAAGGTGTTATATTTTCAACTGTTAAAGAAGAATGTATAATTTTTTAAATGCGTTATAATGGGTATCGAGTTTCATTTTATCTTAAAATGTCGATATTGACTGTGCCTGAAATTACATCTTTTGCAACCATCTAAACTTAATAAGAAATGTGAGATGTTAACTTTAAAACGCATGAAAGGGTACAGAGTTCATCAAAATTATTTTGGGAGTACATGAACAAAAACACTCAAAAACCACTGATAAAGATGAGCTCTCAATCTCTCCCACTCCATTATAGCCCTTATTTCATCAAATCATAATTTGTTGTGTACATATCTTTTCTGTTAGAGCCTCGGGGCAAGTGTCATCTTGCTCCAGCACAGTGTCTAGCTGGCATTCAGTAAATCTCTCTTGATTTAAGCCCCAGTCATATTCTTTGTGAATTTTTCTCCCTTCTCTGGCTTCATATATCCAGAATGAAGGAATCAAATTCAGTTTGAATCAGTTGTTCTTTCTTATACATTTTGTCTTTGCTTTTCTTATCAAATCAATCCATCAATTCTGCGGTGAGTTGTCAGAGACTAAAATTCTAACTCCAACTCTGCCTCTAATGCCTTGCCTAACCTTGGGCAGCTCGCTTTCCCTCTCAAATGAGGGGTCAGTTTAATGATCACTAAAATCCCTTCCAGCTCTAATGGTCTCTATTTGCATGTTGATTACAGGTTCTTCTGCTAGCCTGGTCACTCTTCTAAGCCTAGTTTTCTCTCTTGATGAAGTGCTTAAAACTACATGACAAGGTCTACCACCTACAATAAGTTAGCAAGGCCAGGCTGATCTAAAAGATATAAAAATACTTCAAGAGAGAATAATTGCAAATTATATATATATGATAAGATCTAGTATCCAGGATATATAAAGAATTCTTATAACACAACAATTAAAAGACAACCCAATTTTAAAATAGACAAAGGATCTGAATAGACACGTCTCTGAAGAAGGTACACAAATGGCCAATAAGGACATGAAAATATGCTCAACATCATTAGCCATCAGAGAAATGCAAATAAAAACCACAGTAAGATCCCAATTCACACCCAAAAAGATGGTTATAATCAAAAAGACAGATAGTAAGTGTTGGGGAGGATGTGGAAAAATTAGAAGCCTTATACTTTGCTGGTAGAGATATAAAATGGTGCAGCCACTTTGGACAACAGTTTGGCAAGTCCTCCAAAGTTAAACATGGGGTGACCATATGGCCCAACAGTTCCGCTCCTAATACCCAAGAGAACTGAAAATATGCTCACATAAAAACTTACAGCAAATGTTCATAGCAGCATTATCCATAATAATCAAAAAGTGGAAACAACCCAAATGTCCATGAATTGATGAATGGATGACCAAAATGTGATATATCCATACAATGGTGTATTTATTTAGCCATAAAAAGTAATGAAGTGAGTGTGTGGGAACAAGAAGTATATGGGAACCCCCTGGAATTTCCACTCAATTTTGCTTTGAACCTAAAACTGCTCTAAGAAATAAAATTTTTCAATTAAAAAAATAAAATAATGAAGTACTGATACATGCTACGACATGGGTGAATCTCAGAAACATGCTAAGTGAAAGCCAGACAAAAGGCCACATATAATTCCATTTATATGAGATGTCCAATATAGGCAAATCTACAGAGACAGAAAGTAGGTTAGTGGTTGCCAGGGTCTGTGGGGAGAGGGAAATGGGGAGTGACTCCTAGCAAGTATGGGATTTCTTTCTGGGGCAATAAAAATGTTTTGGAATTAGATAGTGGCAATGGTTTTACAGCCTTGTGAATATATTAAACCCACTAAATTGTACGCTTTAAGGTGAATTTTATGGGATGCAAATTATATCTCAACTTATTTAAATGTACAAAAGAAAACAGCTAAGGAAGAGCACATGTTTGGAAACTTTCATATCAACATCCCTGCCCTTCAGTAAGCAGTAATTGCAAGATGAGAAGTGGATGTAAATGTTGGGGCTCAGGAATAACCCCGCTATAACCGTGTATGTATACCATCATCTCTCTGCCTCCCATTCCCAGCCCTCCCCAGCCCACCAATACCACCACACACACACACACACACCATTCCAGGCAGACATCTTTGTCCCTGGTCCTAAATGGTTCTGGTTATAGACTTCCTTTACACACTCACAAGGCTTATGTAGTAACTCTGAACAGTACTATTGAATTAAAAATAGAATGGTAACTAGCACTCCTGAATCTTCCCCTAGAGACATATATTCTGCAAAGTTCTCCTGAATAATTTTGCTTGGAGTACAGATGCTCCAGAATCCACACAGTTTGGCCCTATTATTTACCATATCAATTCTAAACTCCCCTTCCTAGTTTTTAAAGTTCTCTGTAACCTAGTCCTTCCTTTCTTATCCAAAATATCAGATGACTGAAACATTTATTTATTAATAACATAGAATCTAACCTTGAAACCCTTGTCTGACTTCACAAATATGACTGACCTTTCTACTGAAATGTTACATGCTTATTGAGAGCTATTCCACAGTCTCTCAGGCCTGCTAGTATCTACCATCTATCCCTGCCCCAATCTCCAGGTATGAGACAAAGGTTCTTGAAAGACACTCTGACATTTACAAAGGCAGGGTTGTTTTAAAAAATTAGTATAGCAATACAAAGTACTACTAGGAGGAACTTGGTAGGTACCCTACATAAGTTTATTATGTATATATCTTTCCATAGTCCCTAGAAGGACACTTCACTGGGACATCATGGGCATTCAGCAAATACTTATTTGATAAAGGCAAATTTATTTATTAAATGACAATTTTTGTATGTTCATTGTATCTCTGCTTAATTCTATCAAGCTAAAAGATTCTGATATATTTCTGATAGGAACTCCAGTAATAAATATCATCTATTAGTGAGCCTTTATTTTCTCAGGATTCAACTTTCTTAAATGAAATAACTTGTTTTTTTTACCAGTGAGCTGTGACTATAAATTTACTTTTTTAAATATTTTTCTTTGTCATTTTAGACTGTTAGACCCAAAAAGGATGTTACCAACCATGTCGCTTTGCCCAGCAATGCTACAAGACCCATCAGCATTAAACCTCAGCCCAGACCTACCAGCATCACAAGGTCCCAGAAGCCAAAGTTGGAGCCCCCAAAACTTGTGGGCAAGAGGCTGATATCAGGGTGTGTTTCTTCTAACCCAAACTGTAAACCTTCCAGAAATAGTCAACACCAACAGAAAGCTAGATCTTCCACTACTGGAGAACTGTTAAGAAAAACTGCGGGGTCACTTAATATAAAGGAATTGAAAACTACAAAGCAGCAGATAACAGATCGAGGAAATGCTCAATGTACAGACTCTGTGGACAATGCCCATGTTGAAAGTGAATCTTTGAATAGCTTTCTAAAAGAGATGAACAAAGAGAACTTGCCCCAAACCTTTCCAGACTCTGAGAGGAAGCCAGATTCTGAAGTGTTGGCCCTAAGAAAGCCAAAGACTAACTCTTACAATCAAAACAAGAGTAGTTTGGCTCCTAAACAAGCCTTGGGCAAAAGTTCAGAGAATAAGGCTGTTCTGAAAGACAGGGTTAATAAACAATTTGTTAGAGAAACACAAATCAGGATTCCACCAGGAAAGTCCCAGCAACTCCCTAGAGGAGCAGATCTTGCAAGACCAGGAGAAAAACCCCCAAGGACAGATCCCTCTCACTTTGTTAATAGAACTCAAACATTAAAGAAACCAGTGATCAAGGACATAAAGGATATAAAGATTAATAGAGGTAAATATGAAAGACCAAATGAAACTAAGTTACAATCATGCAATGTTAATGAACAGAAAGTAAAAGGTACCAAGCCCCGGACACACCCTGGTATGGTTCAGGGTGGACAAAACAACAGACCTCTGAGCATTAAGCAAGATCAGAAATCCAGTCAGTCCTGTTTTAGACCTCGGACTTCATGTGTACTGCAAAAATCAAAGGCCATAAACCAAAGGCCTAATTTGGCAGTTGGCAATTTTAACTCAGTCATTCCAGGCACCCCCACTGTAAGAGCAAATGGAACCAGTGGGAATCAATGCAACAACAGCTGTCAACAAAAGCCATGGACTTTGGAAGCCAAGGTGAAAAAAGCTCTTCCCCAGAACCATTTTCTAAACAAGACAGCTCCCAAAACTCAAGCTGGTAACACTACCATAAATGGAAGAGCAGTCGCAAAGGGGACCCAAACTAACCCAAATACTAAGAAGACCACAGGAGAGGATCGAAGGTACTTTGCTTTAATTCCAAAATTTTGTAATTTAAGATGATTAGGCAAATTAGTCATCAGGAATACTCAGGAAATAGGCCATAAACAATGGCACTGAATAATTGTTAGCTAAAACCCTGAGAAAATATCTGGAGCAACTATAACAAATATTAAGACTTGATAGAACTGGGTGGCACATACTATGTTATTCTCTATAAATTTCTGGGTCCTTGAAATAATTTATTTTCTAGAAAGAAATTGAAACAGAATGGTTGAGTAGGAAATAGGGGTTGCTAATGTAGACTATTCATTCAAAAAGTACCCTTCAGGGACTGAACAGCAATAGAAGAGGGCAGGGTAAGAGGAGCCAGGTGAGTTTACATAACTAGAAAGTGGGGAGATGGTAGTCCCTTGACAAGCAGATAAGTGGTTAAATCCAGAAAATGTATCAGGGAAGCAGAAACAGGGAACTTTGATGAGTCTGAGCAGGCCAAGATTTGGAAAGTAAGCTAAGGCAGAGAGGAGCAGTCAGTTCACACAGAATTCAGAAGGTAGAAGTAAGCATCTCAGGTTGCTGGGGGTTAACATTAACATCTGTGATGCTTGAAACAGCCAAAAGATTTCATGTCCTTTCTGCACAGGACCAGACATAATCTCACAATGTAGTGAGCCTCCCAGGAGAGGCACCTATATATACTTGGTTGGAGTAGAAAATAAGAAGATTCCTGAAAAGGGTGAAAGGAACGTGTAAAATAAGATGAAAGCTGAAAGGTATAGCAAGGTAGAGTGAGGGCAGGATTGATTCTCTGAGTAAATCCCCAAGCACCACAGATGAGCTCTCTGCTCTCTGAAGAGACAGAAAATAATTTAATTCAGGGTGATATGACAGAGAAAGTGAGGCTGGGATGACTTCTTTATATAAAAGACTAAGGGGAAATTCAACAATGACATTGGGCTGGGAAAAGGACAGTGACAGGAAGGACGAGCCTTCTGAGTAAAAGGAAAACTTGAGTCCAAAGACCCTGAGCTGGTGAATGAGGAAGTCAGGGTCCCTACCCTGAAGTTCACAGTCTAAACCAGATAAGAGATGATGGACTGTAAGGCAGCGTGTGGAGTACTGACCATGTTTGATTACAAAAAAGAAGGAGTCTGGAGAGGGACAGATCACTCACTTGTTCCTCAGTGTTACTTGAAAACCTGCAGTGTGCCAGGCACTGGAGGCAGTAGTGGGCACAAAGTCCAGCCTCTGCCCCTGGGGCACCTTTTTCCTGGTGTGTACAGAAGTCCTAGAGTAATAAAATCATGGTATTGAAGTCCTGGGGATAAATTGGCTTTAGAAAAAGCAAGTTGCAAAGAATGCCAGGAACGTGGGGGAAACACATCCAAATGTGTCAGCTTCTGTCATTGAGCAGGGGGGTTAAGTGAAGGTAAAGAAGGAGCAGCAGTTGGGGCTGAAATAAGCACTGAATGGATTATGCTCTGGAGTAGAGGAGAGAAACAAGAGTTAATTAGTTATTGAAATTCTCGAAAAAGCAAAACTATAAAGACAGGTAAGAGATCAGTGATTGTCAGGAGCTGAGGATGGGGCGGAGTTGACTCCTGAGGAGCATGAGGGAATTTTTGAGAGTTTTGTATCTTGATTGTAGTTACTGTTACATGACTTCATGCATGTGTCAAAATTCACAGAACTATATGCTAAAAAAGGGAAATTTTACTGTATGCTATTGCACACTTGTGTGTGCCAGACACTGTGCTAGGCACAGGAACATCCAAGGTATCTGCCTTTATAGAGCTTTCATTCTAGTGGAGAAGATGGAAATCAAACCGTTGATTAACTACATCAGAATAATTACAGGTAATTGCCTCTCCAAGCATGTGTCATTTGAGCAGAGAGCTGAAGACTGATAATGTAAGACCCTGAGGCAGGAATGCGCTTGGGCTAAGTAGCTGACATGATGCCAGCGCTCCTGGAGGGTGAGCAAGAGGGACTGCAGTATGACGTGAGGTTGGAGAGGTAAGCAGTCATGCTGCATCTCTCAGCCATGGAAGACATTTTGGACTGTATTCCAAAAGCCAAGGAAGTTCCTGGAAGTGACTCAATCTGGTTTAAATTTTAAAGATCACTCTAGCTACTGTGCACAGGATGAATTTGATAAGGGTTAGAGTGGAAGCAAGGAGATGAGTCTGGAGGCAGCTGCAATATTTCAGGTGACAGTGATATGGACTAGGAGGGTGGTCATACAAGGTATACAGACTCCACAGTGATGTTGGATGTTGGGAGGAAAAAAGACTAAAGACAACTCCTGGTTTTAGGCCTTAGCAACTAGGAAGGTTTGGGTACTGTCTACCAATGTAGGAAGGCTGTTTGGAAACAGATCTGGAGATGAAAATTAAGAGATTTGTTTTGGACCATATTAAATTTGAAATCCCTGCCAAACATCCAAATAAAAGATATCAACTAGGCAGTGGGTTTTACAGAGTTTGGGGCTGTAGGGAAAGATCTGAGCTGAAATGTGCATTTGTGAGTAATAAACATGTCGTTGTATGTAAAGAAGCTGAAGCAACTCCATCCAAACACTTGGGTCTATGTGTCTTGGTGCCCTTCAAACAGTAACCTTTGGACTGCTTAGAAGCAGGAGTGGAGAATGTGACAGTGGGGGAGAAGTGAGGGTTAGCAGTTGGCACCCTCAGTGATGAGCTACTTAAGAAAAGAGCCCTGAAATTATTGAGCTTGCTTAGAACAATGGGGGTCATATGTGGTCCAGAGAGGGCCAAGGAACTGGGCAAAGGGAGTCACTTTGAGTAAGACCAGATTAAGGGCAGAATGCAGGTTTGGTAGTCTGGTAGAGTGGCAGATATAAAGTTCATACTGAAGGAATGGAGTGCCGAGTTAGAGATCTCAGAGATGGAGGAATGTCTTAGGAAAGCAAATGTCAGAGGGAGCGTACAGATGAAATGAAATTTTTCAGAGGAAAACAATGAAAAATAATCATGAGGTCAAGGAGTTTGAGGGCTCTTAGTAATCCCCTGACATCTGCATTCTGAAGGGTGGGGCACCAGTGCTTGCCACTACCTGTTTGCACATTGTTTTTTAATTCCATTTGCCTGACTTTGTCTGTAGTTGAAGATGGTTAGTGATACTCAATCTGCATAGCATAAACTTTAGAAACTTTACTTTGTCCAAACATAAAAAAATGCCTAAAGCCATTCTCCTCCTTTAATTGCATAACAGGAAACAACTGGAAGAATGGCAGAAATCTAAAGGGAAAATCTATAAACGACCTCCCATGGAACTTAAAACAAAAAGAAAAATAATAGAGGAGATGAATATTTCATTCTGGAAGAGTATGGAAAAAGAAGAGGAAGAAAAGAAAGCACAATTTGAACTGTCCAATAAAATTAACAACACTCTGACAGAATGTCTGCAGCTCATCGAAAGGGTAAGTAAATAAGCTCCCAAAGATTTGTTCCAGAGTCTTAAGAGTTTTTAAGCACTTTTCTTAGCTATAGTATAGGGTAGATAACCTCAGTCTACACAGAAATTTAGCTCCTCTTTTTAATGTAGAAGAAGAATGCAATAATAATAATGGCATGCACTTAAATAATGGCTCTTGTATGCCAGGCACCATTCTGAGCCCTTGACTTACATTATTTAATACAGTTATCATAATGACCAGTACTCTGCCCACTTTACAAGTGAAACAGACACAGAGAAATTGGGAAATGAGCCCAAGCAGCCTGGCACCAGAGAGATCCAAAAGGGACTTCTGGCTTCTTCATATATCAAGGTCCAAAGAGTACACATTTGACATTTGGATGCAAAGCTGAAGTCAAAAGGCAGGGTCACATGTAAAACTGGGTTATCCTAAAGACCTTGGGTAGCTGTGAATGTTCCCTGTCATCTCAATTCTGCAGATAAGAATAAGGTAGGTGGTAGTAAAGAGTATGACCCTTAGGAGATTCCTTGAAAGAAAAAAATGCATTAATAAAAATAATTGGATCAAGAGTATGGGATTAAAGATGGCAGCATGAGAGATGAGACAGAAACCTCCTCCCAAAACCACATATAATATGAAAATATAGTTAATACAACTAATCCTAAAAAAGCAACAGGAAAGAAGGCTGCGTCAGAGTACATACACCTGGAGAAAAGAGCAGACCTCACGGAACAGGGTAATGTACCAAAGCCATGATCTGGTGGGACCCAAGCCCTTCCCCCACCCCAGATTACCGGCAGGAGGAAGAGAAATGGAGCGGGGAGGGGGTGGAAGCCTAGGACTACTGAACACCCAGCCCTGGAGATCTGCTCTGGGAACACAAACCTACATTGCATGGTGCTCTGGAGTTTTGTGCAGTTGGAAAGCTAAGACAGGCAGAATACTTGGAGAGACTGAGATTCCAGCCACGTGTAGAAAACAGGGATCCACATCCAGCTGCTCTGGGACAAAAGAAAGGTGGGCAATCTGAGAGACTTCCTAACGGTGAGAGGGCTGCTAAAGGGGCAAGGATTGCACTAAGCTTGCTGCTCAGGAGAAAGGATAGGTGGATAAAATTATCAAGGTGCACTCTGCCCAGCAGGTTGGGAACTTTCAGTAGCTTCAGGCACTCCATCCCCCTGACTGGCTACAGAGCCGCTCTGGGGCACCCTACTGTGATATGCAGCCTGCTGTGCCTTCCTCCCTGCCTGCCCTGCTGGCACTGGCTCGCAAACTGGCAGTCCCTGCCCTGGCGTCAGACTAGCCAGAGGGAGGCCTTGCCTACAGAAGATACTAACCCAAAGCACAGAGGCTTACACCTGTGCACTCTGTCCACTGCTTCTGACAGTGGAGACAAGCACAGTGGCCGGGAAGCAGGAAACAGTTCTTTCCCCACTCCAGGCACCAGCGCTGCTCCCCCACTGCCCCGAAATCACTCCAGGGGCTGAGCAGCTCCACAGAGTAGAGCTTCTGGGCATTAGAGGGCACCACATACAAATATGAAACGTCAAAGGAACCTGGTTCAAACCAAAATCCCACAAACACCAGAAAAAGAGCCAACTGAAACTGAACTCATCAATCTTCCTCAAAGAGATTTCAAAATAAAAATCATAAACATGCTCATTGAGATACAGAAAAATGTTCAAGAACTTAGGGGCAAATTTAGGACAGAGAGTCAATCATTAAGAAATACAGTATTTCAAATGAAAAATACAATGCAGGGATTTAAAAGCAGATTACATGTAGTAGAAGAGACAGTAAATGGAATAGAAATTACGAGGAATACAACGAAGCTGAGGCACAGAAAGAAAAAAGGATCTCTAGGAATGAAAGAATATTGATAGAACTGTGTGACCAATCCAAATGGAAAATATTCACATTATAGGGGTACCAGAAGAAGAAGAGAGAGAAAAAGGGATAGAAAGTGTCTTTGAGGAGATAATTGCTGAAACTTCCTCAATCTGGGAAAGAAGATAGTCTCTGAGGCCATGGAGGTGCACAGATTTCCCAACACAAGGGACCCAAGGAAGATCCAAGACATATATATAATAATTAAAACGGGAAAGACCAAGGATAAGGACAGACTTTTAAAACCAGCTAGAGAGAGAAAAAATATCACATACAAAGTAAAACCCATCAGGCTATCATCACACTTCTCAAGAGAAACTTTACAGGCCAGAGGGAGAGGCATGATATATTTAATGCAATGGAAAAAAAGGGCCTCAAACCAAGAATACTCTACCTGGCAAGATTATCATTTAAATTTGAAAGAGGGATTAAACAATTTCCAGATAAGGAAAAGCAGAAAATTTACACCCACAACCCATCTCTACAGTGCATTTTGGAGGGACTGCTATAGATAGAAGTGTTCCTAAGGCTAAATAGCAGTCACAAGAGGAAATAAAACCACAGTAAAGTAAGTAAAACAATTAATTCCTAAGCAGATGCAAAATTAAATCAGCTACCACAAAGTCTGGCAAGGGATAGTCTAAAAGTACAGAATATGATACCTAATATGTAAATAATGGAGGAGGAAGAAAAAGGCAGAAAAAAAAAAGAACCTTTAGATTGTGTTTGTAATAGCATACTCAGTGAGTTATTCAGACTGTTAGATAGTAAGGTAATTACCCTTGAACCTAAGGTAAGCATGAATCTAAAGCCAGCAATGGCAATAAGTACATACCTATCGATAATCACCCTAAATGTAAATGGTTTCAATGCACCAATCAAAAGACATAGAGTCAATGAATGGATAAAAAAACACCCATCTATATGCTGCCTACAAGGGACTCACTTCAAACCCAAAGACATACACAGACTAAAACTGAAGGGTTGGAAAAAGATATTTCATGCAACTAATAAGGAGAAAAAAGCAGGAGTTACAGTACTTGTATCAGACAAAATAGACTTCAAAACAAAGAAAGTCACAAGAGACAAAGAGGGACATTACATGATGATAAAAGGGTCAGTCCAACAAGAGGATATAACCATTATGAATATCTGTGCACCCAACACAGGAGAATCTACATATGTGAAACAGATACTAACAGAATTAAAGGGGGAAGTTGAATCAATGCATTTATTTTAGGAGACATCAACACACCACTCACTCCAAAGGACAGATCCACCAGACAGAAAATAAGTAAGGAGACAGAGGCACTGAACAAGACAATACAAAAGATGGACCTAACAGACATCTACAGAACACTCCACCCAAAAGCAGCAGAATAAACATTCTTCTCAAGTGCACATGGAACATTTTCAAGAATAGATCATATACTAGGCCACAAAAAGAGCCTCAGTGAATTTAAAAAGATTGAAATTGTACCAACCAGCTTCTCAAACCACATGAAACTAGAAATAAAGTATGCAAAGAAAATGAAAAAGCCTGCAAACACATTGGAGGCTTAAGAACATGCTCCTTAATATTCAATGGATCAATAACCAAATAAAAACAGAGGTCAAGCAATATATGGAGACAAATGACAACAATAATTCAACACTGCAAAATCTGTGGGACGCAGTGAAGGCCCTGCTAAGAGGGAAGTATATTGCAATACAGGCCTACCTCAGGAAAGAAGAACAATCCCAAATGAACAGTCTAAACAAATAATTGACAAAACTAGAAAAAGAAAAACAAATGAGGCAAGAGAAAGAGGGACATAATAAAGATTAGAGCAGAAATAAAATTGAAAAGAATAAAACAATAGAATCAATGAAAGCAGAAGCTGGTTCTTTAAGAAAATAAAGAAAATACATAAACCCCTAGCCAGATGTATTAAGAAAAAAAGTCTGCACACATAAACAGAATCAGAAATGAGAAAGGAAAAATCACTATGGACACCACAGAAATACAAAGAATTATTAGAGAATACTATGAAAAATTACATGCTAACAAACTGGATAACGTACAAGAAATGGACAACTTTCTAGAAAAATACAACCTTCCAAGGCTGACCCAGGAAGAAACAGAATATCTGAACAGACCAATTACCAGCAACGAAATTGAATTGGTAATCAAAAACTATCTAAGAATAAAATCCCTGGACCATAACGGCTTCACTACTGAATTTTATCAAACATTTAGTGAAGACCTAATACCATCCTCCTTAAAGTTTTCGAAAAAGGTGAAGAGGGGCAATACTCCCAAACTCATTCTACAAGGCCAGCATCACTCTAATACCAAAAACAGGCAAAGACACCAAAAAAAAAAAAAAAAAGAAAATTACACACCAATATCCCTGATGAACATAGATGCAAAAATACTCAACAAAATATTAGCAAACCAAATTCAAAAATACATCAAAAGGTCATCCATCATGATCAAGTAGGATTTATTCCAGGGACGCAAGGATGGTACAACATTCGAAAATCCATCAACATCCTCCACCACATCAACAAAAAGAACAAAAATCACATGATCATCTCCATGGATGCTGAAAAAGCATTTAACAAAATTCAACATCCATTCATGATAAAATCTCTCAACAAAATGGGTATAGAGGGCAAGTACCTCAACATAATAAAGGCGATATATGACAAACCCACAGCCAACATTATACTTAACAGCGAGAAGCTGAAAGCTTTTCCTTTAAGATTGGGGATGACAAGGATGCCCACTCTCCCAACATCAATTCAACATAGTACTGGAGGTCCTAGCCACAGCAATCAGACAACACAAAGAAATAAAAGGCATCCAGATTGGCAAGGAAGAAGTCAACCTGTCCCTGTTTGCAGATGACATGATATTGTACATAAAAAAAACCTAAAGAATCCACTCAAAAACTACTAGATCTAATATCTAAATTCAGCAAAGATGGGGACTACAAAATTAATATGCAGAAATCTGTGGCATTCCTATACACTAACGATGAACTAGCAGAGAGATGAATGAGGAAAACAATTCCATTCACAGTTGCATTAAAAAGAATAAAATACCAAGGAAAAACCTAAACAAGGAAGTGAAAGTCCTATACTCTGAAAACTACAAGACAATCATGAGAGAAATTAAACAAGATACCAATAAAAGGAAACACATCCTGTGCTCATGGATAGGAAGAATTAATATTCTCAAAATGGCCATCCTGCCTAAAGCAACCTACAGATTCAGTGCAATCCCTATCAAAATACCAACAGCAAATAGTTCTCAAATTCACATGGAACCAAAAAGACCCCAAATAGCCAAAGCAATCCTGAGAAGGAAGAATAAAGTGGGGGGATTATGCTCCCCGACTTCAAGCTCACCTACAAAGCCACAGTAATGAAGACAGTTTCGTACTAGCACAAGAACAGACCCATACACCAAAGGAACAGACTAGAGAGCCCAGATATAAACCAAGCATATATGGTCAATTAATACATGATAAAGGAGCCATGGATATACAATGATGAAATGACAGCCTCTTCAACAAATGGTGTTGGCAAAAATGGACAAATACATGCAAGAGAATGAAACTGTATTATTGTCTAACCCCATACAAAACGTAAACTCAAAATGGATCAAAGACCTGAATGTAAGTCATGAAACCATAAAACTCTTAGAAAAAGAATAGGCAAAAAACTCTTGGACATAAACATGAGGAACTTCTTCGTGAACATATCTCCTTGGGCAAGGAAAACAAAAGCAAAAATGAACAAGTGGGACTATACCAAACTAAAAATTTTCTGTACAGCAAAGGACATCAGTAGAACAAAAAGACATCCTACAGTATGAGAGAATATATTCATAAATGACATCCGATAAAGGGTTGACATCCAAATTAAATAAAGAGCTCACTCACCTCAACAAACAAAAAGCAAATAATCCAATTAAAACATGGGCAGAGGATCTAAACAGACACTTCTCCAAAGAAGAAATTCAGATGGCCAACAGGCACATGAAAAGATGCTCCACATCCCTACTCATCAGAGAAATGCAAATTAAAACCACAATGAGATATCACCTCACACCAGTTAGGATGGCCGCCATCCAAACGACAAGCAACAGCAAATGTCGGCGAGGATGTGGAGAAATGGGAGCCCTCCTACACTGCTGGTGGGGATGTGAAATAGTTCAACCGTTGTGGAAAGCAGTATGGAGGTTCCTCGAAAAAATAAAAATAGAAATGCCATTTGACCCAGGAATTCCACTCCTAGGAATTTACCGTAAGAATGCAGCAACACAGTTTGAAAAAGACATATGCACCCCTATGTTTATCACAGCACTATTTACAATAGCGAAGAAATGGAAAAAACCTAAGTATCCATCAGTAGATGAGTGGATAAAGAAGATGTGGTACATACACACAATGGATATTATTCAGCCATAAGAAGAAAACAAATCCTTCCATTTGCAACAACATGGATGGAGCTAGAGGGTATTGTGCTCAGTGAAATCAGCCAGCAGAGAAAGACAAGTACCAGAGATTTCACTCATCTGTGGAGCATAAGAACAAAGCAAAAACTGAAGGAACAAAACAGGAGCAGACTCACAGAACCCAAGAATGGACTAACAGATACCAAAGGGAAAGGTACTGGGAAGGGATTGAGAAGTGGAATAAGGGGCATTACGATTAGCACACATAACATGGGGTGGCACAGGGAAGGCAGTATAGCACAGAGAAGACAAATAGTGATTCTATAGCATCTTACTATGCTGATGGACCATGACTGTATCGGAGTATGTTGTGGAGACTTGATAATGGGGGGAATCTAGTAACCACAATGTTGCCCATGTGATTTTATATTAACGATACCGAAATTTTTTTAAGTAAAAAAAAAAAACCCTAAAGAATCCACTCCAAAACTACTAGATCTAATATATCTGAATTCTGCAGTTGCAGGATACAAAATTAATACATGGAAATCTGTTGCATTCCTAAACACTAATGATGAACTAGCAGAAAGAGAAATCAAGGAAACAATTCCATTCACAATTGCATCAAAAAGAATAAAATACCTAAGAATAAACCTAACCAAGGAAGTGAAAGAACTATACTCTGAAAACTACAAGACACTCATGAGAGAAATTAAAGATACCAATATATGGAAACACATCCCATGCTCATGGATAGGGAGAATTAATATTGTCAAAATGGCTATCCTGCCTAAAGCAATCTACAGATTCAATGCAATCCCTATCAAAATACCAACAGCATTCTTCAGTGAACTAGAACAAATAGTTCTAAAATTCATATGGAACCACAAAAGACCCCGAATAGCCAAAGCAATCCTGAGAAGGAAGAATAAAGTTGGGGGGATTATGCTCCCTGACTTCAAGCTCTACTACAAAGCCATGGTAATCAAGTCAATTTGGTACTGGCACAAGAAAAGACCCATAGACCAATGGAACAGACTAGAGAGCCCAGATACGAACACAAGCATATATGCTCAATTAATATACAATAAAGGAACCATGGATATACAATGGGGAGAAGACAGCCTCTTCAACAACTGGTGTTCACAAAACTGGACACCTACATGCAAGAGAATGAAACTGGATTATTGTCTAACCCCATGCACAAATGTGAACTTGAAGTGGATCAAAGACCTGAATGTAAGTCATGAAACCATAAAACTCTTTGAAGAAAACATAGGCAAAAATCTCTTGAATATAAACATGAGCAATTTTTTCCTAAACATATCTCCTTGGGTAAGGGAAACAAAAGCAAAAAAGTACAAGTGGGAGTACATCAAACTAAAAAGCTTCTGTATAGTAAAGGACAACATCAGCAGGATGAGAAGGCATCCTTCAGTATTGGAGAATATATTTGTAAATGATATATCCAACAAGGAGTTAACATTTAAAATATATAAAGAACTCACATCTCAATACCCAAAAGACAAATGCCCCTATTAAAAAATGGGTGTAGGATATGAACAGACAATTCTCCAAAGAAATGCATATGGCCAACAGGCACATGAAAAGATGCTCCACATTGCTAATTATCAGGGAAATGCAAATTAAAACCACAAAGATATCACCTCACGCCAGTTAAGGTGGCCAACATCCAAAAGACTAGGAGCAACAAATGCTAGTGAGGATGCAGAGAAAGGGGAACCCTTCTACACTTCTGGTGGGAATATAAACTAGTTCAGCCATTGTGGAAAGCAATATGCAGGTTCCTCAAAAACTAAAAATAGAAATGTCATTTGACCTGGGAATTCCACTCCTAGGAATTTACCCAAAGAAAACAAGTTCTCAGACTCAGAAGGACATATGCACCCCTATGTTTATTGCAGCACTATTTACAATAGCCAAGATATGGGAGCAACTTAAGTGTCCATCAGTAGATGAATCGATGTAGAAGAGGTGGTACATATACACAATGGAATACCATTCAGCCATAAGAAAGAAAGAAATCCGGTACAAGATTCAAGATGGCGGCATGAGAGGTGAGACAGAGATCTCCTCCCAAAGCCACAGATAGTGTGAAAATATAGTTAATACAACTAACCTTAAAACAGTAACAGGAAACAAGGCTGCACCAGACTGCATACAGACCTCATGAAACAGGGTCACATACCAAAGCCTTGATCCAGCAGAACCCAGGCCCTTCTGCCACACCTGCTCACCAGCAGAAGGAAGAGAAATAGAGCGGGGAGGGGGTGGAAGCCTGGGATTGCTGAACACCTAGCCCTGGAGGTCTGCTTTGGGAGCAGAAAACTACACTGTGTGGTGCTCTGGAGGATGGGGAACTGGGACAGACAGAGTGCTTGAGAAACAGATTGTGGCCATTTGTGGAGAACGGGGTCCACACCCAGCCACTCTGGGACAAAGGAAAGGCAGGCGGTCTGAGAGTCTTCCTTGCAGCGAGAGGGCTGCTGAAGGGGCAAGGTTTGCACGGAGCTTGCTCTGCGGGAGAAGGGATAGGGGGACAAGGTTGTCTGGGTGTGCTCTGCCCAGCAGATTGGAAACATTGAGGAGCTTCAGGCATTCCATCACCCTAGCTAACTACTCAGCTCCAAGGCCCCCCACTGTGATTCACAGCCTGCTGTACCTTCCTCCTGGCCTGACAGCACCAGCTCGCAAACTGGCAGTCACTGCACTGGCATTAGGCTAGTCATATGGAGACCCTGCCTACAACACCTAGAGATGCAAAGCACAGAGGCCTACACCTGTGTGCTTGGCCCACTGGTTCTGATACTGGAGACAGGAACAGCAGACGGGAATCAGGAGACAGATCTTTCCTTCCCCCAGGCACCAGCTCCTCTCCCCTACTACCCCCAAACTCACTCTAGGGGCTGAGAAGCTCCAGAGACTGGAGCTTCTGGGCACTAAAGGGCACCACGCAGACATATGAAACATCAAAAGAACATGGTTCAGACCAAAATCTCACAAGCCCCAGAAAAAGGGTCAAATGAAACTGAACTCACCAATCTTCCTGAAAGAGAGTTCAAAATAAAAATCATAAACATGCTATGGAGGTACAGAAAAATATTCAAGAACTCTGAAAGGACTTTAAGACAGAGATTCAATCATTAAGAAATTCCATATCTGATATGAAACATACAATGGAGGGATTTAAAAGCATATTAGATGTAGTAGAAGAGATGGTAAATGGAGCAGAAATTAGAGAAAAGGAATACAAAGAAGCTGAGGCACAGACAGAAAAAAGGATCTCTAAGAATGAAAGAATATTGAGAGAACTGTGTAACCAATCCAAATGGAACAATATTCACGTAATAGGGGTACCAGGAGAAAAAGGGATAGTAGAAAGTGTCACTGAGGAGGTAATTGCTGAAAACTTTGCCAATCTGGGGAAGGAGATAGTCTCTTAAACCATGGAGATACACAGATCTCCCAACACAAGGGACCCAAGGAAGACAACATCAAGTCATATAATAATTAAAATGGCAAAGATCAAGGATAAACACAGACTTAAAAGCAGCTAGAGAGAGAGAAAAAAGATCACATACAAAGGAAAACCCATCAGGCTATCATCAGACTTCTCAAGAGAAATTTTACAGGCCGGAAGGAAATGGCATGATATACTTAATGCAATGAAGCAGAAAGGCCTTGAACCAAGAATACTCTACCCGTCAAAGTTATCATTTAAATTTAAAGGAGGGATTAAACAATTTTCAGATAAGCAAAAGCTGAGAGAATTTATCCCACAAACCACCTCTACAGTGTATTTTGGAGGGACTCCTATAAATGGAAGTATTCCTAAGGCTAAATAGATGTCATCCAAGGGATAGACAAATAGTACAGACTATGATTCATAACATACAAAGAATGGAGGAGGAAGAAAAATGAGGGGAAAAAAAAGAATCTTTAGGTTGTGTTTGTAATAGCATACGAAGTGAGTTACATTAGACTGTTAGATAGTAAGGGAATTACCTTTGAACCTTTAGTAACCACGAATCTAAAGCCTGCAATGGCAATAAGTACATACCTATCCATAATCACCCTAAATGTAAATGGTCTGAATGCACCAATCAAAAGACAGAGTCACTGAATGCATAAAAAAACAAGACCCATCTATATGCTGCCTACAAGAGACTCACTTCAAACTCAAAGACATACAAAGACTGAAAGTAAAGAGATGGAAAAAGATATTTAATGCACCTAATAGGAAGAAAAAAATCAGGAGTTGCAGTACTTGTATCAGACAAAATAGACTTCAAAACAAAGAAAGTCACAAGAGACAAAGAAAGACATTACATAATGATAAAGGGGTCAGTCCAGCAAGAGGACATAACTATTATAAATATCTATGCACCCAACACAGGATCACCTACATTTGTGAAACAAATACTAACAGAATTAAAGGGGGAAATAGAATGCAATGCATTCATTTTAGGAGACTTCAACACACCACTCACTCTGAAGGACATATCAACCAGACAGAAAATAAAGAGACAGAGGCACTGAACAACACATTAGAAAAGATGGACCTAACAGACATCTACAGAACTCTACACCCAAAAGCAACAGGATACACATTCTTCTCAAGTGCACATGGAACATTTTCAAGAATAGATCACATACTAGGCCACAAAAAGAACCTCAGTAAATTCAAAAAGATTGAAATTGTACCAACCAGCTTCTCATATCACAAAGGTATGAAACTAGAAATAAATTACTCAAAGAAAGTAAAAAAGCCCTCAAACACATGGAGGCTTAATAACATGCTCCTAAAGAATCAATGGATCAATGACCAAATAAGAACAGATCAAGCAATATATGGAGACTAATGACAACAATAATTCAACAGCGCAAAATCTGTGGGACACAGTGAAGGCCATGTGAAGAGAGAAATATATTGCAATACAGGCCTCCCTCAGGAAAGAAGAACAATCCCAAATGAACAGTCTGAACTCACAATTAATGAAAGTAGAAAAGGAAGAATAAATAAGGCACAAAGTCAGTAGAAGGAGGACATAATAAAGATTAAAGCCGAAATAAATAAAATTGAAAAGAATAAAACAGTAGAAAGAATCAATGAAAGCAGGAGCTGGTTCTTCGAGAAAATTAACAAAATAGATAAACACCTAGCCAAACTTATCAAAAAAAAAACAGTCTACACACATAAACAGAATCAGAAATGAGAAAGGAAAAATCACTACGGACACCACAGAAATACAAAGAATTATGAGAGTATACTATGAAAAATTATATAGTAACAAACTGGATAATCTAGAAAAAATGGCCCACTTTCTAGAAAAATACAACCTTCCAAGGCTGACCCAGGAAGAAACAGAAAAATTATATAAACCAGTTACCAGCAAAGAAATTGAACTGGTAATCAAAAAAACTACCTAAGAACAAAATCCCTGTACCAGATGGTTTCACTGCTGAATTTTATCAAACATTTAGTGAAAACCTAATACCCGTCCTCCTTAAAGTTTTCCAAAAATTAGAAGAGGAGGGAATACTCCCAAACTCATTCTACGAGGCCAACATCACTCTAATACCAAAACCAGGCAAAGACACCACAAAAAAAGAAAATTACAGACCAATGTCCCTGATGAACATAGATGTAAAAATACTCGACAAAATATTAGCAAACCGACTTCAAAAATACATCAAAAAGATCATCCATCATGATCAAGTGGGATTCATCCCAGAGATGCAAGGATGGTACAACATTCGAAAATCCATCAACATCCTCCACTACATCAACAAAAAGGACAAAAACCACCTGATCATCTCCATAGATGCAGAAAAAGCATTCAACAAAATACATCCATTCATGATAAAATCTCTCAACGAAATGGGTGTAGAAGGCAAGTACCTCAAACATAAGAAAGGGCATATATGACAGACTTGCAGCAGCCAACATTATACTTAACAGTGAGAAGCTGAAAGCTTTTCCTTTAAGATCGGGAACAAGACAAGGATGCCCACTCTCCCCACTTTTATTCAACATAGTTCTGGAGGTCCTAACCATGGCAATCAGACAACACAAAGAAATAAAAGGCATCCAGATTGGCAAGGAAGAAGTCAAGCTGTCCCTGTTTGTTGCAGATGACATGATATTGTACATAAAAAACCCTAAAGAATCCACTCCAAAACTATTAGATCTAATATCTGAATTCAGTAAAGTTGCGGGATACAAAATTAATACACAGAAATCTGTTGCATTGCTATACACAAACGATGAACTAGCAGAAAGAGAAATCAGGAAACAATTCCATTCACAGTTGCATCCAAAAGAATAAAATACCTATTAATAAAACTAACCAAAGAAGTGAAAGACCCATACTCTGAAAACTACAACACACTCAAGAGAGAAATTAAAGAAGATACCAATAAATGGAAACACATCCCATGCTCATGGATAGGAGGAATTAATAATGTCAAAAAGGCCATCCTGCCTAAAGCAATCTACAGATTAAATGCAATCCCTATCAAAATACCAACAGCATTCTTCAGTGAACTAGAGCAAATAGTTCTAAAGTTCATATGGAACCACAAAAGACCCTGCATAACCAAAGCAATGCTGAGAAGGAAGAATAAAGTGGGGGGAATTACACTCCCAGACTTCAAGCTCCACTACAAGGCCAAGTAATCAAGACAATTTGGTACTGGCACAGAACAAACCCATAGACCAATGGAACAGACTAGAGAGCCCAGATATAAACCCAAGCATATATGGTCAATTAATATATGATAAAGGAGCCATGGATATACAATGGGGAAATGACAGCCTCTTCAACAGCTGGTTTTGGCAAAATTGGACAGCTACATGTAAGAGAATGAAACTGGATTACTGTCTTACCCCATATACAAAAGTAAACTCAAAATGGATCAAAGACCTGAATGTAAGTCATGAAACCATAAAACTCTTAAAAAAGAAAACATAGGCAAAAATCTCTTGGACATAAACATGAGCAACTTCTTCATGGTAATATCTCCCGGGCAAGGGAAACAAAAGCAGAAATGAATAAGTGGGACTATATCAAACTAAAAAGTTTCTGTACAGCAAAGAACACCATCAGTAGAACAAAAAGATATCCTACAGTATGGGAGAATATATTCATAAATGACATATCCAATAAGGGGTTGACATCCAAATTATATAAAGAGCTCATGCACCTCAACAATCAAAAAGCAAATAATCCAATTAAAACATGGGCAGAGTAGCTGAACAGACACTTCTCCAAAGAAGAAATTCAGATGGCCAACAGGCACATGAAAAGATGCTCCACATCGCTAAGCATCAGATAAATGCAAATTAAAACCACAATGAGATATCACCTCACACCAGTTAGGATGGCCACCATCCAAAAGACAAACAACAACAAATGTTGACAAGGATGTGGAGAAAGGGGAATCCTCCTACACTGCTTGTGGGAATATAAATTAGTTCAACCATTGTGGAGAGCAGTATGGAGCTCCCTCAAAAAAACTAAAAATAGAAATACCATTTGACCCAGGAATCCCACTCCTAGGAGTTTACCCTAAGAATGCAGCAGCCCAGTTTGAAAAGATACATGCACCCCTATGTTTATTGCAGCACTATTTACAATAGCCAAGAAACGGAAAAAACCTAAGTATCCATCAGTAGATGAGTGGATAAAGAAGATGTGGTACATACACACAATGGATATTATTCAGCCATAAGAAGAAAACAAATCCTACCATTTGCAACAACATGGATGGAGCTAGAGGGTATTATGCTCAGTGAAATAAGCCAGGTGGAGAAAGACAAGTATCAAATGATTTCACTCATCTTTGTAGTATAAGAACAAAGAAAAAACTGAAGGAACAAAACAGCAGCAGACTTACAGAACCCAAGAATGGACTAACAGTTACCAAAGGGAAATGGGCTGGGGAAGATGGGTGGGAAGGGAGGGATAAGGGGGGGAAAGCGGTATTACAATCAGCACACATAATGTAGGTGGGGGGGAATACGGGGAAGGCAGTATAACACAGAGAAGACAAGTAGTGATTCTATAGCATCTTACTACACTGATGGACAGTGACTGTAATGGGGTATGTGGTGGGGACTTGATAATAGGGGGAGTCTAGTAACCATAATGTTGCTCATGCAATTGTACATTAATAATACCAAAATTAAAAATTTTTTTAATTTAAATATACGGAGTATGTAAAAAAAGAAAAAGACTTGTACAAGAAAAAAAAGAAACAAACAAATCCTACTATTTGCAACAACGTTGATGGAGCTAGAGGATATTATGCTCAGTGAAATATGTCAGGCACAGATAGAAATAATACCATATGATTTCCCTCATTTGTGTAGTATAACAACAAAGCAAAACTGAAGGAAGAAAATAGCAGCAGACTCACAGACTCTAAGAAGGGACTAGCAGTTACTAAAGTGGAGGAGTGAAGGAGGGTGGGCGGGGAGGGAGGGAGAATGGGATTGAGAGGTATCATGATTAGTGCCCATGGTGTGTGTGGGGTCACGGGAAAGACAGTGTAGCACAGAGAAGACAAATAGGGACTCTGTGGCATCTTACTATACTAATGGACAGTGACTGCAATGGAGTATGGGTGGGTACTCGATAATAAGGGTGAATGTAGTAACCACATTGTTTTTCTTGTGGAACCTTCGTAAGATTTTATATCAATGATTCCTTAATAATAAAATGTTTAAAAAATAAAAAATAAATAATAACTGGATCAACTTTTATACTAAGGTTCTTGCATGAGGCAAACCCAGTTCTATCCTTTGGCTGGTAGTGTTGGACATCAAAAAAATAAAAAGGGAAATCTTTAGTTTTGGTCTATCCCAGCAATTTTGTTCACAAAATTCAGTTAAACATTAACTATGTCTCCTTCGTGGACTTAAACTTAGTTGTTTTTGTCATCATCATTGTTCCTTCTTTTGTTTTCCTTGTATTAAAGAAAATACATGAATACATTCTTACTGTTAAAAACATTTCAGGCAGCACAGCTAAATGACCAGCCCTCCCATGGAGCAGGTGTGCGCATGCACACAGTTATGCATCCTGGGCTTCTCCCTGGAGGTGACCACTACTGCCATTACCCTTCCAGGCAGTTTTTTTTTAATATAATTTATTTTATTATCATTAATTTACAATTACATGTGCAATATTACGGTTATTAAACTACCCCTTCATCAGGTCCCCCCACCAACCCCATTACAGTCACTGTCCATCAGCGTAGTGAGATGCTATAGAATCACTGCTTGTCTTCTCTGACTTGTACTGCCCTCCCCGTGCCCCCCCAACATTACATCTGCTAATCGTAATGCCCCTTTTTCCCTCTTATCCCTCCCTTTCCGCCCATTTTCCCCCTTCCAGGCAGTTTTTATGCATGTATATACCGAATAGGTACACAGAGAAACTACTATGTAGTTTTGTGAGTTGCAGTTATTTTATTTCAGATTTTTATGTGTGTTCTTTGTCTCGTGTTTTCCTAGTATTACTATTATGCTGGCTTTGCCAAATGAGTTGAATATTTCCCTTTTTTCCTATACTCTGAAAATAGTTCTGTGACATGATAATTATTTTTTTCTTTAAAGGCTTGATAAGAACTTACCCATAAATTCATCCGGACTACAGAGCATAGTTTTGTGTGTATCTTTTCGATTTTTTCCTTGGACATTGATCTATTTAGGTTTTTATTTCTTGAGCCAATTTTAGTAATTTTATGTATTTCATTTAAATGAGACTTATTAAATATTTCTCTATTAATCTTTTTAAAAAGCCATGTTTGGGGGTTTATTGGTTTTTTTTCTGGCATCAGTGTGTACGTCTATTTTTATGTTTATTCTTTTTTTAGCCTTTTTAGCTGAAAGCTTAAATCATTTATGTCAGTCTTATTTTCTTACAAATACATTTAATGCTATAAATTTGCCTCTGAATTTAGCTTTGGTCATATCCTTCAGATTTGACTAGGTTTGGCTCTATATCAGTTAGAGTCAAGTCAGAGAAACAAAAACTTCACCAGTTACCTCAATAGAAAGAATGTGATAACATGAAGATTGACTTCACAATGTCATATGTGAGTCCTCTAGAAGTGGACACTAATAGGAAAATTTGTGTGGAAGTAATTTACTAGGTGGAAGCTCCTAGGGAAAACTAGGACGGAAGTAGGGATGTGGGGCCAGGAGCAGAAGGAGGCCAAACAGGCTGTGGTATTGAGCAAAATCCATGGAGAGTGACTGTGGCACATCCCACAGGAGATGCCCCGGAGACAGTGTGGGTCAGACCTCTCAGAGTTGTCCTGATCAGGGGCAAGGGAGCTGTGCTATTAATACTTCCACAGTCATGGATTAATGGCTGCCTTTGGGGGACAAAAATTCCCAACCACTCTGACTCTCTGGATACTACAAAGAGTTGCAGGTGCGGGTTGTTGGACATGAAAGCCGTTTGTGAGTCTGTATAGACAAAAATGATAAAAGATCTTCAGAGACGATATGGGTGCCACACAAAGGGCTGACAGCAAAAGAGAACCTGAGGTAACAGTGGCAATAACTTCAGGAAGCAGCTAGTACCCATTGGTCCAGGAGAGCAAAGCAGTTGGGAGTATCAGAGCCTAGAAGCTAGGTGAGACAGACCCTGGTGGGAATGGGATGCCAACTCTATTAAAGAGGGCATACCCACAGACACTGAGACCTTGAGGGCTGCAAGTAGGGCCCTGCAGGGCTGGACCTCCGACCTAGGGAAAGGGATGCTGCCCAGTTGGTGTTCTGACCTCCAAAAGAGCCCAGTGAGGTGGGATCTGTGAATGCCAGGGAAAGGAGGCAAGAGCCACCTGCTGCTGCCAGAGCGAGAGACCGATGCTCAGGTGATGGAAGCAAATGGGAGAGAGGAAGTCCCTGCCCTTCTCCAGGCCTGCACTCTCCTCTAGTGCCCCATCCTGGTAGAGCCCAGCAGGGAGCTGCTGGGAAAGCAAAAAGTGATTTACAGAATTCTAGCCCCAGTCACAAAGCAGAGGTTAAGAAAAGGTGGGTCTGGAGCTGAGACCATAGCTTCATAACTAAAGTGTTCTCATCCTTGTTCATTGTTGAGATTTCTACTCTTAAGTTCTTCTTTAACCCAAAAGTTACCTTAGAAGAGTATCTTAACTTCTAGATATATAGGGGGTTTTTTGTTTTTGTGTTTTTCTGTCAATTTTTTGTCATACTGCATTGTGGCTGGTGAACATAGCTTGTATGTGTTCTACTTGATGAAATTTTTGAACTTTTCTTTCTGATCTTAATGTCTGATCAGTCTTACTAATGTTCCAAAGTGTTTGAAAAGAATATGTGTTCTCTGTTGAAGAGAAAATTCTCAATGGGTATCCATTACAACAAACTTAGGAATTTTAAATAGCACAATTATATTTAATATATTGCTTTCTGAAAGAAATATACCAAACACCCACTGGCACTGTGATTAGCGATTGGTAACCTCTCTCTGTATTTCTGTCAACTTAACATTGTATTTTTCAAAGTTACACTTTTAGGTGCATAAAGATTGTGACTTGCTTTGATTTCCTTTTGCCTGATGTTAATCTTGCCACACATGCTTTGTTGTTGCAATTTGTCCAATAAATCTTTTTCCATCCCTTTTTTTTTTAAAGTATGTCCCATATGAATACATACAGTTGAATTTTTTTAACCACATCTGGAATTCTCAGCTTTTAAAAAGTGAATTTAGCCCATACACATTTATTGTAATTATACATGTTTAAATTTATCCCTGCCATTTTATTTTGTAATCCAATTTATTTCAATTCTCTTTTGGTTTATTTTCCTTCATTTCTGTGTTTGGTCCTGTTTTCTTTATTCTGTAAAGAAAGCATATAAATTGAAATAACAAAGGAATGTGCTAAGTTTAAGTCGAAACATGTCATGCAAGTTAGATTCTCCTGGTAGTTACTATTGTTTCAAGTTTTCCACTTGAATTCAAAAATGTATTAACTAGTAACTTTGTGTATTTTGAATGGCAAACTTTCTGAGTTCACTTGACATAAATGTCACTATTTCTCCCTTGTGCTGGAACCATAGTTTGTCTGAGGGAAATGTCTAAATTCAATTTTTTCCTTAGAAAATTTGAAGTGCTGTTTTGTTTTCTTTCTTGCATCTGCAGTTGTTGATTTAGTAAACTCTCCCGTCAGTCTAATTCCCATTCGTCTATAGGTAATCCCCACCCACCCCCTCTGCAAGTGTTTAAGATTTTCTTTTTATCATTGGTTTTCTAAGCATGGTTCTTTTTTCATTCTTGCTTGGCTTTCTGAGGACCTTTCAGTATGAACACTTGTTTCTTTGTTCAGTCCTCGGAAATTGTCTTCTATAAGTCTTCGAATGTGTGTTAAGCTTTGCTTCCTTTCTCTGTTTTTTTATTCTAGAAATTCTCTTAGAGGCTGTTGGATTTCCTGAGTGATAAGGATACCCTGCAGAGCTCCTACTTTCCTTTCATGCTCTTCATTTCTTTGTTCTGTTGCACTGGGTTCTGGAAGAATTCCACAGCGGAATTTTTAGCTCATTGCTTTACTATTCAGCTGTGCCCATGCCTCTCTCCTGCCCTTCTATTGATTCTTTTTAATCATAGTTAGTTCTGGTTTTATGATAGCAATATTCTCTTACCGCTCTGAAGATACTGACTGAAGTACTCTTAAAATGTGTTGCTCTTTGCTCTTCCAACCGTTTGCTCCAGTGTTCGTTCCACTAGTTGTTAGGTCTGTGTCTCTTTCATGTAGTGTTAGTTTTCTCAAACATTGATGACTCTTGATTGTGAGCCTACCCTTGTGTCTCCCCATCTCCGGAGGAGTAATGCTGCTGGCTGAACGTGCCGGTTCCCCGTAATCCTCCCAGTCCGCGTCACCTGCACTGGGCACAAGCCAGAAGGGGGCCATCAATGGAGCCACTTTACAGTTCCTTTTTCTGCAGCTTAACCCTCTTTATATACACCTGCACTGATCCCCAACACGCACACACATATACACCCCAAGGACCCTTGCAGACCTGTGCCGTCCTTCATAATTCTGTTAGAGTCATATGGAAATTCTGGTCATTATTTGTGTTAATTGTATGTTATTATGAATTCACTATGTTTATATTATTATGAATATGTAAGAAACATGAATGTTGGTTACTCTAGGGTTTGGTTTGGTTTTGGTTTTGGTTTTACATAAAAGTATAGAACATACTCATTGCCTTGAGTTATGATAAACATTTTTCTGTTTATTCTCATGTAACTTTTAAAATTTAATGATCAGTGTTAAAAATCATTGAAATCTACTATTTAAAAGGTTGCATTTTATTATATGTACACTGTACCTCAGTCAAATTGAAACTTAAAAATTTTTTTAATCATTGATCAGACTGATTTCTGCATGTCTGCTATAATAAATATTAGGAGACAGAAGAATAACAGTGAGATGGTAATAATTACCTCTGCATACTTTCTTTCTTCCAGGGTGTACTTTCTAATGAAATATTTACCATATTGTCCAGTATTCCTGAGGCTGAAAAATTTGCTAAATTCTGGATTTGCAAAGCAAAGTTGTCAGCAAGTCAAGGCACCTTTGATGTTATTGGGCTGTATGAAGAGGCCATTAGAAATGGGGCAGCAGTGAGTATCTGTCCGGGGTGGGCAACCTCTTGAATATTTTGTGTGGATTTTCTGTTGTTTGCAATATGGCAGTTATACAATATATTTTCAACTTCTAAGTCACTTCACAAAGTTACCTACAGAATATGAAGCACAATATGTCCTTTATAAACATTTTAATTAAAATATTCATTTTGTAGAAAGCAGTATTACATGTAAACCAACAGAGTCAGTGTTCTTGTCAAGTATATCTCACCTTACATGCATTGTAGAAACATGCATTATGGAAAGGAATAGCATAGAAAATTATCACATCATTTCAATATCCAGTACTTACAAAGTCACACCTCACCATAAAGAACCTAAAAATATATCAAACCTAACGTCAGTATTCTTATCAATATCCATAAATCAATAATGCAGAGCCATTGCATGAAATAACTTTTAATTCTTAACCTAGTAAAACCACTGTCTCCCTATAACTTTTTTTAACAAAGAATGCATCAAGTAGGGTTATAACTCTTTTCACCTAATTGTCACTTTCCATTTTATTTTTCCATGATTGTTCAAAATCGGAGTTGTACATGCACATAGTTAAATAGCCAAATAGTTAAATAAGATTCTTTGCATAAAGCCTCAGCTTCCCTTCCTTCCCACGTCCCAGAGGAAAGTGATTATTTTTATATTTACCTCAATAATTTCCGATAAAATGATTACTTTGAATTTTATTTCTATGATTACTTTCCTTTTCAAGCACTACTTCCTACTTGTCCTTAATTACATTTGCCCTTTGCTTTGTTTTCTGAGTATTTATTACTATACAATTTTCCAATTCTTCTCCAATTGTCTAAATTTCTCAGTACTGTCAAACCATCAGATATTCTATTGATTTCTTTCTCTTAGAGACTTTTCTCCCAGACCGTCCAATAGGCTGCTCTTTACCGGCTGTCCTTCTGTCATCCCCTTTCACCATCACCCTTAGATTCCCTTTTCTTCCTACATTGACATTGTTTCTTCCTCAATGCTCGCTCATTCCCTCTCTCTCTCTCTGTTTTTAATTTGTTTTATTTTGTTTTCTTCTCTGTTGTTCATTAAAGGCTTTACTCAGATGCTGGTGAAACAGGGATTTTTACATATGTAAGAGGAGGATTTGAAAAACTTATTCAGAGCTCTGGACACATGGATGAGGCTTTACCATAGGGTGATCTGGCTGAGTCAGTTGAATACCCCTCAACATCAGTGTCTTCAGGTCTTTCCTCTAAGACTGGCCATGTTGTCTAAAGAAGGCTCTTCCGTCTCCTTCCTGGGGGCTAGAAACCAGCTACGAGAGTCTTGTGGAGAAGACAGCTGGGAGTCTCAACCTTAAACATGGAAACTTTCATTTATCCCTCCTGTTCTGTAAGCACCCCCACCCTCAGTCTTACATGATGTCCTCCAGAGATATATATCCTTAGAGAATATATCCTGTTTTCTGTTAGGATGAAGGGCATGGGGCACAGTCACCAAGCTGCATGGAGCTGAGGGCTGCAGGGTGGACTTGGAGGCCGGACTGCTTTTTGAACAGATGCTCAACAGTCCTCCTGATTTTGGCCCCACCATCCACTCCTGCCTGAGCCTTTCAGAGGCCCTGGGATTGAGTCAGGTTGTTTCTCAGTCACACTGCCAGCTTCGAATTCGACTCCTTCAAGTTGGTCAAGTTGATTACCTCTTCATGCTACATTCTAGCTTCCAAAATCTTGTTGCTGTTTCTTCTATTCTTTGTAGTTATTGCCTCCTTTTGATCCCTTTGTTATCATTTCAGTAGAGTTTCAAGAGGGATTAGAAATAAATGTGTATTCAATCCATCATATTTAACTAGGAGCCTCTAAAAATGTAAAATACACTTGATGAATATTTTATATAATTCAGACTTTTGTAATGTATTCTCTACATTTACTCCCATTCCCTTAAGCATAAAGCATCTTAGACTTTGTAAAAGTGTATAGATAACTTTGCTTTTATGTTCTATTGTCATTTTATATCTATTATTTATTTGATACAGCGTCCCAGGTCAGGAAGACCAACTTCCAAATACTGTGTTCCTCTGAGAAAGCACAGGTCACTTATGCTGTTCTGTTTCATGGCACAGTTTGCATACTTTGAAAAAGGAAGGCTGTCTCAGATAATTTTATCAGGAAATTACTTTTCTGCAATGGCTTTTTTTTTCTTATTATGTTATGTTTAATATTGTGTTTTCTATGTGATGTTACCAAATAAAAGAAGAAATAAAGGAAAGTCTAAGGGGAAATTGCCCAAAATGCTCACTAAAAGTTTTATTTAGGTGATAGGGTTATGGGTGGTTTCCTTTTTTAAGTTTGGCCTATTCAGTTTTCTGTAATGAGCTATATGGCTTTTATGATAAAAACAATTCAGTTACGACAGCACTAAAAGTGTGTGCCCCATTTTCTGTATGGCTAGCTTTACATCTTTGGGCCAGAATCTTTACATGGGAGCGTATCTTTAATGGAATCATATAAGTCAATAAGAAAATTAGTTTGATTTACAGAAATATCATTATAGACAACTTTCCATAAACACATCTCTTCATTAAAGTCAAGCAGGCCAGCATTTAACCAGCATTTCCTTTGTTCCTTCATTTTTCTCATAAAGCTATAAATCTGAAACTTTTAAAATATTATTTATAGTTAGTCAAGAGATAAAAAAAGGAAACATTTTCATGATTCAAAGAAGTCCATTTATATTAGAGTTCCTTAGATCATTTTTCCCATGAATGCTTCTAATACTGTTCTTGTATTTTCTGCCTTCCTTCTAGCCAATACAAGAGTTACGGGAAGTTGTTCTTAATATTTTGCAAGACTCCAGCAGAACCACAGAAGGTACTGCAGTTTTTGTATTTAAATTCATTCCCTCCATCTGCTCAAGTAAAAGTCACTGAGGGTCACATAGAGAAAAGAAAAGAATTATAAGTCCCCTGAAATGCCTCTCAATTCTTGGTTTCCATAGCCTGGCCCTTTCAGCCATCATCATCAGTTGATTTATTTCTGTTGTTACAAGGAAATATAGGGCTCAACACTGAGAAAAGGTTGTTTCGTCAGAGCAGCCTACGCTAGAGTGTCTTTCTCCCCTGCGGTCATTGCTGAGAAGAGACTGAGGTAAAAGGGAGAAAAATTTAATCATAACAAAACCCACCAGCACTTACATATCCAAATCCATGTGATAACTTTAAAAGCAGCCATCTCAGGAATCTCCTTACATAATGAGCCCTTGCTGTCCTTGCTCAGAATCTCCAGAGAAACTTCTATGAAAAAGGGCATGCTAAATACAAGGAATGGCACATTATAACTGCTTATAATATTTGCTGTGTGATTGGAAAGAAAAGACAAGCTACCTTAAGAAAAAAAATGGATTGATTTTATGGTCTCAGAAGGTGATAGATCTTTTTCCTTTAAGAGTAGTTTGGACTTTGGGGAACAGTCAAGTCACATGAATTTACAGCTACCTAACCCATTACTTTAGGGAATAAGGCCACAGGGTACATACAGTCGAAGGTGCTCTTACTGGGAATGATGCTGCAATTCAGATATGTGTTCTTCAAAGAAATAAGAGAAATTGGAATCCATGCCCTTCGCACTTGTTGCCCCAATTGATCTGTCTTGGGGTCTCAGCCCCCAGCCACAGTATCTGCCTGTCTCTGTAGAATTTTTGTTTTCCCCTTCATTTTGGTGGTTGTAGAGGAGGCGATCTAGAGGTCAGGCGAGTTAACCATAATGAGTCAACAAAATTGACTGGTGTGGTGTAAAGGTAAAAGGCCAATGATGTGCCCCTAAGGAAGCTCTCTTAAGAGTGAATGAGAGAGGGCTCTCTTGACCCCTATTGGCGTGAGCCAGGAGCTCTTTCATCTCACTTTATTTCTAAATAAAAGCCTGTACCTTGCTCTCCAACCTTGGGTGTTTGCTAAGCTCATTCTTCGGCTTCATGAACAAGAACCCCGGCATCATCTTTGGGGGCTTGTCTGGGATAGCTTCGGAGATGTTCAATAAGAATCCGCTTTCCTAGTAAGAAGACCAATTAAAAACACTGGTTATATTACCAAGGCTTTGACTGGAATGTCATACCTGAGAGACACATGTGTAAACTCATATGAACAGACAGCTTTAAGGAACTAAGGTTGACTTTATAAAGCCAACAAAGCGAAGACTTCCAGTAAGATGGCGGTGTGAGCAGGGCGGCAGAAATCTCCTCCCAACACTATATTTATCTACGAAAACACAGCAAATACATCTATTCCTAAAAGAGAGACGAGAATACCCAGGAAAGCGCACAGTGTGCAGCTACACCCGAGAGGACTCGGCACCCCAAGAGGCGGGTAAGATACGGAGCCGCGACCCGGCGGGACCCGAGCCCTCCCCCACCCCAGCACACTGGCGGGAGGAGAGGATTCAGAGCCGGGAGGGAGTGGAAGTACACCCCGCGAAGTAGCCAGCCCCGGTGATCTGCACGGGGAGCGCTGACCCACATTGCGCAGTGCAGCGGAGATTGGAGAGACAGAGGGGCAGGATCTGAGCGGGGAACGCGCCAGGGTGCTTGCAGCCGGCTGCCGGGAAGGAAAAAAAAAAAAAGCGCGCGCTTTCTTTAGCTGTCTTAAAGAGACAGGAGCCCAGCGGAGAAGCCAGATTGCCCCAGCACACTCAGCCCAGCAGGCTGCGAGTCCTGGGGAGTTTCAGGTGCCTTAGCTGGCGACTGAGGAAGCGTAGCCATACTTACACTTCTCACTGAGATCAACAGCCTCCTAGTCGTTCCCACCCTTGCCAGAGCGATAAAGGGCCCTGCGGAGCGGCGCAGTCACAGCTGTGGAATAGTGGGGCAATAGCGCCACCTAGAGCATTCCCACAGAATCTACGTCCGGTGGGCATTTGTTTTGTTTTTTTTGTTTTGTTTTGTTTTTTGTTTTGTTTTTGTTTTTTCTTTTCTTTCTTTTTTTCTTTTTTTCTTTCTTTCTTTTTTTTTTCTTCTCTTTTTAAAGTCTTAAAGAGCCCAGCTGATATACGTGGCAACTATCAGTGACCAATTCTATAGCCATGAAAAGACAGAGGAATATGGTTCAGACCAAAATCAACCAGACAACCCCAGAGAGGGAGTCTGAAGGGATGGAAATGCACAGTCTTCCTGAAAAAGAATTCAGAATAAAAGTCATAACCATGCTGATGGACCTACAGAGAAATGTGCAAGAGCTGAGGGAGGAAGTGAGGGAACTGAGGAAAGACAATGCAGAAATCAGACAAGCGATCGACGGGCTTAGCAGCAGAATGGATGAGATGCAAGAGACTGTTAATGGAATAGAAAAAAGAACAGGAGTACAGAGCAGCTGAGGCAGAGAGAGATAAAAGGATTTCTAGGAATGAAAGAATATTAAGAGAACCATGTGACCAATCCAAACGGAACAATATTCGCATTATAGGAGTACCAGAGGAAGAAGAGAGAGAAAAAGGGATAGAAAGTGTCTTTGAAGAAATAATTGCTGAAAACTTTCCCACACTGGGGAAGGAAGTAGTCTCGCAGTCCACCGAAGCTCATAGATCTCCCAACACAAGGGACCCAAGGAAGACAACACCAAGACACATAATAATTAAGATGGCAAAGATCAAAGATAAAGACAGGGTATTAAAGGCAGCTAGAGAGAGAAAAAGATCACCTACAAAGGAAAACCCATCAGACTATCATCAGACTTCTCAACAGAAACCTTGCAGGCCAGAAGAGAATGGCATGATATATTTAACGTTATAAAACAGAAGGGCCTCGAACCAAGAATATTGTATCCAGCACGATTATCATTTAAATATGATGGAGGGATTAAACAATTTCCAGACAAACGAAAGTTGAGAGTTTGCCTCTCATAAACCACCACTACAGGATATCTTAAATGGACTGCTCTAGAGGGAAGCACCCATAAGGCTAAAAAGATGTCACCAGAGAAAATAAAATCATAGCAAAGAAAGCAGACCATCAAATACTAACTAAAGGCAAAGAATAAAACACCTAGTATATAAAGAATGGAGGAGGAAGAATAAGAAGGGAGAGAAATAAAGAAACATCAGACGGTGTTTACAATAACAAGAAAGTTAAGTTAGATTGTTAGATAGTAAAGAAGCAACCCTTGAACCTTTGGTAACCACGAATCTAAAGCCAGCAATGGCAATAAGTACATATCTATCAATAATCACCTAAATGTAAATGGACTGAATGCACCAATCA
>JAVSCE010009636.1:0-28174 GCA_032199065.1 Smutsia gigantea | reverse complement strand
TTTTTAAATAAAAAATACGTGTACAAATTTTAAAAAGCAATCCAAATGTCCATCAATGGTTGAACAGATAAACAAAATGTGGTACTTACATATAATGGAATATTAATCATCATTAAAAAGGAAGGAAATCCTGCCACATGCTACAACACACATGAACCTTGAGAATATTATGCTAAGTGAAATAAGCAAATAACAAAAAAGATAAATACTGTTATGATTCCACTTAAATTAGGTATCTGCAGTAGCCTAATTCATGGGAGGGCAAAAAGAAGAGATTACTTTATGGGTATATAGAGTTTCAGTTTTGCAAGATGAGAAAGTTCTGGAGACTGGTCACATAACAGTGTGAATATACTTAACAGTATTGAACTGTACACATAAAATGGTTAAGATGGTAACATTTTTGGTTTTTAGCACAATAAAAATAAAAATAGTCTTTAAAAATTAATGTTCAAAATAAAAATGAAAAAGAATTAGGACACACTCTACCTGGGAAGTTACACCCATGGGTACTTCCTCTTACTTATTTAATCTGTAAGTCTTTCTATTTCTTAACCAATTTTAGTAATTTATGTTTTGATAAAACTATGACACTGAGGTTTTCAAGTTAAAAGCATGGAGTTGTACATGACTTCTGTATAATTCTGAAAATCTTCCCAATATTTACATTTATATTCCCTTCCTCATTTTTAACTTTAAAGATTTGCACCTCTCTTATTTTTATTAGGGTAGGATTCTTGCCCCCACCCCACCACCACCAACTCCTTTTTCTTGTGTTTTCTCTGGTTTGCTCTAACTTTGATGGAGTGCAATACTAACTTTTCGAACTTCACTCTTCACTCACCTCCATTTTTCTTCTTTCTTCTTTCTTTCTTTCTTTCTTTCTTTCTTTCTTTCTTTCTTTCTTTCTTTCTTTCTTTCTTTCTTCCTTCCTTCCTTCCTTCCTTCCTTCCTTCCTTCCTTCCTTCCTTCCTTCCTTCTTTCTTTCTTTTTCTTCCTTCCTTCCTTTCTTTCTTTCTTTCTTTCTTTCTTTCTTTCTTTCTTTCTTCCTTCCTTCCTTCCTTCCTTTCTCTCTCTCTCTCTCTCTCTCTCTTTCTTTCTTTCTTTCTTTTATTCATTCACTATTAAAGTATCATTGATATACAATCTAATGATGGTTTCACATAAACAACAGAGTGGTTTCAACATTCACCCATATTGTCAAGTCCTCACCCCCTCTATTGCCATCACTGTCTATCAGTGTAGTAAGATGTTATATAGTCATGAATTGTCTTCTCCTTGCTGTACTGCCTTCCCGTGACCTACCTATATTGTGATTGTGAATTATAGTGCCCCTTAACCAACTTCTCCCTCCCCAACCTCTCCCTTTGGTAACCACTAGTCCTTCTCATTGTCTGCGAAGCCACTGCTATTTTGTTCCTTCAGTTTGCTTTGGGTTTTTGTTGTTTTTTTTTTTATTGTGAAATGATTATCACAGTAAGTTTAGTTAACATCCTTCAACATACATAGTTACAAATTATTTTTTCTTGCGATGTGAACTTTTGAGGTTTTTTCTCTTAACAGCTTTTCAATACACAAGACATTATTGCTCACCATGCAACGAACAAGTTCCAATACAGTGAACAAGCTCCCACAAGGTGAACAATGCAAGGAACATAGTGAACAAGTTCTCACAAGGTGAACAATGCAAAGGCAGTCATATCAGAGAAACTAATTCAGTTACTATAATCAATCAAGTCAACTATGATTATTCATATGATTTTTATACTTAAATTATAAGTGAATCCCACATTTCCCCCTTTTTTGCTTTAATTGATGCAAACGCATATGCATATATTTGTGGAAGGTACCAGAATAATGATTAGCTGGGCTCAGCCTGTGACATAGCTTGTCACAGACAATGTCTCTCTCGTCTGGAGGGGTGAGGTTCTATGCATCACCTCAGTTGGCCCCCATGTTGCTCACCTGAGGTCCTTTACGACTGTGCCTGTCTTAGGTTGTTCCTCCCATGAGGAATCTTACCCGTCTCTGGCTAACCAGCCATTTCCTGGGACAAAACAGGGAGATAAAATATGAAAGAGAGGACAGCCAGCAGCTATAATTCTGGATAAAATCACAATATACATGATTATTTAATTGCAGCAAATGCAGGTGGGGAATCACTATATGATTTCACAAAGCTGTTTAAAAGGAATCACTTATTTCTTGAAGTTAATTCTTGAAAAGTAGCATATGCTTGTAGTGACTTTAAAAGACCAACAACTGCCTTCCGCACACACACTAGGAGAATAGGAATACAAATGCATAACAGTATTAGACCTACAATTATAGGCCATATCCAATGAAACAAAGAAAACCGATTTAACAATCCAGGCATTTGTGAAAACATCAATAACATGGTGAATGTTGTCTATTTGATCTTGAATACTATGCGAAAAATCAGACAAATTAAAACAACACATCCCTGGAAATTGTTCACATTCCATATGTTCTTTTTTTTTTTAATCACTTATTCTTTTGTTAGCGTCTCCTAAGTATTCTTTTTTTATATAATTTATTTTGGATCATTAATCTACAATTACCTGTGCAATATTATGATTATTAAACTACCCCCTTCATCAAGTCCCCCCCACGAACCCCATTACACTCACTGTACATCAGCGTAGTCAGATGCTATACAATCACTACTTGCCTTCTCTGAGTTGTACAGCCCTCCCCATGGCCCCCAAACATTACATCTGCAATCATACTGCCCCTTTTTCCCTCTTATCCCTCCCTTCCCACCCATCTTCCCCAGTCCCTTTCCCTTTGGTAACTATTAGTCCGTTCTTGAGTTCTGCGAGTCTGCTGCTGTTTTGTTCCTTCAGTTTTTTTCTTTGTTCTTATACTCCACATATGAGTGAAATCATTTGATACTTGTATTTTTCCGCCTGCCTTATTTCACTGAGCATAATACCCTCTAGCTCCATCCATGTTGCTGCAAATGGTAGGATTTGTTTTCTTCTTATGGCTGAATAATATTCCATTGTGTATATGTACCACCGCTTCTTTATCCATTCATCTACTGATGGACACTTAGGTTGCTTCCATTTCTTGGCTGTTGTAAATAGTGCTGCAATAAACATAGGGGTGCATCTGTCTATTTCAAATGGGGCTGCCGAATTCTTAGGGTAAATTCCTAGGAGTGGAATTCCTGGGTCAAACAGTATTTCTATTTTGAGTTTTTTGAGGAACCTCCATACTGCTTTCCACAATGATTGAACTAATTTGCATTCCCACCAGCAGTTTAGGAGGGTTCCCTTTTCTCCACATCCTTGCCAACATTTGTTGTTTGTGTTTTGGATGTTGGCCATCCTCACTGGTGTGAGGTGATAGCTCATTGTGGTTTTAATCTGCATTTCTCTGATGATTAGCAATGTGGAGCATCTTTTCATGTGCCTGTTGGCCATCTGAATCTCTTCTTTAGAGAAGTGTCTATTCATGTCCTCTGCCCATTTCTTAATTGGATTATTTGCTTTTTGTTTGTTAAGGTGCATGAGTTCTTTATATATTTTGGATGTCAACCCCTTATCGGATACCTCATTTATGAATATATTCGCCCATACTGTAGGATGTCTTTTTGTTCTACTGATGGTGTCCTTTGCTGTACAGAAGCTTTTCAGCTTGATATAGTCACACTTGTTCATATTTGCTTTTGTTTCCCTTGCCTGGGGAGATATGTTCATGAAGAAGTCACTCATGTTTATGTCCAAGAGATTTTTGCCTATGTTTTTTTCTAAGAGTTTTATGGTTTCATGACTTACATTCAAGTCTTTGATCCACCTTGAGTTTACATTTGTGCATGGGGTTAGACTGTAGTCCAGTTTCATTCTCTTACATGTAGCTGTCCAGTTTTTCCAACAGCAGCTGCTGAAGAGGCTGTCATCTCCCCATTGTATATCCAAGGCTCCTTTATCAAATATTAATTGAATGTATATGTTTGGGTTAATATTTGGATTTTCTATTCTGTTCCACTGGTCTGTGGGTCTGCTTTTGTGCCAGTACCAAATTGTCTTGATTACTGTGGCTTTGTAGTAGAGCTTGAAGTCAGGGAGTGTAATTCCCCGTTTTATTCCTCCTTCTCAGGATTGCTTTGGCTATTCGGGGTATTTTGTGGTTCCATATGAATTTTAGAATTATTTGTTCCAGTTCATTGAAGAAAACTGTTGGTAGTTTGATAGGGATTGCATTGAATCTGTAGATTGCTTTAGGTAGTATAGCCATTTTGACAATATTTATTCTTCCTAGCCAAGAGCATGGGATGCATTTCCATTTGTTAGTGTCCTCTTTAATTTCTCGTAGGAGTGTCTTGTAGTTTTCAGAGTACAAAGCTTTCACTTCTTCGTTAGGTTTATTCCTAAGTATTTTATTCTTTTTGATGCAATTGTGAACGGAATTGTTTTTCTGATTTCTCTTTCTGTTAGTTTATCGTTAGTGTATAGCAAAGCAACAGATTTCTGTGTGTTAATTTTGTATCCTGCAACTTTGCTGAATTCAGATATTAGTTCTAGTAGTTTTGGAGTGGAGTCTTTAGGGTTTTTTATGTACAGTATCATGTCATTCGCAAATAGTGACAATTTGACTTCTTCTTTACCAATCTGGATGCCTTGTATGTCTTTTTTTGTCTGATTGCCATGGCTAGGACCTCCAGTACTAAGTTGAATAACAGTGGAGAGAGTGGGCATCCCTGTCTTGTACCTGATCTTAGATGAAAAGCTTTCAGCGTCTCGCTGTTAAGTATGATGTTAGCTGTGGGTTTGTCATATATGGCTTTTATGATGTTGAGGTACTTGCTGTCTATACCCATTTTGCTGAGAGTTTTAATCACGAATGGATGCTGAATTTTGTCAAATGCTTTTCCAGCATCTATGGAGATGATCATGTGGTTTTTGTTCTTCTTTTTGCTGATGTGGTGGATGATGTTGATGGATTTTCGAATGTTGTACCATCCTTGCATCCCTGGGATGAATCCCACTTGATCATGGTGTATGATCCTCTTGATGTATTTTTGAATTCAGTTTGCTAATATTTTGTTGAGTATTTTTGCATTGACGTTCATAAGGGATATTGGTCTGTAATTTTCTTTTTTGGTGAGGTCTTTGCCAGATTTTGGTATTAGAGTGATGCTGGCTTCATAGAATGAGTTTGGAAGTATTCCCTCCTCTTCTATTTTTTGGAAAACTTTAAGGACAATGGGTGTTATTTCTTCTCTATATGTCTGGTAGAATTCAGAGGTGAATCCATCAGATCCGGGGGTTTTGTTCTTGGGTAGTTTTTTGATTACTGATTCAATTTCATTGCTGGTGATTGGTCTGTTTAGTTTTTCTGTTTCTTGCTTGGTCAGTCTTGAAAGGTTGTATTTTTCTAAGAAGTCTTCCATTTCTTCTAGGTTTTCCAGCTTCTTAGCATATAGATTCTCATAATATTCTCTTATAATTCTTTGTATTTCTGTGGGGTCTGTCGTTATTTTTCCTTTCTCATTTCTGATTGTGTTTATGTGTGTAGATTCTCTTTTTCTCTTAATGAGTCTGGCTAGGGGTTTATCTATTTTGTTTATTTTTTCAAAGAACCAGCTCTTGGTTTCATTGATTTTTTCTATTGTTTTATTCTTCTCAATTTTATTTATTTCTTCTCTAATCTTTATTATGTCCCTCCTTCTGGTGACCTTGGGCCTCATTTGTTCTTCTTTTTCCAATTTCAGTAATTGTGTCTTTAGACTATTCATTTGGGAATGTTCTTCCTTCTTTAAATAGGCCTGGATTGCAATATACTTTCCTCTTAGAACTGCCTTTGCTGCGTCCCACAGAATTTGTGGCTTTGTGTTGTTGTTATCATTAGTCTCCATATATTCTTTCATTTCTGTTTTGATTTGGTCGTTAACTCATTGATTAGTTAGGAGAATGTTGTTAAGTCTCCATGGATTTGTGAGCTTTTTTGATTTCTTTCTAAAATTTATTTCTAATTTTATACCTTTGTGATCTGAGAATTTGGCTGGTAGAATTTCAATATTTTTGAATTTACTGAGGCTCTTTTTGTGGCCTAGTATGTGGTCTCTTCTGGAAAATGTTCCATGTGCACCTGAGAAAAATGTGTATCCTGCTGCTTTTGGGTGCAGAGTTCTGTAGATATCTGTTAGGTCCATCTGTTCTAGTGTGTTGTTCAGTGCCTCTGTGTCTTTACTTATTCTCTGTCTGGTTGATGTCTCCTTTGGAGTGAGTGGTGTGTTGAAGTCTCCTAAAATGAATGCACTGCTGTCTATTACCTCCTTTAACTCTGTTAGTATTTGTTTCACACATGCTGGCGCTCCTGTGTTGGGTGCATATATATTTATAATGGTTATATCTTCTTGTTGGACTGACCCCTTTATCATTATGTAATGTCCTTCTTTATCTCTTGCTACTTTCTTCGTTTTGAAGTCTATTTTGTCTGATACAAGTACTGCAACACCTGCTTTTTTCTCTTTGTTGTTTGCATGAAATATGTTTTTCCATCCCTTCTCTTTTATTCTGTGTATGTCTTTGGGTTTAAAGTGAGTCTGTTGAAGGCAGCATATAGATGGGTCTTGTTTTTTTATCCATTCAGTGATTTTATGTCTTTTGACTGGTGCATTCAGTCCATTTACATTTAGGGTGATTATGGATAGGTATGTACTTATTGGCATTGCAGGCTTCAGATTCGTCGTTACCACAGGTTCAAGGTTAACTTCCCTACTATCTAAAAGTCTAACAACTAACTTAATATGCTATTACAAACACAATCTAAAGGTTCTTTTTTGGTTTGTTTGTTTCCTTCCTCCTTTTTCTTTCTACTCCATTCTTTATATATTAGGTATCATATTCTGTACTGCTTGTCTATCCCTTGATCGACTTTGGGAATAGTTAATTTAATTTTGCATTTTCTTAGTAATTAGCTGTTCTGTTTTCTTTACTGTGCTTTTATTACCTCTGCTGACAGCTATTAATCTGTAGGAACACTTCCATCTATAGCAGTCCCTCCTAAATACACTGTAGAGATGGTTTGTGGGAGGCAAATTCTCTCAGCTTTTGCTTATCTAGGAATTGTTTAATCCCTCCTTCAAATTTGAATGGTAATCTTGCTGGATAAAGTAATCTTGTTTCAAGGCCTTTCTGCTTCATTGCATTAAATACATCATTTCCCTCCCTTCTGGCCTGTAAGGTTTCTGCTGAGAAGTCTGATGATAGCCTGATGGGTTTTCCTTTGTATGTGATCCTATTTCTCTCTCTGGCTTCTTTTAATAGTCTGTCCTTATCCTTGATCTTTGCCATTTTAATCACTATATGTCTTGCTGTTGTCTTCCTTGGGTCCCTTGTGTTTTGAGATCTTCGCACCTCCATGGCCTGAGAGACTATCTCCTTCCCCAGATTGGGGAAGTTTTCAGCAATCACCTCCTCAAAGACACTTTCTATCCCTTTTTCTCTGTCTTTTTCCTTTGGTACCCCTATAATGTGAATATTGTTCCGTTTGGATTGGTCACACAGTTCTCTCAATATTCTTTCATTCTTAGAGATCCTTTTTTCTCTCTGTGCCTCAGCTTCTTTATATTCCTCTTCTCTAGTTCCTATTTCATTTATTGTCTCCTCCACTGTATCCAGTCTGCTTTTAATACCGTCCATTGTGTTCTTCAATTATTGGATCTCTGACAGGAATTCATTCCTGAGTTCTTGAATATCTTTCCGTACCTCCATGAGCATGTTAATGATTTTTATTTTGAACTCCCTTTCAGGGAGAGTCATAAGGTCCATATCATTTAAATCTTTCTCAGGAGTTGTGTTCATAATTTTACTCTGGACCAGGTTCCTTTGGCGGTTCATATTTGTGTATGGCGCCCTCTAGTGCCCAGAAGCTCTACTCTGAAGCTGCTCAGCCCCTGAAGCAATGTGGGGATTGTAGGGGAGTGGTATTGGTGCCTCCGTGGAGGAAAGGGCTTTTTGCTGATTCCTGGCTCTTATGCCTGTCTCCACTGCCTGAACCAGTGGGCTGAGCACACAGGTATAAGCCTCTGTGCTTTGCGTTTTTAGTTGCTATAGACAGATCTTCCCTCTGGCTGGCCTAACACCAGGGAAGGATTTCCCGGTTTGCAAGCCCAGTGGGGCTGGCCAGAAGAAAGGCGCCCAAGCCTGCCTGTCACAGAAGGGGTTCTTGGAGCTGTGTAGGCAGCCAGGGAGCTGGAGCACCTGAAGATCGTGAAATCTCCCAACCTGCTGGGCAGAGTGCACCTGGACAATTTTGTCTGCCTGTCCTTTCTCCTGAGCAGTAAGCTCCGTGCAATCCTTGCCCCTTTAGAAATCTCTCTTGCTAAGGGCTTCTTTGTTAGGAAGTCTCTCAGACTGCCCACCCTTCTTTTGTCCCCGAGCAGCTGGGTATGGATCCGTGCCTTCACAAGCAGCTGGATTCTTAGTCTCTCCTGGAATTCTGCCTGTTTTAGCTTTCCAACCCCCTAATTACAAGAGTATCATGCAAGCACCATGTAATGTAGGTTTGTGCTCCCAGAGCAGATCTCCAGAGTTAGGTATTCAGCAGTCCCACATCTCCACTCCCTCCCTGCTCCTTTCCTGTTCCTCCTGCTCGTGAGCTGGGGTGGGGGAAGGGCTTGGATCCCGCAGGACCACAGCTTTAGTATGTTACCGTTTTCTGTGAGGGCTGCTCTTCTCTCCAGGTGTATGCAGTTTGTTGCCGTCCTCTTTCCCATTGCTCTTTCAAGAGTAGTTGATGTAGCTTTATTTTCATATTATATGAGGTTTTAGGAGGAAGCCTCTGTCTCACCTCTCACGCTGCCATCTTTAATCCAATCAGCCAGTTTTGCTTTGTTTTTATACTCCACAATTGAATGAAATCACTTGGTATTTGTCTTTCTCCACCTAGCTTATCTCACTGAGCATAATTCCTTCTAGATGCATCCATGTTGTTGCAAATGGTAGGAAAATCCTTTTTCTTTATAAGTATTTGGATTTGCATAGTCAATTCCACTGGGTTCCTTTTTCTGAGTTCATTAATATCTCTTTCTACCCTTATTAATTCTATCATGTTCTCCTTATATTTATGTTGTTCTAACTTTGGAAGTTGAATGTTCAGTGGAAGAAACTTTGTAAAGCTATGAACTCCTCTGTTAAAGCTCAGCAATACCTCTTACTTTTAAACACAATATATTTTTGTTATTGATATTTTTTAAAGTATTCTGGAATGGTGTTTTTTCTGTACTTCATCAACCCAAGAATTACATAAAAAGAGTGTCTTGCATTTTCTAACTATGTGGAAGGTTTCCATTTGTATGTCTGTTATTAATTGGAAATATTACCAAAGATGTACTATGTATGATTATATTTTTCAATGCCCCACAGGTACTGCAAAATAAGAATATAGTTCTTTAGCACAAAAAAAATTTATATCAATTGATTACTTCAACCTCATTAATTAAAATAATCATATCCTCTATATTGTTTTATACATTTTATAATTTTATCTGTTACAACAAAAAAGTATGTTCAAGTCCCCCTTGACCATTGGCATGCAGTCAAAATTTTCTCCTTGTATCTGGCAGAATTCAATTATTACATTTGAATGGATCTTATTTCCTGCATAAGGGTTTATAATGTTACACTCTTATGATACTTACATTCTTTTAACTCTTACCAGTCCTGTCAGCTGGAACTGAAGATGATGAAAATGTCCTACATCAGTGCTGTCCACTATACTGGCTATGGACCATTTGACCACATGTAGCTACTGAGCACTTGAACTGTGGCTACTATTCCTGAGAAACAAACCTTTTTAATTTTATTTTAATTACATTAAATTTAATTTCAGATAGTGCCATATAGCTAGTGACTATCTTTTAGAAAGAGCAATGATAAATTAATAAATGACAGTCTCATCTTATGAATGTGGCTGCTTTAGAGTCCACTTTGTCTATTAATATTATGCTTTCTGTTTGGACTTCTTGATGCTGCATATATATCCCCCTTCTACCTTTCACCTTTAAGAGTCACTTTTAGATGTGTCTTTAGTAAACCACATGGATGGCAGTTAATCTTTTTTCCTAATTCAGTTCAAGGATCTTTGCCCTAAAATAGGAATGTTTAACTCACACATGTTTCTTAGCATTGTTTGGTCTTCCATTATTTTATTTGAATTATGCTTTCTTCCTATTTCTTTTTTTAAATATGAATTTTGAGGTTTTTTCTGCTTTATTAATTTGGAAAAGGTATTTTCCCTGCTTATAATTCTGAAAGAGGTTACCCTTAAATTTAAAATAATTGAATCTATAGTTCCCCTTGAAACAGTATCTTCTAATTCATTCTGTACTTCACTAGCCCATCCCTAAATCTCCTAGGTGATGGTGCCATACTATGAGATTTTAGACTTAGTTTTGTATTTTCAATGTTTAAAATGATGTTATCTACTCTTTTGAAGATTATTAATAGTATTGTTTTTATAATCTTACCTATAATATTTCTAGAATAATTCTATGTTTAAGTGGATTCAATGTATGCATCAGTCTACTTATACCATAGTCAACAATCTTCAGGTCTTTATTTTGTTGTTTTTTTTCCAGTTGCTTGGAATATCTATTTTGAGTTGCCTTCCTCCTTTACAAAGGATTCTACAGAGGGTATATTTTCTCAGCTCTTGCACCTTAACATATCTTTATGTTATGTTGCCAGGGTAGAGAAGTCTTTGGTCAAATATTTTTCTATCAAAATTGTAAATACTGCTCCATTGTCTTAGGACATTTAGTATTGGGCAATCTTTTTATTTAAGAGGGGACCAATTTATTTTGTTTTCTTGACTGTTTACTTGTAAACTTTCTTTTTTATCCTTGAAATTCAGGACATTCACCAGGATTATTTAGATGTCAGTCACATCTTATTATTTTGGTACCTGGTGATCCCTTTTGATATGCAGATTCAGCTATGTCTTTATTTTAGAGACGTTTTCTTTTACTATTGCTTCTATTTCATTTATTCTTGTCTCTTCAGATACACAAATTAGCCACAAGTTGGTTCTCCATTATTTTATCTCCTTGTTCTTTTTCTCTGCACTCCAAGAGAGCTTAGGGTTGCACCCAAAAGTGCTAATTTTCCATTCTCAAACCTGAAATGCTTTTGATGATTTTTTTTTTTACATGGAGTATCATAATTTTTGTTGACTATTATCTACAAAAACAGGAATTTCATATGGTTTAAACTAATACAATAATACTTACTACAGCATCAATCGTGACGGCAACAAACTAGAAACACAGTGAATATTCATTAATATGGAAAAGACTGAATAAACTGTAGTGCATTCATCATAAACTAGTATGCTGCCATTAGAAGAATTGTGGAAATTTTACCAAATCCACTAGGTACTGATTAATAAATAAAAGATAAAGAAAAATACACAATTTTATAAGCAATTTTATAACATAATGACCAAAAACAACTGTGTGTATGTGTTTCAATCAGATGAAGTGAATCTAGAGAAAGGTATGGAAGGATATACACCAGGCTGTTAACTTCGGTTATCATGAGGGAATATAATGAGAATTAAAAATCCCTCAAGAGGTGCCCTTAATAATAAAGCATTAGACTACGATGTCATTTATGAAAAGTAACATATATATGTATATACATATAATGAGCCATACTAAAGTATGGTCATCCTAAAATGGTTATCTCAGGATGGTGAGATTTTAGATACTTCTTTCTTCCTTCTTCCATCCCAAAACACACACACACACACACACACACACACATATGATTTAAAAACCACAAATATCACGCTCACACCTCCAAAAACACATAACTTAAGTGAGTTTCCAATTCAGTTATCTAACAGCCTAAATGTAATGAAGAGGAAGCCAGAGCCATAAGTGATGCTGGCAAAGGGACTTTGTCTCCATTTTCACTGTTAATGAAACTTCTCCATCTGTGGCCAGCCTTAAGACCAGCAACCTTCTCAGTATGATGTTCTCTACATCATAGAGCCCTGCTACCTTCCCTCTTAGCCCTGGCTCTTCCACGTTAGCGAGAGATGGCGAGGTCTAGGATTTCTCCTTTTCCTCGGGAGGCTGGGATGCTCTCTCTCAGTGGGGAGTTGCAGTCTATCTTCCCAAGTTTTATTTTGTTTTGTTGTGGTTTTCCTTTTCAGTGTGATCCCATCTGCATTCTATGTTAACTATTCTTTCCTATTTACATTTCAAGCTAAGACTGGTTTTTCTGTGCTATATTTTTAAATTCCTCAGTCCTTTCAAAATATCCCTATTTCTTAAACTCAGTCTTTTTACTTCTTTATTTCTAAGGTCCAATTATTTTAAAATTCACCTGACTTATCCAGAATCCTAACCTCCACTTTGCCTTTCTTAGGCAGTAATTCCGGCGATTATTGCCACAAATACATTGAATACTCAGTTTCATAGGACAGGAGCTATCCAACCAGTCTCATCACCTGGAGATTGTCATGGCCCCTGAACCACATTTAAACTAGTAACAAAGCATTAAAAGCCTCTAGTCATCTTTAATTCAGGGCCCCTGAGCCCTGAGCCATCTCACCCTCCCACCTCATCAATGTTTTATGGAATCTAAATTACAGGCTGTTTTCAAACGCTTAATTGTAAAGCATTACTTTCAATTTTCATAATGACTGATGCCAAATTTAGCTTCTGGGCATTGCTTAGGCTGTCCATAGTTGGAGAGAGTCAAGGACTGTTTAAACCTATAATCTTAGTTTCAGTCCACACTCTGTAATTTTCCAGAATGACGGCTCCAACAAAAAAATGCCTGGAAAGACACCAACCTCTGAGTCTCACAGCTCTTCAAAAGTCACTTTTTGACAGAACTTGACAAAAGGGCTCCATCGAGTGTACAATAGGGCAAGTTTCCCTATGAATCAGACATGCTCCAGTCTGGCCACAGGTTTTTCAAATGAGGGCTTCTGTGTACTATCTAACCCTCACCTTTCACCCCATTGGTATTGGTCCCCCAATCGCAGAGCACCGGAAGGCAAAGAAACAACTTTGTTCAAATTTAACTGTACCTGCACAGTAGGGGTCTGTTGCCTACTAGGCTCCATCATGAGAGAGCTATGGTGAGGAACTTTCTGGAAGTGAACCAAATGGACTCTAACCAGCTGGAATAAGTTCAAATTATTTCAAGCCAAACTTGTCGTCACAGGTGTTGGCAGTCCTAACCACTTCATGACTTAGGACAGGTTGCTGTTACATGGGATGAATGAAGAGTTTAGGTGAGGTATGTTTCAAAGAGAGTGAATAGCAAAACTCTAAAAACCTCTCTTCCTCCTATCCCTCACAGAGCTGCCAAGATTCTTAGAATTCCCACCATAGTAATTACTGTTTTAGGTTAAAAATATTGAATACCTTTGTTAAAATTTAACTGAGCAACCCAAAAAAAGGTAACTCAAACCATTACAACAAAGCCTTAGGTGCTAAAGGGATTTTAATTGCTGTATTAGGCAGATTCCTAGAAAAACCTACTAATACACCATTTGTAAAATCCTTTATAACCTACACACTGTTACTTTATATGTTCATATAACACAAATAACGGGTAAGAAGGACATATTATCCCTGTTATTTTGGTTAAGAAAATTGATACTCAAAGAGGTAAGGTGACTCCATCCAGCTACCAACTGACATCTGCACTATGAATGGGTCAAACGAGAGAGAAAATTTGATAGGAGAGAAGGAATTTGGAAAGATTCTGAACACTGAGGGGTAGGCAAAGGTGGGGACCTATGGTGGGGACACTAAGCAACCTGAGCTACAACTCAGGTAGAGGGGAAGGTGGATGTGTAGACAAAGAAGACAAACTTCCTACTAAACAGCTTTGCAGAAGGTTGGCACTGTCAGTGGCCTGAGAGTGAGCATATCCACATTCAAAGATCTTCCTAAAACATAGCAGAGCATTGGGCTTGCCTGTGTTCCAAAATAATATAACACAAATCTATACTACTGAGAATTAAACAACCTGGGTTCTAGTGAGGCTCCATTAACTACTAGCTGCATGACCACTTGTACAATTTTCCATCTATCTCTTTGAACACTGAAAAAAGAAGGGTAGCCAAAGAGAATTAAAAAGACCACAGGACTTGGGACAAGAAGACTGAGGTTTCAAGATTCTACAAAAGCATTCACGATACGCCATCCTCTAATCTAGTCCCTGGGGATATAGAGGTGAGTATGATAGGTAAGTCGCCCTGTTCATACTAAATTTGCATTCTAGTGGCAGAGAAAACAGATAACAATAAAAAAATGAGCAAATCTGAAAGCTATCTAGTAATGATATGTGCTATGCAGAAAATAGATTTTGAGTTCTGATGGCAAAAACCCGGGGCGAGTGACTTTTCTCTGAACTTCAACCTCCTGTCTTTAAAAGAATGTTAATGCTTCACTCCAAGTCTACTACACAGATTTTCTCTAAGGATCAAATGAATGAAAGGATTGGAAAGCTTGCTGCAAAATGCAAATTGTTTACATAATCTTTACCAGAAAAGAAGGAAAATCTTCTGACCACTTCACTGTAAGCAAGCAAAGAAACCGAGCATACCAGAGATTCTGTTGTTTCCAAAGACAAGATGTAAAGACAACATCATATAAAGGAGACCAATCAATACAGACCAAACTGTTCTACTCAGAAGGTAACTAGATATGAGAGTTAGAAGAAAATGAATTGAGACTAAAGCTAAATCAGAGAAATTCTTAGTTCATTTATTTGGTTTTTATTGCTGAAATTGGTTAAGACATGCAAAAGCTAAAATTAAAACAGTATCAATGAATGGCCTCAAAGCTTCCAGCTACAATAAAACCTGAAGCCCTACATATGATGCTGACACTTAAACTGAGTATTGCCTACTACGCTGGAAGCAGACAACTGAGCCTGGGAAGAGACAGCATCAGAATTGAGTTATCCAACACCCTGGTGGTGTTTGAGAATTGCTTGGTGGTGTGTGAATACCCCCTCCCACACACACATTGGAATTGGGTCTGGAAACCCGAAAGGAGTTATATTATTGCTGTGTGGAAAAAAATATACAGTGGGGCATGAGGAGAAGATGGGAGAAGGAAAGAATATGAATGAAGAGAAAGAAAGAAAGGAAAAATTAATGTACAAATAATGGTTTGTTTCTATTCCAAAACAGAAGTGAAGAACCAGAAGAAAGGAATTTTTAGAGCTGGAAAAGACCCAAGAAATCATCTAATCCAGTTTCTCAAAGAGTGATCATTGATCATCCTTAAACTATGTAGACCCTTTGAGGTGTTTTCTTAATATGAAGATTCCTAAGCCTCATCTAAACAGCGAATCAAAAGATAAAGAATTGGAGGGTGACCAAAAATCTGAATTTTTAACACACTTCCTTTGCATAATTCTTAGGCACCTTAAAATTTGACACTCCCTTGTTGAAATTTCCTCATTTTTCAATAAGGAAACTGAAACCCAGAAAAAGGATTTGCTTAAGGTCATAATGCTAGTTAGTGACAGAGATGGGAATTGTATTTCCAGCTCAGAGTCTTTGCTTTTTCTACTATTCTACACAGGTGCTACCAGTACCAAGGAATATGAACACCAAGATGCATTCTGCTTGTTCCAGAACAAGTCCCTATCCACTGTCACATTTCCTCATATATGCTATATCTGTGTGCCAAAATACACCTCTGATTAAAACCACCACCAACAACCACAACAAAAATTTCCAGGCAAAGACAATGACTGATAATGTTGCAAAGTATTGCTCATTGCCCCTCCCAGGACTATTTACATAACCAACTAAATTCCCAAAAGCACCAATATCCAAACCACCCATACCACAACTCTCAAAAGACAAGAATACAATCGCCAAATGAACCATATGGAGATGTTTGGAAAGCAGGAATTTATCTTTCTTGGCTTCCCTTAAATTCTGTTAAGCATAAAGCCAATCCTCATTACATAATTTTAAAGATAGCTAGTTTAAAGACAGCAATCTTTTGTCATTATTATCTCCTGGGGAGTCTGTGGGTCACATAGCTAACATCTTCAGGAGGATTGTGGATTGTTCGCTGGTTATCTTAGAAATAGTTTCTCCATTGCCATTCTCGACGTGACCATTTGGTACTGAAAAGGCATTTCTAACTAGATTTATGACTCTTGAACTTAGTTGATCCATACAGCTGATTACAATTTTATATTATGTAAGATTGGATGCCTTAGGGCCCTGTTGGCTGAGGAATTTCTAACTGGCATTCTATTACCTGCTGAAGTACAAGTATCTGAATAACCTTCATGCATTGACATAAACTGGCAAAGAAGGACTGGCTGTGGGTATCTGGATACATTAAAAACATGCAGTGCTTGGAGTTTTGTTCAGAGTCCATAGCAAAGAATCAGGAAGTTCAGAAGTACAGGTCCCCACCCCTACTCAACTTGTAACATCACAGTGAAACATTCCAACAACCTAAAGAAACACAATTTTGTAACCATCCAAAAAAATATATGAAGTTAAATATATAAATCAGTTAAATAATTTTGAAACATAAATTCAACCTCTATTTGTTCTGTAACTATACAAATAGTTGCAAAATTTTTGTTATGATTGAAATTTGAAACAAAAATAAACTATGAATAACACATCATGGAAAAGTCTGTTACAGTGACAGAATGTACATCCCAAACTGATTTAGAGAGAGTACACACACTGTGAACACACATATGCATACATACATACATACATACATACATAACCAGCTAAGGGAACAATCCAGAAGAACAAAGGTTGAAACAAGCTGTTTGGATGAATTTTGCTTTGCCACCACACTCAATTTTCTAAAATTACCCATGCTGTTTTTCAGAGAGTATATGGTATCTTTTTTTTATTAACATATCATTGATATACAATCTTATGCTCAGGTTTCACATGAGCAACATTGTGGTTAGTACATTCCCCCTATTATCAAGTCCCCACCACATACCCCATTACAGTCACTGTCCATCAACATACTAAGATGCTATAGAGTCACTTCTTGTCTTCTCTGTACTATACTGTGTTCCCCATGCCCCTCCCACATTATGTGTGCTAATCATAATGCCCCTTAATCCCCTTATCCCTCCCTTCCCACCCACCCTCCCCAGTCCCTTTCCCTTTGGCAACTGTTAGTCCATTCTTAGGTTCTGTGAGTCTGCTGCTGTTTTGTTCCTTCAGTTTTTGCTTTGTTGTTATACTCCACAGATGAGTGAAATCATTTGGTACTTGCCTTTCTCCACCTGGCTTATTTCACTGAGCATAATACCCTCTAGCTCCAAACATGTTGCTGCAAATGGTAGGATTTGTTTCTTTCTTATGGCTGAATAATATTCCATTGTGTTTATGTACCACATCTTCTTTACCCATTCATCTATCGATGCACAGTTAAGTTGCTTCCATATTTTGGCTATTATAAATAATTCTGCAGTGAACATTCTGCATATATCTCTTCAAATTGGTATTTTTGTTTTCTTCAGATAAATACCAGAAGTGGAATTGTTGGATCACAGGGTAGTTCTATTTTTAATTTTTGAGGAACATCCATACTGTTTTCCATAGTGGCTACTCCAATTTACATTCCCACTAACAGTATACAGGAGTTCCCTTTTCCCCACATCCTCTCTCCAAACTTATTTCTTGTCTCATTGTGGTTTTGATTTGCATTTCCTGATGATTAGTGATGTGGAGCATCTTTTCATGTGTTGTTGGCCTTTTCATGTGTCATATGTCTTCTTTGGAAAAATTTCTATTCAAGTCCTGTGTCCATTTTATAATTGGTTTTTTAAATATTAAGTTATATAAGTTCTTTATATATTTTGGATATTAACTCTTTATCAGATGTATGATTTAAAAATCTATTCTCCCATTCAGTAGGTTGTATTTTCATTTAGTGGCTTGTTTGCTTCACTCTCCTTCTAAAATATGATGTAATCCCATTTCTTTATTTTAGCTTTTGCTGCCCTTTCCTGGGAAGCATGGTCCCAAAAAGTATCACTAAGACTAATGTCAAAGAGCTTACCAAAGAGCCTTTGTTTTATTCTAGAAGTGTTATGATTTCAGGTCTTACATTCAAGTCTTTAATCCATTTTCAGTTAATTTTTTTATGTGGCATAAGATAGTGGTCCAGTTTCATTCTTTTGCATGCAGCTGTCCAGTTTTCCAAACACCATTTATTGAAGAGACTGTCTTTTTTCCCCACAGTATATGCCTGCCTCCTTTGTCATAGATTCATTGACCATGTAAGCATGGGTTTTTTTCTGAGCTCTCTATTCTCTTTCATTGATCTGTATGTCTGTTTTCATACCAGTACCATACTATTTTGATTACTATAGCTTTGTAGTATACTTTGAAATCAGGGAACGTGATTCCTTCAGCTTTGTTGTTCTTTCTCAAGATTGCTTTAGCTAATCAGGGTCTTCTGTGGTTCCATTCAAATTTTATGATTATTTCCTCTAGTTCTGTGAAAAATGCCATTGGTATTTTGGTAGGGATTGCAAGAAATCTGCAGATTGCTTTGGGTAGTATGGCGATTTTAACAATATTAGTCCTTCCAATCCATGAATGAGCATTGAATGTCTTGCTATTTATTTATAGTATCTTCAGTTTCTTTCATCAATGTTTTATAGTTTTCAGAGTATAAATCTTTCATTTCCTTAAATTTATTCCTTGAAATTTTTTTAATGTAACTGAAAAAGAGATCATTTTCTTAAATCCCCTTCCTCATAGCTCATTATTAGTGTAAAGAAATGCAGCCTATTTCTGTATGTTAATTTTGTATCCTACAACTTTAACAAATTCATTTATTCTAATTGTTTCTGGTGGATCTTTAGGGTTTTCTATATTTATGGTATTCATGTCATCCGTAAATAATGACAATCTTTCTTCTTCCTTTCTAATTTGGATGCCTTTTATTCCCCTTTTTTGCCTAAGTGCTGTGGCTATGACTACCAATACTATGTTGAATAAAAGTAGTGAGGAGTGGACATCCTAGTCTTGTCCCTGATCTTAGTGGAAAATCAGCTTTTCACCATTGACTATGATACTAGCTGCGGGCCACACTGACTTTTAGTTGTGCCTGCAATTTCCACCACTAGTAAAACTTTAATACAATGATTTGAGGGCATCTTATTTCAAAGCAAGGGACATATTAATATCAGTAGGAAGAAAGGGCATGATTATTATAATCTATTGAAAAAAATACATCTGTTAGTTAAGAGCATGAACTCTCAAATATAATACCACTGTGTCCATATCACTTCCTATCTGTTTAGTTCCATTAAATTCACTCCAGTCAAGCTTTTGCCATCACCAATATACAGAGCTGCTCTTTTTAGGTCAAGTGTGATCTCCATATTGCTAAATCCAATGGTAAATTGTCAGTCCTCACCTTATTTGACTATCAGCAGTATTGACCATTATCTCTCTCCAATTTGAAATATACTCTGCCTTGACTTCAGGTCAACACACTCTCCTGGTTTTCTTCCTACCTCACTGACTTCCCCTTTTTAAGTTTCCCCTTTTGACTTCCTTTTCCCAGTCTCTATATGCTTGAGCTTGCCAGGGCTTAGTTCTAAAATTTCTTCTCTTCTCCTTCTATATTCATTCTTGCTGAGCTAATTCATTCTCATGGCATCTAATCACTGATATCTCCCAAATTTATAATTCCAGACAGTGCATCTCCCCCAAACCCCAGATGTATATATGTAACCACTTCCATAATACCTCCCACTTTGCTGATAGGCCTCTCAAACCTAACACACCCCTAACAAAACTCTTCCTTCTTAAATCTGTTCCTCCCATCACCTCTTCCCATCTCAGTTGTTGCCAACTCCCTTCCAATTGCTCAAACCGAAAAGATTGGTGTCAATTTTGACTCCTTTTCCTGTCTCATATTACATTCAATTTGATTGGCAACTTCCACTTACTTACCTTAATAGTATTTCCAAAATTCAACCACTTGTCAAGACCTCTACCACTACGACCCTGGACTAAACCATCATCATCTCCCACATAAATTATTAGGATAGCCTCCCAATTTATCTTCCTGCTTTTGTCACTGCCCCCCTAGTCTGTTCTCAACACAACTAGGGATCCTATCAAAATTTAAGTCATGTCAAAACCCTCCAATAACTTTCTCACTGAGAGTAAAAGCTAAAATCTTTACAATGGCCTAAAAAGAGTTCTGTTCCCTGACACTTATTCCTCTGACCTTATCTCCTACTACTCTCCACCTGACTCACTCCACTTTAACTATGGTGGCCTTCTTGCTCTTCCTTGAATAAACCTAGCAAGATTCTGCCTCGGCTTCTTTGTATTTTTTGTTCACTCTACCTAGAAAACTCTTATCCCACATATCTACCTCCCCTCAAACTCTCAAATATAATGATCAGAAAGTCCCAATCTAGCCCTATTTAATACTGTAACCACATATTTCATCCCAGACTTTGATATGCCTTCCCTCAAGTATTTTCCTCTAACTTAATATAAACTTGATTTTCCATTTGTCTATCTCAAGATGTATACACCAGAATGTACTAAATTGGGATATGAACTATCATCTGCTTTGTTCACTGTTATAACCCCAACACCTAGAACTGTTCCTGGAAGTTAGAAAGTGCTCAATATGTATTTGGTGAATGAGTAAATGACCTTACATAAATTATATAAACTCTCTGTGCTATAATTGAGTCATCCGTAAAATGAGGACACCATTGCATCCTACCTCATAGAGTTGCAGTGAGGATGAAATAAATACATGTAAGGCATTTAACCAAATATCTAACATATAATAAGCACACAATATTTACAGCTATTAGTCTTATTCATTAAGAGGATATGAATGCATACAGGAAAGGAGGATGGAAAGACACAGGCCAGGAACTTTGAAACCTGGGTCCCTGATGTCTAGTGAGGGAAGGTAGGGTGGGATGAGGGATACAGTGCAACCAGCTTGTCATTGGAGATTTTAGGAAATATGTGGGATTTACACAATGCAAGTACATGTGATATATGATATAACATAATTGGCCTTAAGGTGGCCCTGAGTCTGTCCTTGGGCCCACTTTTTCTCTTGGGTTCTAGCAGCAAAAAGTTGCTGATTAAGTATCCTGGTTGTTCCTAATGAGCAAAGGTTCATGATGATGCTGATACCCAGGAACAAGTGAAGGGCTGCTCCAGCTCTATAAATCACCAAAGAAATGCCACATGGTAACCTCCTACTAAATATTTCTGTAAGGAAATTTCTGTAAGGAAAAGAAACATTTTTCAAATAGAAAAATATTAAAGGCCAGGAGTATTAAAATTTTAAGAATTTAGAAAAATGTGAGTGAGAGCCTTTTGGAGGCATTCTGCCTTCCTTAAGTTCAGAATTTAAATAAAGTCTTAAATTAAGCTTTGTAGATTTTGACAGTGCTAGTTGATAGTTTGGATATTTTCTTCCTGCCTTAAGCTGGGAAAGGGGTCATGTGTAGTTTTCCTTCAGCACCTGAAAACATTTCTATAAAAAATTCATTAGCCATTAATCTGTTTCAACGACACATTTAGCTTTTCAATTCCAAACTGCACCTGCTGCCATATTGTGAAGAATGCACTTGGAGGTAATTTTTCTCTGCCTGCTAAAGGGCAAGCATGACCTGAGCTAACCACTGAGACACTTCACCACAATTTTAAAAGGAGTAGAATGTTCAGAAACAGGGCAGAGTGGTGAACACATCAGAACAACAAAAAGTCCCCCCTCAGGGGAGAGAGTCTGGGTCACCAAGTAAGCAACCAAAACCAGTAGAGGTGCTGAGGTTTGGGGAAATCTAGAATCAAGCAGAGGATGGAGATGATGAGTATCAGTTGCAGGACTGAGATCATCTGTACTTGTCAGAGGTGTATTTTTTTCCCCACTAACCTTCCTTTTCTAAATTCCCTCCAGAAAGAGATGCCTACAGAATTATGGAGAAACTGCAACCAATACATAGTTGAAGAACTAGATCTAAGTGGACAAGGGGTAGACACTGCAATGCACTACTCAGATCCCTTTCCAATGAAGTGTCTGTGTTTCCAGTTTGTTCTGGAACAACTTTAGAAGACACCCTTCAGGGATTACCTCACCTGCAGAGAGCCATTTTGCCCAAAGTAATGATCCTTTTGGGGGCAGCTCATATGAAATGACCTATTGATAAAGGGGTATAAAGGCCTGGGCCATTCTGGCCCAACTCAGGAAAACTCTGAAGGACTGTTTTTAGCTCCTAATTTCCCTGTGTGGTCAATTAAGGCTACTGTTCAGTCTGTAGCTCAAATTCTCCCTCTCTCCATTCCTGCTTCCTTTCCCTTCTATATGTGTTGATCCTGAGGGTACTCCTAAATTCACGCCTTATAGTCTAAGTGCTATCTCAGAGTCTGCTTCCTAAGGAACCCAACCTGGGACAAGAAAGGAAATGATATAAGAAATGTCCAGTGCACTTTAGCTCATTAAGTATTCATTCAATAAATATTCAGAGGTCCTACATATACCAAGCACTTTTTCTAGGTATCTGGGATGTGCCATTGAACAGGAGACATAAAGATCCAGTTCTCATGAAATCTGTTTTTAGTGAAAGGACACAGGTAATGACCAAATGAATAAACAACAGCATTTCAAACAGCGATAAATATTATGAGATAAAAGATTAAATGGCATGATAGAAATTGAATTGGAGGTATGGCTAATTTAGATTATGTGGTCACAGATGACCTCAATGAGAAAGTGATATATGAGCCAGACTGCCATACAAACGTATACAATAAAAGCACTCCAGAGGGGACCACAAGTGCAAAGGTCTTATTGTACAAATGAATTTAGGCATGTTCTTGAAAATGAAAGGTCAGTGTGGCTGGAAATATGGGAAAGTAATAAGAGACCTAGGTGGAGAGGTGTCTAGGGGCCAAATTAGGGAAAGGAGTTTATGTTTCATTCTATGTATATTCTGAAGCTATCAGAGTATTTATTTCAAGCAGGGCAGTGACATTTTCTGACTTATATGCTTAAAATATAACTTTAGCTACTGGGAAAATGTTATAATAAAGAATGAGAATGGGAAAATCAATTAGAAAGCTATTGCGTTAAGTCCAGGGTTAAAAAGACTGGTGACTTAGATTGTGTAGCAAAAATGGAGATGAAGAAAGATACGTAGATTCTAGATATATTTTAGAGCTACAGTAGTCAAACTTGCTGATGAATTGAGAAGTAAAGGAGGGAGGCTTTAGAGTAGATTCCTTTGGCATGAGGTGCTGAATTATAGTTCATTGTATTTTTCCTCCACTCCAACATATATTGAGCACCTTCTATTTATAAAACACTATGCTGATTGCCGAAGAGGTCAAAATGATGAATTGTGTGTGGCCTGGCCCCAAATTATAGAGTTCAGAGACAAGATAGAGGATAGGAAACATTCCTCAAAATGAATAAAAACCTAAACTCAAGAGCTAAAACTATAAAGCTCTTAGGAGAAAACATTCAAGAAAAACTTCATATTGGATTTGGCAATAATTTCAAGGATGTAACACCAAAAGTACAAGCAACAAAAGAAAAAAATAGGTATATTAGACCCCATCAAAATTAAAAACTTTTGTCCATGAAAGAACACTATCAAGAGAATGAAAAGACAAACTACTGAATGTGAAAAAATTTTCTAAATCAAATATTTGATATTAGATTAATGTCCAGAATATATAGAACTCTAAAACTCAACAGAAAGACCTGATTAAAAAATGGACAGAGGACTTAAACAGACATTTCTCCAAAGAAAATATACAAATGGTCAATCAGCACATGAAAAGGCAAAACATTTCACATCAACATCAGCACAACATTATTACTGATCAGGAAAACGGAAATTAAAACTACAAAATACCACTTTACATCTCTGAGGATGGCTATAATTTTGAAAAATGGAAAATAGGTTTTTGCAAAGATGAATAGAAATTACAACCCTCACAGAATTGCTGGAGGGAATGTAAAATTGTGCAGCCATTATGAACACCAGTTTGGTGGTTTCTCAAAAAGTTAATCATAGAACTATTATATGACTCAAGAGTCTACTTGGTATATATCCAAACGAATTGAAAGCAGAGACATGAACAGATATTTGTACACAAATGTTCATAAAGCACACAGTAGTCAAAAGGTGGAAACAATCCAAATGTCCATTGACAAACTGATGGAGTATGCACAATGGAATATTACTTGGCCATAAAAATGAGATTTTAATATATGCTACAACAAACATGGATCTTGAAAATATTATGTTTAGTGAAATAAACACAACACAAAAGGACAAAATTATGTGATTCTACTCATATGAGGTACCTAGAATAGGCAGATTCATTTGGACAGAAAGTAGAATAGAGGTTACGAAGAAGCAGAGTTAGGAAGACAGAGCAGTTACTGTTTAACAGGTACAGAAATTTTTCTTGCGAATGACTGTGGCAAAGGTCAGGGTATAGAAAACAGTGATGGCTACACATTATGAATACATTTAATGCCACTGAACTATAAACTTATAAATGGCTAAAATGATAAATATTATGTCATGCATTTTTTTCCACAGTAAAAAACAAAGTCAGGGTTTGAATTCCAGCTCCACTATATGAATTTCAACAAGTCATTCAATCTCACAGCACCTCTTACTAAAGTATTGAGGTACTTAATTTATCTAAATATCGATTTATTCATCTTTAAAATGGAGACATTTTTAAATTGATGTCTAGTTGATTTACAATGTTACATTGGTTTCAAGTATACAACATAGTAATTCCACAATTACATGTATTACAAATGATCACCATCGTAAGTATACTTACTGTCACCTTACAAAGTTATTTCAGTATTATTGACTATACTCCTTATACTGTACCTTGTATTCCTATGACTTTTTATAATTGGAAGTTTGTACTTGATCCCCTACATCTACTTTGCCTACCCTCCCTCACTCCCATCCCCTATGGCAACCATCAGTTTGTTCTCAGTACATGTATTGTTTTGTTTATTTGTTCACTGGTTTTATTTTTTTAGATTCCACATAGTGAAATCATACCGTATTTGCCTTTGTATGACGTATTTCACTTAGCAAATACTCTCTAAGTCCATCCCTGTTGTTGCAAATGGCAAGATTTTCTTTTTATGGCTGAGGAATATTCAATTGTATATATGTACCACCTTTTTTATCCATTCATTTTTCAATGGACAATTAGGTTGCTTCCATATCTTGGCTATTATTAATTCTGCAATGAACTTTCTGCATATATCTTTTTAAATTGGTATTTTTGTTTTCCTCCAATAAATACCCAGAAGTGGAACTGATGGAAAATAGGGTAGTTCTACTTTCAATTTTTTTGAGAAATCTCTATACTGTTTTCCATAGTGACATTTCAATTTACATTCCCAAAACAGTGTACACAGCTTCCCTTTTCTCCCTATCATCACCAACACTTATTTCTTGTCTTGTTGATACTAGCCATTCTGACTGCTGTGAGTGGTATCTCACTGCGATTTTGATTTTCATTCCCTGATGATTAATTATATATTGAGCATGTTTTCATGTGTATGTTGGCCATCTGTCTTCTTTGGAAAAAATTCTATTCAGGTCCTCAACCCATTTTTTTTTAAGGTATCATTGATATAAAATCTTATGCTCAGCTTTCACATGAGCAACATTGTAGTTACTACATTCCCCCTATTATCAAGTCCCCACCATATACCCCATTACAGTCACTGTCCATCAGCATGGTAAGATGCTCAGCCTATCTTTTAATTGGAGTACTTGCTTTTTTGGTATTGAATTGTATGAATTCTTCATATTTTTGTATATTAACCCTTATCACTTGCAAATATATTCTCCCATTCAGTAGGTTGCCTTTTTGTTCTGTTGATGGTTTACTTTGATGTGCAGAAGCTTTTTCATTTGATACAGTCCAATTTATTTTTTCTTTTCTTTCCTTTGCCTGGGGAGATATAGCTAAGAAAAAATTGCTAATGCTAATGTTCAAGAGTTATTGCCAATGTTTTCTTCTGGGAGTTTTATAGCTTCAGTTCTTACATTTAGGTCTTCAATCCATTTTGGGTTTATTTTTGTGTATGGCAAAGACACTAGTGTAGCTTCATTCTTTTGCCTGCAGCTGTCCAGTTTTCCAAACACCATTTATTGAAGAGACTGTCTTTTCCCCATGGTATATGCCTGCCTCCTTTGTCATTTATTAAGTGACCATATAAGCATGGGTTTTTTTTTCTATGTTCTCTATTCTGTTCCATTGATCTGTGTGTCTGTTTTCATGCCACTACCAAACTGTTTTGATTACTATAGCTTTGCAGCATACTTTGAAACCAGGGAATGTGGTACCTACAGCTTTGTTGTTCTTTCTCAAGATTGCTTTAGCTATTCAGGGTCTTTTGTGATTCCATTCAAATTTTATGATTATTTCCTCTAGTTCTGTGAAAAATGCCACTGGTATTTTGATAGGGATTGCAAGGAATTTGTAGATTTCTTGGGGTAGTATGGCCATTTAAAAAATATTAATTCTTTCAATCCATGTGCAAGATATGTCATTCCATTTATTTGTGTCACCTTCAGTTTCTTTTACCAATGTCTTGTAGTTTTCAGATTACAAGTCTTTCACCTCCTCTGTTAAATGTATTCTTATATATTTTATTATCTTTGATGCAATTGTAAATGAAATTGTTTTCTTAAATTCTTTCTGCTAGTTTGTTATTAGTACATAGAAATGCTACAGATTTCTCTATATTGATTTTGTATCCTGCAATCTTACTGAATTCATAAAATGAGGAATACTGACAGTACCTATTATACACTGCAAACTTCTTAGGATAAATGAGACACATATAAAGAACTTTGCAGAATATCTGGAACAGCAATAAATGTTAGGTATTATTGTGGAGGAATGTAATTTCTTACTCTAAGAAATAATGTGTTCATGATTACAAGGGTCAGCAAATGAATGCTGTCTCAGCATGGATCCTTCTATGAAATACTGTGATATAGCAGGGATCAGTAAAGTTTTTCTATAAAGAAAGAGCAAAAGAGTAATATATATATATTAAGTTTTATATTCCCATTAAGTCTCTTTGCAAGTACTTTACTCTGCTACTATGATAGCATGACAATAGCCATAGAAAATACACAGATGGATGTGACTGTGTTCAATAAAACTTTAACCATGAAAATAGGTGGTGGCCAGATTTGGCTCACAGACTAGTTTGCAGACTCAATGCCAGACACTTAGCTAGCATAAGCTTGTACTTGGCATAGTAACACATTTGTACTAATTCAATCTTACTTTTTTTTCCTTCTGAATGGATTGCTTTTAAGAATATTGAACCTCTACTTCCCTTAAAACAAATGGTTAATGTTAGAATTTACTGATTGCTTTTGCCTTGCTAAACACATTAGCTGATGCTGATGCTTTATCAAATGTGACCAAAAGGCCAAATGAGAATTTTGAAACCTACATCTAGATCCCTTTTTGACATTTTGCTGGGTTCTGCCTATTAAAATAAATATGTACTTTTCTCTTCTATTGTACTGCTATGGGAATTAATGTCTAAAAAATGCTTGAAAATTGTAAGGATTAAGTATCATTATATAGTTTTACATCTAAGAACTTTTTGTTAATTATGCATTTTTCTCAGTGCATAATTAGGTAAAATACAAAAAGTCTATCTTATTTATCTTTTGTTGTATGAATACACTCAGATTTAAGATGGCCATGGAACCAAAATGAACACCTGAATTCCCATACAAGTACACAGGCAGTCAATTGAAGGCTTGGTCTTGGCCCACAATTAACAAAGCCACCAAATGTATGGCTCGTGACCTTCATGGGGCCCTTTAAATTCTTCCTTCGAGTAGCAGACCATATTTTCCTTTTGACCATATTTCCTTTTGTGCTTTCATTGCTTGAGCCTGTGTATAGGAGCAGAGCATAGAGTGCTCCACGTCCTGGAAAGGGGGCTGAACCTTTCCTGGAAGAACCCATAGCTGCCGAGTCTTTATTTTCTTTTGAGCTTTCAACCAGCTTTCAACCTGGTGGGGTTTCTACCGAGGAGGGACTGATGCCTTCGGCACCAGCAGGGCCT
>JAVSCE010009635.1:0-14906 GCA_032199065.1 Smutsia gigantea | reverse complement strand
GTTTATGTCCAAGAGATTTTTGCCTATGTTTTTTTCTAAGAGTTTTGTGGTTTCATGACTTACATTCAGGTCTTTGATCCACCTTGAGTTTACCTTTGTGTATGGGGCTAGACAGTAGTCCAGTTTCATTCTCTTACATGTAGCTGTCCAGTTTTCCAACACCAGCTGCTGAAGAGGCTGTCATCTCCCCATTGTATATCCCAGGCTCCTTTATCAAATATTAATTGACTGTATATGTTTGGGTTAATGTTTGGATTTTCTATTCTGTTCCACTGGTCTGTGGGTCTGTTTTTGTGCCAATACCAATTGTCTTGATTACTGTGGCTTTGTAGTAGAGCTTGAAGTCAGGGAGTGTAATTCCCCCCGTTTTATTCCTCCTTCTCAGGATTGCTTTGGCTATTCGGGGTCTTTTGTGGTTCCATATGAATTTTAGAATTATTTGTTCCAGTTCATTGAAGAAAGCTGTTGGTAGTTTGATAGGGATTGCATTGAATCTGTAGATTGCTTTAGGTAGTATAGCCATTTGACAATATTTATTCTTCCTAGCCAAGAGCATGGGATGCATTTCCATTTGTTAGTGTCCTCTTTAATTTCTCTTAGGAGTGTCTTGTAGTTTTCAGAGTACTTCCTTCATTAGGTTTATTCCTAGGTATTTTATTCTTTTTGATGCAATTGTGAATGGAATTGTTTTCTTGATTACTCTTTCTGCTAGCTCATCATTAGTGTACAGGAAAGCAACAGATTTCTGTGTATTCATTTTGTATCCTGCAACTTTGCTGAATTCAGGTATTAGTTCTAGTAGTCTTGGCGTGGAGTCTTTAGGGTTTTTTGTGTACAATATTATGTCACCTGCAAATAGTGACAATTTGACTTCTTCTTTACCAATCTGGATGCCTTGTATTTCTTTGTTTTGTCTGATTGCCGTCGCTAGGACGTCCAGTACTATGTTGAATAACAGTGGAGAGAGTGGGCATCCCTGTCTTATTCCCGATCTTAGATGAAAAGCTTTCAGCTTCTCGCTTTTAAGTATAATGTTGGCTGTGGGTTTGTCATATATGGCCTTTATCATGTTGAGGTACTTGCCATCTATACCCATTTTGTTGAGAGTTTTAATCAGGAATGGATGCTGAATTTTGTCAAATGCTTTTTCAGCAACTATGGAGATGATCTTGTGGTTTTTGTTCTTTTTGTTGATGTGGTGGATGATGTTGATGGATTTTCGAATGTTGTACCATCCTTGCATCCCTGAGATGAATCCCACTTGATCATGGTGTATGATCCTCTTGATGTATTTTTGAATTCGGTTTGCTAATATTTTGTTGAGTATTTTTGCATCTACGTTAATCAGGGATATTGGTCTGTAATTTTCTTTTTTGGTGACGTCTTTGCCAGGTTTTAGTATAAGAGTGATGCTGGCTTCATAGAATGAGTTTGGAAGTATTCCCTTCTCTTCTATTTTTTAGAAAACTTTAAGGAGAATGGGTATTATTTCTTCTGTATATGTCTGGTAAAATTCAGAGGTGAATCCATCTGGCCGGGGTTTTGTTCTTGGGTAGTGTTTTGATTACCGATTCAATTTCGTCTCTGGTGATTGGTCTGTTTAGTTTTTTTGTTTCTTGCTTGGTCAGTCTTGGAAGGTTGTATTTTTCTAAGAAATTGTCCATTTCTTTTATGTTTTCCAGCTTGTTAGCATATAGATTCTCATAATATTCTCTTATGATTCTTTGTATTTCTGTGGGGTCCGTCGTGATTTTTCCTTTCTCATTTCTGATTGTGTTTCTGTGTGTAGATTCTCTTTTTCTCTTAATGAGTCTGGCTAGGGGTTTATCTATTTTGTTTATTTTTTCAAAGAACCAGCTCTTGGTTTTATTGATTTTTTCTATTGTTTTATTCTTCTCAATTTTATTTATTTCTTCTCTAATCTTTATTATGTCCCTCCTTCTGGTGACTTTGCGCCTCATTTGTTCTTCTTTTTCCAATTTCAGTAATTGTGTCTTTAGACTATTCATTTGGGAATATTCTTCCTTCTTTAAATGGCCTGGATTGCAATATACTTTCCTCTTAGAACTGCCTTTGCTGCGTCCCACAGAAGTTGTGGCTTTGTGTTGTCGTTGTCATTAGTCTCCATATATTCTTTGATTTCTGTTTTGATTTGGTCGTTAACCCATTGATTAATTAGGAGAGTGTTGTTAAGTCTCCATGTATTTGTGAGCCTTTTTGATTTCTTTCTAAAATTTATTTCTAGGTTTATACCTTGGTGATCTGAGAAGTTGGTTGGTAGGATTTCAATATTTTTGAAATTACTGAGGTTCTTTTTGTGGCCTAGTATGTGGTCTATTCTGGAAAATGTTCCATGTGCACTTGAGAAGAATGTGTATCCTGTTGCTTTGGGTGTAGAGTTCTGTAGATGTCTGTTAGGTCCATCTGTTCTAGTGTGTTGTTCAGTGCCTCTGTGTCTTTACTTATTTTCTGTCTGGTTGATCTGTCCTCTGGAGTGAGTGGTGTGTTGAAGTCTCCTAAAATGAATGCATTGCTGTCTATTTCCTCCTTTAATTCTGTTAGTAGTTGTTTCACACATGCTGGCGCTCCTGTGTTGGGTGCATATATATTTATAATGGTTATATCTTCTTGTTGGACTGACCCCTTTATCATTATGTAATGTTCTTCTTTATCTCTTGCTACTTTCTTCATTTTGAAGTCTATTTTGTCTGATACAAGTACTGCAACACCTGCTTTTTTCTCTTTGTTGTTTGCATGAAATATCTTTTTCCATCCCTTCACTTTTAGTCTGTGTATATCTTGGATTTGAGGTGAGTTTCTTGTAGGCAGCATATAGATTGGTCTTGCTTTTTTATCCATTCTGTTACTCTGTGTCTTTTGATTGGTGCATTCAGTCCATTTACATTTAGGGTGATTATTGATAGGTATGTACTTATTGCCATTGCTGGCTTTAGATTCGTGGTTACCAAGGGTTCAAGGGTTGCTTCTTTGCTATCTAACAATCTAACTTAACTTTCTTGTTAAGTTATTGTAAACACAGTCTTATGTTTCTTTCTTTCTCTCCCTTTTTATTCCTCCTCTCCATTCTTTCTATAATAGGTGTTTTATTCTTTGCCTTTAGTTGGTATTTGGATGGTCTGCTTTCTTTGCTATGATTTTTTTTTCTCTGGTGACATCTTTTTAGCCTTAGGTGTGCTTCCCTCTAGAGCAGTCCATTTAAGATATCCTGTATTGGTGGTTTATGAGAGGCAAACTCTCTTAACTTTCGTTTATCTGGAAATTGTTTAATCCCTCCATCATATTTAAATGATAATCGTGCTGGATACAATATTCTTGGTTCGAGGCCTTCTGTTTCATAACGTTAAATATATCATGCCATTCTCTTCTGGCCTGTAAGGTTTCTGTTGAGAAGTCTGATGATAGTCTGATGGGTTTTCCTTTGTAGGTGATCTTTTTCTCTCTCTAGCTGCCTTTAATACCCTGTCTTTATCTTTGATCTTTGCCATCTTAATTATTATTTGTCTTGGTGTTGTCTTCCTTGGGTCCCTTGTGTTGGGAGATATGTGGGCTTTGGTGGACTGCGAGACTATTTCCTTCCCCAGCGAGGGAAAGTTTTCAGCAATTATTTCTTCAAAGACACTTTCTATCCCTTTTTTCTCTCTTCTTCCTCTTGTGCTCCTATAATGTGAATATTGTTCCGTTTGGATTGGTCACACAGTTCTCTTAATATTCTTTCATTCCTAGAGATCCTTTTATCTCTCTCTGCCTCAGCTACTCTGTATTCCTGTTCTCTGATTTCTATTACATTAACAGTCTCTTGCATCTCATCCAGTCTGCTGTTAAGCCCGTCAGTCGCTTGTCTGATTTCTGCTTTGTCTTTCCTCAGTTCCCTCACTTCCTCCCTCAGCTCTTGCACATTTCTCTGTAGGTCCATCAGCATGGTTATGACTTTTATTCTGAATTCTTTTTCAGGAAGACTGTGCATTTCCATCCCTTCAGGCTCCCTCTCTGGGTTTGTCTGGTTGATTTTGGTCTGAACCATATTCCTCTGTCTTTTCATGGCTATAGAATTGGTCACTGGTAGTTGCCACGTATGTCAGCTGGGCTCTTTAAGACTTTAAAAAGAGAAAAAAAGAGAGAAAAAAAAGAAAAAGAAGAAAGAAAGAAAGAAAAAAAAAGAAAGAAAAGGAAGAAGAAAAAACAAAACAAAACAAAACACCCACCAGACGTAGATTCTGTGGGAATGCTGTAGGTGGCGCTATTGCCCCACTGTTCCGCAGCCGTGGCTGCGCCGCTCCGCAGGGCCCTTTATCTCTCTGGCAGGGGTGGGAACGAATAGGAGGCTGTTGATCTCAGTGAGAAGTGTTAAGTATGGCTACGCTTCCTCAGTCGCCAGCTAAGGCGTCTGAAACTCCTCAGGACTCCCAGCCTGCTGGGCTGAGTGTGCTGGGGCGATCCGGCTCCTCCACTGGGCTCCTGTCTCTTTAAGACCACTGAAGAAAGCGCGCGCTTTTTTTTTTTCTTTCTGGAGAGCCGGCTGCAAGCACCCTGGTGCGTTCCCCGCTCAGATCCTGCCCCTCTGTCTCTCCAATCTCCGCTGCAATGCGCGATGTGGGTCAGCACTCCCCGCGTGGATCACCGGGGCTGGCTACTTCGCGGGGTGTACCTCCACTCGCTCCTGGCTCTGAATCCTCTCCTCCCACCGGTGTGCTGGGGTGGGGGAGTGCTCGGGTCCCGCCAGGTCGTGGCTCCGTATCTTACCCGCCTCTTGGGGTGCTGAGTCCTCTCGGGTGTAGCTGCACGCTGTGCGCTTTCCTGTGTATTTTGGTCTCTCTTTTAGGAATAGTTGTATTTGCTGTGTTTTCGTAGATAAATATAGTGTTGGGAGGAGATTTCTGCCGCCCTGCTCACGCTGCCATCTTCCCAGAAGTTCCCATCTTGCATTTTTATGTACTCATTTAACGTGTCTTATTCTTAATCAAAGCAATATATGAGGTCTTTTTTTTTTTTACTACTATTGCAGGTCAGTAGTAAGTTTATTTCAGGTTTAATAATATATTGGTATAATTATAAAATCAAAAAACAGGTAAAAAGAGGACGTGGCTTCAAAACCCATGGGAACTTTTTAATCATATGTGTTCTGCCCACACTTTACTATCTGTGGTGTCTTATATATTGGTTTTACATAACTTTAGCATATACATATATATGCATGTACATAAAGACGTACATATGAAAAAATACAGTATGTCTTTCTTTTCAGATTTTTACCTTTGTGAAAAGGAAACACACTTCAGAGGTTCATTAAGACATGACTGACCATACTAAAAGGAGCACCATGGGGCTTTGCAGCCCGTTTTTGTTTTTATTTTGTTTCTTTTACAGATCTTAATCATTGGAGACATTTCTGGGAGTATAGTTTTTCCTTCTCTATATTTCCTCAGCATTCAATTTATTAATGAGCTGTAAAAACACCTGAATTAACCAATCTACAATCTTTATAACTTTTCATGGATTTTTATTTCTTAACTAAAAATGAGAAATTCGACATTAATATTTTGGCTTTTCCTATCAGAAAAAATAAAATTCAACTTTAATATTTTGGGGTTTTCTTATCCCAAAGAAAAAGTAAGAATCTCCACCACCAGAACAGTTTACCAACCAGTTTGAATCTATTTTTCTTCATTTAAATATTTTCTAGAGTATACCAAAGTAATAAATACATGTCTTTCATGCTGCAAACACAGTATGGACTGCCGCGTTTGTATTTGTGGCTTTGACATATTTTTCCATTAAGATTACCATCTGTGTGTTCCATGTGTGCATATTAAATAAATCTCCTGTAATCAGCTGAAATTTTTGGTTTTGAACATTGTAAGTCATTCCACGAACAGAAAACAGGTAAAACAGTATTAGCATTTGAGCAAACAAGTATTCTGTATCTACTTTGTCCAAAAAAGAGGGAAGGGATTTAGTATAGAGAAATTTGTTCTATAGGTAATTAAGCAAGCATTTAGCTAATATCATGAATTAACTATAAAACTGTTTTCCTAGAAGGCCCAGAAGTTAGCCCTCAAAGATGCCAGGAGGCACAGTGCCCTTGCCGCCTCCATTCTGATCCAGCAGGTGTCTTCTGACTGGTTGGGGCCTGTGGTCTGCGTGGCATCAGCCATAACTGGCTAACTTACTGAAGGGTGCAACAGGGACAGTAGGTGTAAAGATACTTTGGGAAACTTCAATTCAGGTGCTGCATTCATGCCTTCTTTTCTTCCTGAGTTGGGGAAAATCTGTCTAAAATATTTCTATTACCAGTGAGGTTGGGGAGCTAGAACTTTCTGAAGCTCTATCCCAGTTAAATGCAGTGCCTGCTGGGAAAGGGGAGTCACTGAGCCCTTGTCAGCTATGTTTGTCGGCTGGCCACAAAGATAGACTAAAGGAAGAAGAGCCTTCTGCTGGTGTTCACTGCTCTGGCTCCCACTTACCTGCCTCCATATTCTCTTAGAGAGCCTGGCCCTCTCCTGGGCACACAAAGCCCACTTAACTGCTTTTATTTATTCTTTCCAGGTTTCCCAGGTCTTCAAGGCCCTGCTGGTCTCCCCGGTGCCCCAGGCCTCTCCTTGCCCTCAGTCATAGCAGGACAGCCTGGTGACCCTGGGCGACCAGGCCTGGACGGAGAACGAGGTAAAGACTGGAAGCGCAGAAAAGGGCTGGCCATCGCCTTTTGTCCAGTCATTGGGAAGGCCCTGTATACAGTCCAGCCTCATCCCTATTGCTGCATATGCATGGGCCTGCTCAGCCTCACATCCTGCCACCAGCAGAGATGCAGGGGACTAGAATGGACTGCATTTTGAGGAAAGGGTTTGGGAAGGTCTGGACACTGGGACCCCACAGGCATCAAGGGAACGTTCTCTGCCTTGGGAATGGGCTTTGGCTTGTCATCAGCCCAGGGGACTTTAGCAGTGGCCACTTCCTGCTCACCAGCCTTCGTCCCTCTTCTGATCTTCTCCCTAGGCCGCCCAGGCCCCCCGGGACCCTCGGGACCCCCTGGGCCATCCTCAGATCAAGGCGACCCTGGAGACCCTGGCTTCCCTGGAATTCCTGGCCCTCAAGGGCCCAAGGGAGACCAAGGAATTCCCGGGTTCTCTGGCCTCCCTGGAGAGCTAGGGCTGAAAGGTATGGCTGCTTGGCTGGCAGTTGGGCCTTCTCCCACTGTACAGTCAACAAAGGCCCCTTCCTGCAGCCCTGTGGAGAGAGGCCAGCTGATAATGCCCTTCCTACCCTCACCTCTGTCTGTCTCAACCCCCTGCAACCAGTGCCACCATGCTAGGCCCTGACTTGCTCTCCTTTGCACTTTGCCAGGCATGAGAGGTGAGCCTGGCTTCATGGGGATTCCAGGCAAGGTTGGGCCGCCAGGAGACCCAGGATTTCCTGGGATGAAGGGGAAGGCAGGGCCAAGAGGTGAGTTGAAAGCATGTGCGATGCTGATCTTGAGCTCAAGGGAAGGGTCTGGGGGTCACATTCCTTCAGGAGTCCCTGGTCAGCACGCCAAGGAAGCCTGGATGCCTGAAGCAGCTGAATCCAGCTCCCCCAAGCTGCCTCCATCAGCTCCCAGGACTGAAGGCCCTGCTGCTCTGCCACCAAGGGCCCTGCCAGTGACCACCCCTGTCTGCATTAGTGGGCACTGGGTTTGCACTCAGATCACTACTCACCTGTTTGCTCAACCCAGAAATGAAGAATGATCCTGCGCATCTACTGCCACACCCCCCTCACTCACACATCTAATACATTAGCAAGCCCTGGAGGGTTGTGTCTGCTCAGCGTGCCTTGCATCAGTTAACCTCTCACCACCAGCGCTGCCGCCACCCTGTCTCAGCCACTAAGGGCTCCCATGTGAATCACTGCAGGGACTGCTAACCAGTCTCCCTGTTTCCATCATTCATCTCCTCCAAAAATCTTTTCTTCTGACAGTGGTCAGAGAAATCTTAGGAAAACATAAATAATCCACTGGCTTCCCATAGCTTAGGAATAAACCAACTATGGCCCACAAAGTTTGTGGTGCCTCCCTTTTCCTCCTTATCAGCAGCCCTTCCTCTTTGCTACTCACTGTGCTCTTGCCACACTAGTCTCTTCCACTTATCCAAACACACCATACCCTGGCGGGCCTCAGGGCCTTTGCACATGTTAGTTCTACTTCCTGGAATACTTTGACCACTCCCTCTACCCCAGCTCCCAGCTCCTTTTAATGCTTTAATGGTCTCAGCTTAAATGTCACTGCTTATGAGACCACTTATCACTCTCTCAAGCAGGTTCTCTACCCCTTAGCCCCCACAGCTCCCTTCCACTGTCACTGGACTGTTCATCCTTTGTAGCACTTCTCATAGTTTGCAGCCAGATTAATGGTATTTGTTGGGTTCTGCATTTTTAATCTTTGTCACCAAACCATAATCTCTGTAAAGGTCTATCTTATTCACTGCTCTGTTCCCTGACCTGCCATGGTCTTGTACATAGTAGGCACTCAAGAAATACTTGTTCAGTGAATTTATAAGCAAATCAGCTTATTTGGCCTCTATTGGTAAGCCAGCTGGCTGGGGTCAGTCCTAGGCTGTGATGCCAACTGAACCTCTGGGGTTGGACTCATCCACTCACTTCCTTGGCACTGTGCTCTGGCCAGGGAGGAAGTAAACCAGCCACCCCAGCCCTAAACAAAGGCTCATCCCACCATATTTGCAACAAACATTTCCTGACTTGCTTATCACATACTAGGCCATGTGCTGGGCCCTGAGGAGATAAGATGACTATAACCCAGTCCCTGTCCTCAAGGAGCCACCAATCCACTGCGGAGATAGATGGGTAAAGATGACATTGTGTAAAGCTTGGTGAGAGCCATCCTGGAGGTTGGACTGGAGGACAAACAGGAAGGACAGAAAGCTGGTGATTAGAGGCAGAGAGGAAGGCTGCCATGGTACCCACCCAGGCTGCCTCTTCCTCCGCCTGACATTTGCATTTCCCCCACCTGCCCACAGGCTTTTCTGGCCCCCAAGGTGCTCCTGGACAAACACCAGTTGCGGAAGCCGTCCAGGTGCCTCCCGGACCCATGGGTCTACCGGGCATCGATGGCATCCCTGGCCTCACGGGGGACCCTGGAGTTCAAGGCCCTGTAGGCCTGCAAGGTGAGGAGGGCACCCAAGAAAGGGACTTTTGGGGGGCACTGAGACAGCCTTGGCTGAGAGGCTGAAGCAACTGGCTGGGCCTCTAGCTCACAAGGGGTGCCTTAATCAAGTGTTTCCTCTGCTCTTTCACAAACCTCTGAGGCTTCTTGCCAGAAAGGAGGCCCAGCAGGGCCAGCAGTTGTACTTAGCTTTAGATAATGGGTGGGCAGAGCACAGCAGCTACTCCACACAGCTTGTCCATCACTAATGTGCTGTTGAGGGAAGCAGGGAGTGTGGTGGGGGATAAAGAGCAAAGGAGAAAGCCCCGGGCTGGGGGACAGGAAACCTGGCTTCCAATCCCAGCTGTGCTTCAAATGGAGTAAGTTAGCAGTCTCTCTGGGCCTTGGTGTCCTCATTTGTGATATGGGGCACCAGCTGTTGCTCTGCATGCCTTCCAAGCGTTGCTGGGAGGAGAGCCTCAGCCTCGAGCTCAGTATGCACGCCAAGAGAATGGCCAGTGCGCCCTCTCCTGGTGAGTCCTGGGCATGACACACGAGCCACGTTTCTCAGGGGAGCGCTCCTCAGGACCCTCCTCCGCATTGGGAATCCTGCTGTGGGCCTTCTCTCCTTTCAGGCTCCAAGGGTTTACCTGGCATTCCTGGCAAAGATGGCCTCAGCGGACTCCCCGGCCCACCTGGGGCTCTTGGTGATCCTGGTCTCCCTGGACTACAAGGCCCTCCAGGATTTGAAGGTCTGGCAATATTGGCACTAGGGGGCAGAGGGTTTCTGTGAAGGTTTGAGGCTCGGGGGTGAGTCAAAATCACAAATCTGGGACTTAGGAAACCTGGCGGTAATGCTCGACATAACCAGGAGGCTGGAAAACTGGGCTCTCATCCATTCGTTCCTACCCACCTCTGAGCCTGTGAAGAATAATATTCCTGTATTCTGGAAGGCAAAGAACTGTTCCAAATTCTTTTCTGGATACTCTTCCAGCTCTTAAGAGCTATGACCCGATACCATAGCATGGCCCCTGTGCCACACCTCCCCTTTTCCATCTAAGGATTCTGACATGGATGGGAGGGGACTTAAAGGATAAGAAAATTTGAGATAAGGTATGGCTGTTATTTGCCTCACCTTTTATATCACAGATGGCAAATCAGTTGTCCTGAGTGGAGAACAATTCTGAGGCTCAGTGGGAAAGTGGTGTGATCAATTAGCCACATCTGCCAGGGGCAGGGGAGGAGGGTATGATTTTTGCCTTGCTAATCCCAACTCTGCTTTCGCTGCTTCTGATTCAGTAGCTACTTAGTTATCTCCTAGGAGAGACTGCAACGCCTGAGGATTAACCCCCTCTGCCCCCTCACCCCCTCATAGAGAACCCAAGGCTGGTAGCTATGGGAGGGAAGCTGGATAGTGTGCTTTTTTAAATTGAAGTATAGTTGATATACAATATTATATTGGTTCTAAGTATATAACATAGAAATTTGACACTTATCTACATTATTAAATGCTCACGCCAACTAGTATAGTTACTATCCATCAACATAGAAAGACGCTGCAGAACTGTTGACTATATTCTCCATGCTGTACTTTCATCACTGTGACTAATTTATATCATAATTGAGATTTTGTGCCTCTTTATCTGCTTCACCTATTTCATCCACCTACCTCAACTCCTACCTCATGGTAACCACCAGTCTCTTCTCAGTGTCTATGAGGCTATTTCTGTTTTGTTCATTTGTTTTGTGTTTTTAGATTCCACATATAAGTGATATCATATGGTATTTGTATTTTTCTGCCTGGCTTATTTCACTGAGCATAATACCCTCTAGGTCCACAAATGAAAAGATTTCTTTCTTTTTATGGCTAAGTAATATTCCATTTGGTATATGTATCACATCTTCTTCATTCATCTATTGATGGACACTTTGGTTGCTTCCATATGTTAGATATTGTAAATAATGTAGCAATAAACATAGGTGTGCGTATATCTTTTCAAATCAGTGACTTTGTTTTATTCAGGTAAATTCCCAGAAGTGACATTGCTGGGTCATGTTGTATTTCTATTTTTAGTTTTTTGAGGAACCTCCTTACTGTGGATAGCAAGCTTTTTAAAATGGGGACTCCATAGCCCTATACATCTGAGTTGGCATTCCAGCTCTACCATTTACTTACTAGCTGTGTGACCTCTGAGCCTCGGTTTCCTTATCTACAAATTGGGGCAATAAGGTTGTGGTGAGATTCAAGTAAGCTAACATGTATATAAGGTGCCCTGATCAACACTTGGCACAAAATGAGTAGCTGCTGTTATCATTGGCTGCACCTGGCTCACCCCTTTTCTGCTCTCTCCCTCCCAGGGGTTCCCGGAAAGCAGGGCCCCTTTGGGAGGGCTGGACTGCCTGGGCAGAGTGTGAGAGTGGGCTACACCTTGGTGAAGCACAGCCAGTCAGAACAGGTGCCCCTGTGCCCCATCGGGATGAGCCAGCTGTGGGGGGGTTACAGCTTGCTGTTTGTGGAAGGGCAGGAGAAAGCCCACAACCAGGACCTGGGTAAGTACCAGCTCTGCCAGCCCTGGCTGTCCACCCCACAAGGACCAAGAGCCACCCTCCTCACTCCTTCCAGCCCAGTGCTGAGTAGCAGGTTACAGCATCAGCTCTGGTGCCCAAACCCTGGCTCTACCTCTTACTTACCATGTACTCTGGACAAGTTACTCAACCTCTCTAAGCTTCTGCTTCCTCCTTAATGGAACAAGGCTAATTCTAGTACTTATCTCATAGGGTAATGTAAGGACTGCATGAATCACCCAAAGTAAAATGCTTAGAACATTTGATGCATATGAATTATCCATTAAACGTTAGCAATTAGTAATAGTAATAATAATACGACTTGTGGGGCAACAATTACCCAAGAATTAATTGTATTGTCTACAGGTGTGCTGACTCTGAAACAGACTCTCTCTATTAAATGCTGGTTTTACAAAGCACACTAATCAGGGAGTCATTAGTCAGCTTATAAAAAGATTCTTTTCAATATCAAACTTCCTTGGTACATTGAAAATATAGTTTGATCAACAGACTTCAGTGTGTGTACAGTGTCCCAGGATTGTAAGGGAGGCGTCCCTGCTCTGCTACAAGCAGTTGGATGTAAACCCAAACTACTATCTAGTCCAGTCCTAGTGGCCCTGGGAATAGGCTAATCCTCGACCCACCCCTCAGCAGAACTTACCTGCTTTTGCCCACCTTCTCTCCTTCCAGGGTTTGCTGGCTCCTGCCTGCCCCGCTTCAGCACCATGCCATTCATCTACTGCAACATCAATGAAGTGTGCCACTATGCCAGGCGCAATGATAAATCCTACTGGCTCTCCACCACTGCTCCCATTCCCATGATGCCCGTCGGCCAGACCCAGATTCCTCAGTACATTAGCCGCTGCTCTGTGTGTGAGGCACCCTCGCAAGCCATTGCTGTGCACAGCCAGGACATCACCATCCCGCAGTGTCCACTGGGCTGGCGCAGCCTCTGGATTGGGTACTCCTTCCTTATGGTAAGTCCCTGCATTGCCCCCTCCTCTAGTGTAGAGGCAGAGGGCAGGGAGCTCTGGGAGGATCCCTTGAACTGGTTCCCCAGCTCAAGGAACATGGGCTAAAAACCATGGAATTTGAAAAGAAGGAAGATGCTTGGCCTGGGCTTGGGGAAAGACTGGAGCCCAGTCCTGCATGAATGACAGATAATTCTGGGTGGGAGTAGAAATGAGCAGTTTGCACACAGCAGTTTGCACACAGCAGTTTAGGGGTGAGACTATCTGTGAATCACCAGCAAGGATTCTAACACCTTATGCCTGCTTCAGTTATGCCACAAGCAAGGGAAGGAGGAAACACCCGATCTGGGCGGACAGTGAGGGAGAGGCTGTCCCCAGTAAGGACCAGGATACACTCTCACTGGTCAGCTGGGCATGGACACGCCCCACTCTTCTACCCACCCTCCCAGGCCCCTCTCACCACTGCTATCTCCTCCTGAAAGCTAAGGACATGCTGTATTCCTATGTCCTGTGTCCCTGCTGGGATTTGGGCAGCTTCTCCATTTCGGTGGGAAGGCTGTGGCTGGTCAGATGGTGTGGCTTGCTAAGAACTGAAAACATCTGTAAGCCCAAGGCAGCATCAAGTCTGTCACATGACATTCTGTACATGTCTGGGGACATTAAGTAAGTGAAAGGTCAGGTGTAGGACCAGAAAAACTCCTGGGGAAAGTAGTGCGGCACCCACTGAAGTACCCTACGTCACCCAGCTTCTTTGGTGAGTGGACAGGGGCAAGATGGTAAGAGAGTGTCTTTGAAGAATTACCAGAGCCACAGGCTTCCTTACATTAGTGCACCTGCCTGGACAGAGGTGCTTCCTTGTTCTGCTCTGCGAATTGGACAGTTTATCCCAAAATAATATAGAATCACCTCACTATCATTCTATCCTGTTCACCACCCAGACCAGGAAATAAGGGAGAGGGGCAGGGAGTCTGCAGAGATAAGGACTGCCCCCTGTGGGTACAGTGACCAGAGACTGTCAGTTCATGAGTGGCACTGATGGGGAAATCCGGAAATCATGTGCTGAGGGAGCCCTCTGAAGCGAGGGCTGGGATGTTAGGCCAAACACAAGGCCCGCTTGTACTCAGCAGGTAACAAAACCTATATGCAGCCCTGAAGGGTGTGGTACAGACTGAAAATATAAGTTCTGATGTAGGTAACTTCAGAGTCAGAGCTATAATAGAGATGCTAAGTGGGGGCGGGGGGGCATGGTTTAACCACCTTGTGGAGTGCTGTGTGCTCTCTCCCCCCTCAGGGTACACTGCCAGGGGCTGGAAATAGAGGGCTCTGAGAAGAATTGCATTCTGAAACCTGCTGAATTTCCCTTCATCCAGCCTGTCAAAGACTTATTTGTCCATGGAGATTTGGGGTGGGGGAGGGAACACCTGACACGCCTCGGAACTCAGTGGAACAGCAGCAAGAGTGGGAAACGCTGGCTGAGATGTAGCCTCTGCCTATGCGCAGTGGGTTAGGAGGGCACTAGGCAGCGTGGAGGGGGCGCTCCTGGCCCTGAGGAGCTATGAGGGAGGAAGAGCCGTCCCTGGTGCTAAAACACAGCTTCTGGCATTGCTGGCGAGACGCTGGGGCGGAGCCCCTGAAGGGACGCGAGCTTAGGAAGGGAGCGCATGTCCCTCCTGGAGCGGCGAGTCCGCCCCCGTGGCCGCCGTGCCAGCTCACGGGAGACCCGGTCTGTTGCAGCACACCGCCGCCGGCGCGGAGGGAGGGGGCCAGTCCCTGGTCTCCCCCGGCTCCTGCCTGGAGGATTTTCGCGCCACTCCTTTCATCGAGTGCAGTGGTGCCCGAGGCACCTGCCACTACTTTGCCAACAAGTACAGTTTCTGGTTGACGACAGTGGAGGAGAGGCAGCAATTCCGGGAGGAGCCGGTATCTGAAACACTGAAAGCCGGGCAGTTCCACACCCGGGTTAGCCGCTGCCAGGTGTGTATGAAAAGCCTGTAGGGTAGCACCTGCCTCTGACCCTTGCCCTCTCCTCCCCGACAACGGTCACTCCACGAACCCAAATGGTCTGAAAAAGGAAGGCTTAAGTGCTTTTGCCCACCTGTCAAGTTGTACATTGGAGTCTTATTTGGGCTGGACTACTGCACACTGGTCACACCAACCCTCAGACCCAATGGGTGGGGTGGGGTGGGGTGGGGTGGGGTGGGGTGGGGTGGGGTGGGGTGGGG
>JAVSCE010009634.1:0-14483 GCA_032199065.1 Smutsia gigantea | reverse complement strand
CTGTACTCATGGACTACCCGAAGAAATGTAGATTTAGGTGTGGGACGGGTAACCCATTCATTTCTAGTTATACCTGATTGCCCCCTCCAACCTGTTGGGGAGAGACCTCCTCACCAAAATGGGAGCTCAAATTTTCTTTTCCCCATCGGGGCCTGAGGTCACCTTGCAGGAAGATCCCACAGTTGTTTTAAGTTTGAGATTAGAAGAAGAATATCGGATATTCACTGAGAAGTCAGTCCCTGAAGATATGCAAGACTGGTTGAGACAATTTCCCCAAGTTTGGGCGGAAACAGGGGGGACGGGCCTAGCAGAACAGATTCCGCCTCTGGTGATAGAAATGAAGACTTGTGCCACCCCAGCAGCAGTGCGCCAGGACCCCATGAGCCAGGAGGCCAGACTAGGCATTCGCCCCCATATTCAGAGACTCTTACAGTCAGGAATCCTGGTGCCATGCCGCTCCCCATGGAACACCCCACTGTTGCCTGTCAAGAAGCCCAGTGCAGGGGACTACCGGCCAGTCCAGGACTTGCGGGAAGTGAACAAGAGAGTCCAAGACATTCACCCCACGGTGCCCAATCCATATAACCTCCTCAGCTCTCTCCCCCCAGAAAGGGGCTGGTATACTGTGCCTTCTTCTGCATGAGATTACATCCATCAAGTCAGCCCATCTTTGCATTTGAGTGGAGGGATCCTGACACTGGGCAAACGGGACAACTGACCTGGACCCGATTACCTCAAGGATTCAAGAATTCCCCCACCCTCTTCGATGAAGCGCTACATCGGGACTTGGCCCCCTTCCGGGCCGAAAATTCCAAGGTAACTCTCCTCCAGTATGTTGATGATTTGCTTTTAGCAGGAGAGACTTATCAAGATTGCCTTGAAGGGACTAGAAGCCTCCTCTCTGAGCTGGGCCGGCTAGGGTACCGAGCCTCTGCCAAAAAGGCTCAGCTATGTAAACAGGAGGTAGTCTACTTGGGCTACTCTTTAAAAGAGGGGAAAAGATGGCTGACCGAGGCCAGGAAGAAGACTGTCACACAGATTCCAGTACCTAAGACATCTAGACAGTTACGTGAGTTCTTGGGCACTGCTGGCTTTTGCCGACTTTGGATTCCAGGCTTTGCTACCTTGGCAGCCCCCCTCTACCCTCTAACCAAGGAAGGGGTAAAGTTCCAATGGGGAAAAGAACATCAACAGGCCTTCGATGAAATTAACAAAGCCCTCCTCTCAGCACCGGCCTTGAGCTTGCCAAATCTGACCAAGCCCTTTACCCTCTATGTAGATGAGAGAGGGGAAGTAGCCAGGGGAGTTCTTACCCAGGCCTTGGGACCCTGGAAGAAGCCAGTGGCATACCTGTCAAAGAAACTGGACCCAGTGGCCAGCGGATGGCCATCCTGCTTAAAGGCCATTGCAGCAGTAGCGATCCTGGTCAAGGACGCTGACAAACTAACTATGGGACAACAGGTGACTGTAATTGCTGCCCATGCACTAGAGAGTGTTATCCGCCAGCCTCCTGATCGGTGGATGACGAATGCTCGTATGACCCACTACCAAAGCTTATTGCTGACGGAGAGAATCATCTTTGGCCAGCCTGCCCTCCTTAACCCCGCTACCTTACTGCCTGAGGACACTGAGGAGCCAGTTGTTCACACTTGTGCAGACATACTGGCTGAGGAAACTGGAGTCAGAAGTGACCTTACAGACACCCCCTGGCCTGACGGTACCACTTGGTTCACGGATGGTAGCAGCTTCATAGTTGAAGGTAAGAGGATGGCTGGGGCGGCGGTAGTGGATGGAGAGCAAGCAGTGTGGGCAAGCAGTCTACCTGAAGGGACCTCAGCACAGAAGGCAGAACTCATATCCTTGATACAGGCTTTGAGGCTAGCTGAGGGGAAAGTTATCAATATCTACACGGATAGTAGATATGCCTTTGCCACAGCACATGTACATGGTGCCATCTATCGGCAGAGAGGATTACTGACATCAGCAGGTAGAGAGATTAAAAATAAAGAAGAAATTCTGAGTCTACTAGAGGCAGTGCATTTGCCTAAAAAGGTGGCCATCATACATTGCCCTGGGCATCAAAAAGCCACTGATAAAATAACGAAAGGAAACCAGTTGGCTGATCAGACAGCAAAGAGAGCTGCTCACGGAACCCCAATATTGCCAGCAATGTGTGACTATGAGACAGGACCTAGCCCTGAGAAATTCAAGTACACTAGAGAAGATTACCGGGTCATGAATCGCCTAGGGTATACTATAGAAACGCCTCAGGGATTAAGAAAGATGGGAGATGGGAAAATCATATTCCCCCAGAGGGAGGCTAGAGAATATGTGGAACAGCTCCACCAGCTCACCCATCTGGGGACCAAACACCTGAAGAAGACAGTAAAATCATCCCCCTACTATGTAATTGGACTTCCTGAGGTTATCAGTGCTGTAGTTAAACACTGTATCCCTTGTGCCATGACAAATGCAGGCTCCAACCGATACCCTCCTGGACGAAGATTGCGGGGTGATCGACCTGGAGCTTACTGGGAAGTAGACTTTACTGAAATAAAACCTGCCAGATATAGAAATAAATATCTACTAGTTTTTATAGATACCTTCACAGGATGGGTAGAAGCATACCCAACTAAGACAGAAACTGCCAACATAGTAGCCAAGAAGATTCTAGAAGAAATTTTTCCCAGGTTTGGGATCCCTAAAGTAATCGGATCTGACAACGGGCCTGCCTTTGTTGCTCAGGTAAGTCAGGGACTGGCCAAACAAATGGGGTTTAGTTGGAAATTACATTGTGCATATAGACCCCAAAGCTCAGGACAGGTGGAGAGGATGAACAGAACTCTAAAAGAGACCTTGACTAAATTAGCCTTAGAGACCGGCGGGAATGACTGGACAGCTCTCCTTCCCTTTGCCCTGTTCCAGGTAAGGAACACCCCAGGGCGCTTTGGACTAACCCCCTATGAGCTTTTATGTGGAGGACCACCCCCCCTTGTGGGAACAGGAAAAGTACATAACCCTGATGCTGTTCTTTCTCAACCCTTATTCGTCCGCCTAAAAGCCCTAGAAGTAGTTCGCCAAAAGGCATGGGAACAACTGAAGGAGGCCTACTCCACTGAGACCACCACCATCCCTCACCAGTTCCAAGTAGGAGACGCTGTCTACATACGCAGACACCGGGTTGGGAATCTCGAGCCTCGGTGGAAAGGACCCTACCTAGTCCTGCTGACAACTCCCACTGCAGTGAAGGTCGAAGGAATAGCCGCCTGGATCCACGCCTCCCACCTAAAAGCTGCACCAAAGGCAGAGGAAGATGAGTCCCGGCAAGTGGAAAAGACTGATAATCCTCTTAAGCTTCGCCTGCGCCGTAACCCTGATCCCCGGACACTCCCACCACCGCCTCCCTCGGGCTCCCCCGAATCCCCATGCCCCCCAGCTACTTACCTGGCTCCTTATTGACCCTGATACAGGCACTATTCTAAACAGCACACAGCACGTCACCCCCCCAGGAACGTGGTGGCCAGATCTCCACTTTTGCCTCCGCCAGATAAATCTAAGAGTTAGAACTACGCCCCCGAATTTGGCTCACAGTTATGGTTTTTATAGCTGTCCAGGCACTGATAAGGGAGGACATTGTGGGGGAATCATAGACTCCTACTGTAAAAAATGGAGCTGTGTCACATCCAATGATGGAGACTGGAAATGGACCACTGACTCCTCTAAAGATAAAGTAGAATTCTCTTTTTTCAATCCAAAACCAATAGGGAGGCAATTTGTTTTGACCCCCGTAGGTAGTGGAGGCGGAAGCCCAATGGGGACTTCCATGTCTGGAACAAGGTACTGGGCTGAAAAGCCATTCACGGGAAGCTGCTCCTCTACAGATTTAGACTTCCTAAAAATAAGATTTACTGAAAAAGAAAAAAAAGAAGATATTAATACCTGGGTAACAGGTATGAATTGGGGGGTAAGATTCTGGGATTCTTGGAGCGGCGGTTATCCCTCCACTTTAACTATTAGACTGAAAGTAGAAACTCCTCCAGCTCAGCCAATTGGCCCCAATAGAGTGTTGCCTGAGCAGAAACCACCGCCTCCTCGGCTACCAGCGCTAATTGAGCCCGCCACTGCACCACCTCAGGACGAAACAAAGACCTTTATTCCCCCTGGCCAGGTCAGAAGTCCCTCCGAAGTACCAGCTGCCCCCCCACCCAGCACAGGGCAGAGATTACTGAATTTAATACAAGGAGCTTTCAATCTCCTTGGTTTACTACTCTAATATCTTCCCTTTGGGGGCCCATCCTGATTTTTCTTTTGTTACTCACTATTGGCCCTTGCATCCTGAACAAATTAGTAACTTTTATTAGAGAACGGATTAGTGCTGTACAAATTTTAATGATAAGACAACATTACCAGTCCGTACCTAATTCTGAGAAAGAATTCTATACTAATACAGGACTCTAGTTCTATGATTAGAACTACGCATAAGAAGAAGTGGGGAATGAAAGGACCAAACTAACGCCATGACAGGCCTCAGGAAGCCTCTGAAATCAGAAGGCCTGAGTTTCAGTTTCCCTGAAACTACCTGAAAGAATAGGAAAATTTTAAGCAGGCCCTGACCCTTGGCCTGAGTCATAAAAGAAAAGAAAAAAACCAGCCTGAACACAATAGCTTGCAAAACAGGTACTTTTCCCAAACTGATGGGCCGTAAAGATAAAAGCTGAAGCCCTGTGGGGCCCTAATTGAAATACTTTTACTATCGAATCATCAGCAGACCCCCTGGTTGTGGTATCAAATCATCAGCAGACCCCCTGGTTGTGGTATCAAATCATCAGCAGACCCCCTGGTTGTGGTTTCTTTTCCTTTAAAGCCTCCTGTGATTTCTGCTCGGGGTCGAACTCCTCTGCCCCTGCATGGGTTATGAGTCTCGACCCCAGCGCGCTGGTATGAATCAATAAACCTCTTGCTGTTTGCATCAAGACCAGTCTCCTGTGAGTATTCGGGTCGCCGCCTATCCCAGGTCTCGAGTAAGGATCCACTCCGCTAGTCTTTCAAATTCTGTACTGCACACTGTAGAAGAGGAAATTCAAATGAATGGAGCAGTCATTATTACTCATACTCTGTGTTCTTTAAACACATGAGCGATTGACTTTAATATTCAGAGTTCAGCAGCCTCTTTCATAGAAATTTACAGTACAGTACAAACTTATCACTACATTTTTCATATAATTTAGTATTTTCTAAAAAATAAGCTTTAATGTGGTCATCTGAAACTACATATGTATTTTTAAAAACCCGTCCAAATTTCTGGAATTTCCTTTGAAGTGACTTTCTTTACATTTAGATTAAAAATTCTCTGTGCAGACTCCTCAGACCCCCAGAGTCGGTATGAAGATTATTTTAAACTGAAGACATTTGAAATATAGCAGATGCAGAAAGGAGCCTTTTCAGGGCTTTCTTTATCCGACGAAAAGGCAGAGCCTTCTGAGAATGAAGTGGACATAAATTCCCTCTCCCATGGAGCTTCACTCACAGGGACAAGACTGACCACTCAACAGGGATGAGAAATTGCATAAACAAACATTATCAAAAGCTGTCATAACTTCTATTTGTTTCCCTAAAAGCCCATTTGTTCTAGAAGTCTTTCTCCCTCCTTCCTTTCCCTTATTAAGTTGGTATATAAACCTTTAGCTATTTAGGGAGGCTAGAGGATCACCTGAATGATCCTACATGTGTATGATTAAAACTTGTTTTCTTTTGTTATGTTAATCTGTCTATTGTCAGTTAATTTGCAGGCCCCTGGCTACAAGACCTATGTCAGTAGAGGAAAAGTTTTTCCTCCAAATATGTCCAAGATTGGTTAAAACCAGTTACTGTTTTTATTTCCTGGCTTGATTCTGAAGTAGGGATTCTATTTGAGCTACATATCAGAAGACAAAGAAGTAAATGTTTATAAAAATATGGTGTCTCTGTTAGAAACTCATTAAACGTTGGTTGATTTTCAGTCTATTCCAAAGTGAGGCCAAATAGGGTAGAGGAGAAGAGAATGGATTGTCAGGGTGAAGCCGTGGGTGGGGGAGTGGAGGGATGGTGGAAAGGACGTCTTTCTTATCTTGTGGAGGAATGGGAACTTTGGATCCTCGTGTCTCTCTTCACCATCAACCATCTTTCTCATTCCTGGATCTTTGAGAATGCTACGGTACCCGGTCTTCCTGACAGTTATTTCTGTAGGGGAAGAAAAGTTTTCCTCTACCTACTTAAGTTCTACAGCTGTAGCCTCCAAATTAAAATGACAAAAGACAGAAAATAGGAGGAAAGTCATGCAGATGTTAATTGATGTTAATACTTGAAATTTTACATGCACAGGCTTCACATAAAAGAAGTGTAAACAAAGAAGCGATTAGACTTCAGAGCTTATATACCATTTTAACAAAGGGGATTAGATTGTGAGACAGTGCCTAGACAAAGGAAAAGGGACTTTGGGGTTCTAACGATAGTAAATTATGAAAAGGTAACTATATGGGGAAACTAATAGAAGATAGGATATTTCTAGTAAAGTTTGTGTAGACTCATCTCAGTGCCAATTTTCTATCGTCTTCAGGAACGTAAAACTTTCCTGTAAAGGGATTTATGGCAATACTTATTTTTTAAATCATTTTCGTGATTGAAATATAGTTTTCTATGACATATTGGTTTTAGATGAACAACTTGGGTGCTTCATCAATTATGTACATTATTAAATGCTCAACCTGATTAGTTATCATCTGTCACCATATAAAGGTAATATGATATTATGAACTATGTTACCTGTGCTGTGCTTCCATCCCTATGGCAGTACTCATTTTTTCATTAGTTTCTGCTTTGTCATATAAAAGAATCCCCAAGAAGGCTTCTTTCTGCATCTATTGATTCTCATTTGCCTTCAGCTCAAAATAATACATATTTTGGCATATTTGGGAGCATATTGTACTGTCCTTCATTTCTCAGGACCCTCCTTGTAAGTCCAGGGAGAGGAAATCCTGGGGCAAAATACCTCTAAAAACCAAAATCAGTCAAAGGGAGAAATAAAATTTAAAACCCATTTATTGTCCACAAACTGCAGTACGGGGCACTTCTCTCATTCTTGAAGCAAACTGGCCCTCCCCCTCACCTCTCAGGTACAGATAAGCCCTCTGGTTGCCCAGGTAATTATCCATTGATATGGAGATGAACTTCTCTCCACCCTTGAATGCCTATTGATATGCAGACGTACTAAAGCCAAGGGAGATGTTCTGGAAATGTTACAATTTTACCCACACTCCTATTACCGTCCTTTAAAGTTTTTTGTCACATCCAAGCAAGTAAGAGGGCTCTAATGGTTTCATAGCCTGCAAAGAAAATATTAGACTGAGAGTACTTTGAGCTCTAAATTTTTATGATTCTCTAAACGGGCTTATACAGGTGAGTTCGAACTGTTTCAATCATAACTTTTCTTCCCAAGTTACTAATACATATTTGAACTTTGCATTGTCTGAAATCAAATCCCTTCTAAGGATCGTGCTCAGAGAGTGACTGATGGTCTTTGGCCTTGAAGTACCTTTTGTCAGGTCCTGCCCCTCCATGTACTTGAGTTTCGTAGCAATTAATAAAAATGTCAGTAACAGGCAGTATATGAGTGTTTCTTATGTGCCATTGTGCTGATTGCCTTACATTTCTCATTTAAGCTTCACAATAATCCCATGAAGGGTGGCATTGATTTTTCCATTTTGCTGAAGAAACTGACTTAGAGGCTAAGTAACTTGTTCAAGATCAAACTTTTGTTAAGTGCTGTATCAAGACTCAAACCCGGTCACTCTGACTCTAGAACTATGTTCTTACCCTTTAGAACCTCACTATAGTTGCAGCACTCAACTGAAATCAACTTTTAAAAGCGGGTTTCTTTTATTTACAAGAAACTTTACATGAATATAGTAAAAGAGTCCAACTTTATATTTAAAGGAAAAGTTTGTTGTGGATCCTTCCAGATAAGTTTTGCCTCATTGGAAAACTATGCATTGTCTAGAGCACAGTTTCCTGGTTATCTGATTCTAATACAGCTAATTTTACAACACTGTAAGTTTGTTAGCAATGCAAAATAATTGATATAGCAAAGCATTGATAAAAATGCTAAACAGCTCTCCGTCTATTGATGGGCAAATGAATTCTGCTCAAGTGGAGGACAATGACTTGCCCCACTCCACCCTATGTTGGTTTTGCCCTCATTTGCACATGAATTTCAACACTCCTTTTTTCCACTTATGGTTGTTCTTTGAATTCTTTGAATAGGTTACAAAATGGCCTGGTTTTCCTCATTTAATTAGTAAAGCTCAGCTAGCTTACACACGGGAGAAACTCAGTGTGGTTTCAAAGGGATGGTTGGGACTTGGACTTACCCAGCATCTTAACAAAGAGCAATGCATTTGTAGAGAAGAAGCGGCAGGACAAAGGTTTTAGGCTTCTAAGGGCGGCAGACTGTGTGAAGATAAGTATACAGGGGAAAATAATGGAAGATAAGCGTGTTTTAGTAAGGTTTATCATGTAGATTCTTCTTGGTGCCATCTCTGGGTTAATTAAGAGTCTCTGGTGATTAAGAGTCTAAGTGTGTTTGGGGTTGGCCAGAGAACTTTTTTGGTGTCTGCTGTTTCTCAGTTGTCTTCATCTTTAAATAATCCTCATGCCAAAGTGGTATAGTTGCAGCTGGCATATTTTGATGTTCTATACTACTCAAAGATATAGAGAAAATGGTTTTCAAAATATATCCCAGATAGTGGAGCAGAAGGGGTAGGAGGGTGAGAACCAGGGCTTGGAGTACCCAGAGAAGCCAGGGTGAGATAACGTGTCAAGTAAAGAGTGATCAGTAATGTGAAATGTCAAAAGAGGACAAAGTGAGTGAGAAATGAGAACAAGCCTTTGGACTTGTTCGTTAGAATTTCACAGTAACATTCAACTGATGAATTTCAGTAGAGTAGTGAGCATAAAGGATAGACCATAGGGAGTTCGGGGGTAGTGAGTGTGGAGAAAGAGAACAATATTTTATATTACTCTTCAGAGGTTTAAGAAAGGAAAAAGGAAATAGGGGAAGAGCAACTGAAGAGGTAGGCCCCAGAAATAAATTCTTCAAGTGAATGCTCACTACTCTGTTTAAGCCTGGTATAGAATTTACAGGGACTCTCTTCTCAAAACCATTGGCTCTTACAGCCCCAGGATAAAATCAGAAATAGAGACCGGACTGGTTCTCATAATCTTTTAAAAAAATTGTTAGCGTGGTAGCATCACGGAAGCAGGGACTGGACATCCCAATCTAAATTTAGGAAACTTTCTGTTGTGTGGAAAATTGTCTGTTGTAATTGCCACATATACTACCAAACAAGCTAACTCAGAGGCCGTGGTACAGACAGGTTTACAGAGAGATTAAGACACACAAATCACAAATCATGTGGTTTAGTAAATAAATATGAAACAAACAGCAAGTAGCAAGGAGAAGGAATAGAGTAAGAGTAACATAGTTAAGACAGGGTGCAAGTGGGATACAAGGACCGTGTCGCCTGAGTCCTGGGGTGCTTGATGTTCTCAAATTCTGCCTCTCTCTGTGCTCCAGAAGCCTTCCCTGATAATTGTTTGGGTTCAAGCACCAGACTTGAAATTTGAGCAAGGAGGTTCAATTAGCTGACAGGTCCGTGGGGTCAATGACACATACTGTCCATATTGGAGAGACCCAGGGGTAAATACACCTGACTGCAGCTGTAAGTTATCAGTTAGTTTTTTATCTGCATGTGGATGACCCGTCTATGACTTCGTGATTCTGACCACCTCTATGTCTTACATGTATTTGATGCATTATGAGTTTCTGTCACTTAGGGTACCTCATGTATATTCAGTGTTCATGCATATTAGAGAATTATGCATATTCTGTGCTGTTGATCCTTCTCTCACTATGTTATGTTCAGGATTTGTTCAACATGTCTCAGCGGATGCTTATTTATTATTATTTATTTATTTATTTATTTTAATTATGGTATTATTGATATAGAGCCTTATGAAGATTTCACATGAAAAAACAATGTGGTGACTACATTGACCCATATTATCAAGTCCCCACCCACACCCCAATGCAGTCACTGTCCTTGGGTGTAGTAAGATGCCACAGATTCACTATTTGCCTTCTCTGTGCTACACGGTTTTCCCCGTGATCCCCCACACCATGTGTACTAAACATAATACCCCAAAATCCCCTTCTCCCACCCTCCCCATCCGCCCTCCCACACCCTTCCCCTTTGGTAACCACTAGTTCCTTCTTGGAGTCTCTGAGTCTGCTACTATTTCGTTCCTTCAGTTTTGCTTCGTTGTTATACTCCACAAATGAGGGAAATCATTTGGTACTTGTCTTTCTCTGCCTGGCTTATTTCACTGAGCATAATACCCTCTAGCTCCATCCATGTTGTTGCAAATGGTAGGATTTGTTTTCTTCTTATGGCTGAATAATATTCCATTGTGTATATGTACCACCTCTTCTTTATCCATTCACCTACTGATGGACACTTAGGTTGCTTCCATATCTTGGCTATTGTAAAAAGTGCTGCAATAAACAGGGGTGCATATGTCTTTTTGAATCTGAGAAGCTGTATTCTTTGGGTAAATTCCAAGGAGTGGGATTCCCGGGTCAAATGGTATTTGTATTTTTAGTTTTTTGAGGAACCTCCATATTGCTTTCCACAGTGGTTGAACTAGCATTCCCACCAGCAGTGTAGGAGGGTTCCCCTTTCTCCGTATCCTCGCCAGCATCTGTTGTTGTTTGTGTTTTGGATGTTGGCCATCCTCACTGGTGTGAGGTGATATCTCATTGTAGTTTTAATCTGCATTTCCCTGATGATTAGTGATGTGGAGCATCTTTTCATGTGTCTGTTGGCCATCTGAATTTCTTCTTTGGAGAACTGTCTCTTCATATCCTCTACACATTTTTTAATTGGGTTATTTGCTTTTTGGGTGTAGAGGCGTGTAAGTTCTTTATATATTTTGGATGTTAACCCCTTGTCAGATATGTCATTTACAAATATATTCTCCCATATGTGGGGAGCTGCTTGTCTAAACTGCTTGACAATAGTGAAGCCATTTCATGAACTTCCTCCATATTGTAGAGAGAACTTGTTTATTCTGCAACTTTTATGCTGTACAAGCTGTTTTGAGACGTGAATGTCTTGAACAGAGTGACTATTCCTTGACCCTGGGAATGGGGAACTTGTTTAAGAAAACAACTCTTTGTAGGATAAGGAAGTGCTTTTGTTGTGAAGCCAATATGCTTTGGACAGTCTCATAGCGGGACTGTGTATATACTAAGGAAAAATAACGCTTAGCATGGCTGCATTGACAGTTTGCCCTCCTGAGTCTTGTCTTTCTTTGTTTCTTCTTTAAACCTTGCTCCCCCCTCAGGGACTGTTCCATCACTGACCGCCGGCTCTGTCATCCATACTGTAGGATGCCTTTTTGTTCTGTTGATAGTGTCCTTTGCTTATTTATTATTAATACATCTTGTGGATTCTACCTATGTCTCACAAGCTACTTGCCTCTAAACAATTCATCCTCACTTGTTTATTTTTCAAATTTTCTATAGTAGAATTAAAGAAAGTAGTTTAAATAACAAGGCAAATACCTATTGCACTTTGTTTAAAAAAAAGGTTTATTGAGATATAATTCATATGCCGTACAATTCACCGATTTAAAGTGTACAAGTCGGTGGTTTCAGTTTATTCACATATTTGTGCAACCATCACGAGAGTCAATTCCAGATAATTTTCACCACCTCAAAAGAATCCTCAGACCCTTTAGCTCTCACCGTTCATCCCTCTCCCAGCCACAAATAATTACTTATGTGCTTTCTGTCTCAATAGACTTCCTTACTCCAGACATTTCATATGAACAGAATAATATAATTTATAATTCTTCTACAAATCTACTGTTGAGTCCCTCAAGTGATTTTTTTATTGAAGTATCATTGATGTACAGTCTTATGAAGGTCTCACACGAACATTGTGGTTTCAACATTCATCCGTATTATCAAGTCCCCCTCCCCACCCCACCACAGTCACTATCACAGCAGTAAGATGCCATAGCCTGGCCGCACTGCCTTCCCCATGACCCACCTATATTGTGAGTGCTAATTATAGTGGCCCTTAACCCCCTTCTCCATCCCTCCCCACCCACCCTCCTCAAACCTTTCCTTTTGGTAACCACTAGTCCCTTCTTGAAGTCTGAGTCTCCTGTTGTTTTGTTCCTTCAGTTTTGCTTTGTTGTTGTACTCCACAGATGAGGAAAATCATTTAGTACTTGTCTTTCTCCACCTGGCTTATTTCACTGAGCATAATACCCTCTAGCTCCATCCATGTTGTTGCACATGGTAGGATTTGTTTTCTTTGTGTAGCTGAATAATATTTCATTGTGTACATATACCACATTTTCTTTACCCATTCATCTATTGATGGACACATACCTATTACACTTTCAAAAAAACTTGTCAAATGAATCTCTGCACATTCTTCTCTGATCTCCATCCAGTTCCGTTTCATCCCACCTCCATTACTGAAAGAGTCTACATTCATAATAAACAACTTGATTCAAGATCCAGAGATGAGACATTCGATCTTGAGTTTTGGTGAGTCTTGGCTTCTTTTAATTACATCTGGAGTGGCTGGTGGGGCAGTGGTGGGGTGGCACGTACAGGGCTCAGGGAAGCAGCCACTGTACTTCTCTGGGTACTTCCTGTTTCTGTCTAATACAAAAGGCATTCCTTGGAGCAGCAGTCAGGAAAGCCTAACACAGGACTGCCTTTTCAAGTCCTTTAACTTTAATTACTGTGATAGATGTCCTAAAGATGGGCCACCATTAATCCTTCCTCCCTGCGTACATGCTGATCCAGCCATCAGGAGATTATTTCCTTTCCTTGAATCTTGACTAGCCTGTGACTCGCCTTCACTAATAGAATGAGGGGAGGTTGAGGGGGGACTCACAGCACATTAAAATGGTATAAAGATAATTTGACTGAAAACATGAGATACAGCAGACACAGAAAGGAGTTTTCTAGGTGCAGGAAGCAGAATAGGAAGAAATGCAGGCCTGGTTTGCAGATGAAACGGCATGATATACTGATGCCTGTCAGAGATCAAAGGCTACTGAACTGAGGTCCCACTTAGTGGGTAATTCTGAGAGTGGTTGAGAGAAACTCTCCTTGGGGCAGAAATCTGGATGGTATATATTTGTGCACTTCATCCGGCAAGAGGGGTACCCTGAGATATGTTATCTACACTAATTCACGGAGAGGGGCTAATGGTTCAGTGGTTACACAGAGGCTTGAAAAGAAGAGATTATGAAACTGACAACAAGAAGACCAGGGGAGAGGTGTGGGAATGGACTTCTCCGCTAGGGCTTTGAGTGTGAAGGTATTATTGTTCCCTCTAGTGCCACCAGAGAGCATCCACTACGGAAGAAGAGCTCGGTAATCAGGTAGACAAGATGGCCCATCCTCTGAAAATGAGTAACCCTCTATCCCCAGTCACTCCCATGTTTGCTTAATGGTCCCGTGTGCATACGTCCACAGTGGGAGGAAAAGAAGGTATGCATGGCGTTGTGGGGACCCTCCCCCCCAAACCCAGGTGTTGATGCCCTCACCTGCAGTCGCTCAGAACGCAATTGCACTTATACAGAGGGTCTCGCACGCAGAACTACCACCCAAGGCCCCAGGGGGATTCTGCTTCCCCAGGGGACCACCAAAAAGGCAGGGTTGCCACCCTGGTGGGACCAGAGGACAGAGAATCAAACCAAGGAGGATTATTCTTGAGCCTAAAATCTAATGGAATTTGCCCTGCTAGGCTTATGAACTTGCTTGGGACTTGTGACCCTTTCTTCTTTCATAGTCTTCCTTTTGGAATGGGAATATCTACCTTGTGCCTGTCCCACCATCGTATTTTGGAAGTAGATAACTTATCTGGTTTCACAGGTTCAGACATGGAGAGAAATTTTTGTCTCAGGATGAATTGTAAGGAAAAAATATATATATAACTTTGTTTTGTGCTTGCATAGGCATATGTGGAAGGTCAAGTTGACCTAAAAGGAAAAAAAAAAGGCAATGTTTGCTTCTCTTTTCTTTTTTGAGCCAAGTTCCTGTTTTTCTGGGAAAAGTCTGTAACACCCCAGTGATTAAATCTTCTATGTAAGCATGTTGTATCGAAATGCCAAACCACAATCATGTTTCCGTTGACCTACTTGCCTGCATCAAATCCTATATAAGAAATAAACACCTGCTAGCCGGGGTCGAGCTCCGCTCCTGTGTGAGTTGTGAGACTCGACCCCCGCGTGGGAATACTCAATAAACCTCTTGTTTCTTACAGCAAGATTGGTCTCCGACGAGTATTTGGGTCGCCGTCCTTCCCGGGGATGAGCAGGGCCTAATACTTAGGTCTTACATTTGGGGGCTCGTCCGG
>JAVSCE010009633.1:0-76284 GCA_032199065.1 Smutsia gigantea | reverse complement strand
TGGGATAAATGACCAGAATCCGATGAGTTACGGGAACCTCAATAATTGATTGAGAGGCTGTAAAGGAGAAATCACACATCCTTTCGTTTTCCTGCTGAAAATCATTGACCAGGGCATGGAAAAATCCCAAACTCAGCACCTCTGCTTCCTTTAACCAGCCTTGCTGGTGTCCTGGCAGACCAATTTGGAAACCATGATTAATCCCCTGGTAAACAGAAAATAGGCTCTGGAGCCAAGAGAATCCAAACCTGAGTCACTCTCCGGAGACTCTACCCTCAGCCAATCAAACCCTACCTCCTCCGCCAGGAGCTGGTTTACTTGCCTGGTGATTTTCAGCAAACAGAAAGGCCTTTCCATGGTGACAGAGGAACCCAACGAAGCAAAGCCTGAGAGTCACTGTAAGTGAAGCCCCACAAGCTGGTGTGACCCAGATACATGCAGGGGATCCCCAGGTCCTGTGCGGCTCAAAGGAAATTGCCTGGAACCCCATGCTGCCTGAAACAGAAAACTCAATATCCTTCCCAATTTCTCCAAGGATTGGGGGGAAGGACAAAGTACCTAGATTTCTCTTTGTCACCAACAGCTCCAGCTTAGTTTGTCTGTGACCACCTCGCCATTGCATGAGAACTGCTGTCGCCCCATGCTGGTCACGGCCCTGCTTCCTTCACACACACCTCAGTTTATGTACTCCCCCAAATACCACTGACTCAAGGCTCTGGGTGTAACTAACTTTTATGCAAGATACAAGGCAATGGAGGAGATCTCCGTGGAAGCACCAAAAATAATTTAAAAGTAAAAATTAAATATCCCTGTTACTAAAAGCCCTTTAAACACCCTGGCCGCAGAAGTCACTTACCAGCCACCGTTTCTTAGGCTCTGGCCCCCTCTGCCCAAACTTTTCCTTCTCTACTTCCTCCTCCTCCTCTCTTTCTCCAGCTAACCAAACGTTCCTTTGATTTCCCTGTCTCCTTGCAGACTACATCCTCACCTTGCTTCTTAAAACATTTTCCTAGCAAATACACCTCTTTTCCTAAGAGGAATTTTATGGCCAGGTGTTCAAATACATTTACACACACCTACACACATAGGAGAGCACGCACACACACACACACACACACATCTGAGGACCCTCAGAAAACACAGGAGCAGAGCTGGAAATTCCCAGGAGCTGTGAACAGAGGACTAGACTAGAAGAATTGGACAGAATGAGAGAGAGGCTTTTAAATACTGTGTTTTAATTTTTACATGGGACTGCTTTTCTCCAACTTTTCTAGGATGCTGTGTTTACTGGAAACATTCAAGATTCTTGGCTGCTGTGTAACTCGGAGTCCAGTTGGGCACCAAGAAGCCTGGCCTCCTGTTCCTCACCACACACCGTGCTTCTGACAGCTCAGTGTATCACTTTCTCTGGGTCACACACGCTGCTCCAGCCTCCAGGCTTGCTCATCCTCTTGGCTCCACCACACACCCTGTTGCCTCCTGAAATGCTTTTCCACTTTTCGCCTGTCTGAATCAAATCCATTCTTCAAAGTTTTTCTTTGTGAAGCCTCCCAGATTATGGCATTTGATTTTATTCTTTCTCCTACTCATTCATGTCATTTACACTGACATCTCCTCCACAAGAGTGAGGTAAATTTTCTGAGGGCAATGACTGTGTCTGGCCCTTTCTTTGTGTTCCCCAAATTACAAGCACAGTTCTAGACTTGCAATAGATGCTCAGCAAATGTCTGTTGGATGGAATTTAAAAGATCATGGGACCTGTGAACTAGAGTGTAATGAACCACAGCATATTAACCACAAACAATGGCCCTGATTAGGGGCAGCTAAGGAAACTTGGATCCCTGGAAGTAGCATTGTACAGCAGTCCCCTCTTCTCTGTGGGAGATACATTCCAAGACCCCCGGCGGATGCCTGAAACGGCAATTAGTACCAAACCCTATATATACTGTTTTTCCTATACCTACGTACCTATGATAAAGTTTAATGTATAAATTAATAACAGTAAGAGATTAACAATAACTAAAAGTAAAATAGAACAATTATAACAATATGCTGTAATAAAAGTTATGTGAATGTGGCCTCTCTTTCTCTCAAAGTGTCTTTCTGGACTGTACTCACCCATCTTCTGATGATGTGAGATGATAAAATGTCTAATTGCTGAGATGAAGTGAGGTGAATGACACAGGGAAGTGGAATTAGGCTACCACTGACCTTCGATGACCCAGCAGGAGGATCATCTGCTTCGAGATCAGAACTGACCGTGAGTAACTGAAACCTCGGATGACGGAGACAACTGTATGTGCATGAAAGTGATCTGAGCAGCATTGTGCACAAATTATTACAAGTATTTTTCCAGATATCTTTTAAAAAGCTTGAATAGTTTATCAAGTAGCATAGATTACAGATAGAAAGTTTGTTCATATTTATTATGAAGCATTTTCCCATAAATAAATGCCACTATTATTTCCCAAGAATACTGTCTTATCCATAAAGGAAGATTTGTTACAGTTCTCTTATTTATGCAAATCTTATCTATAACCCAAATGTCCCCCTGTTTTTTCTCTTCTACCCAACAGAATTTGTTTCATTGCTCTCAGGATTAGCTGTCATAAGAAAATCAAGGTACACAAAGGCCATCTTGGATGCTGACATTATGAAAAGCATTACACTTTAACGCTCAGTAGCCAACTATGTGAGGAAAATGTTTCAGATGTGGGAAATTTTACTCACCACAAAGCACTAATTATTCTTGGAACTTTTAAATAATAAAAAGCATATTTTCTTTTTATAAGAATCTAATGAATTTTAAAGGTATTTTAACCTATATTCTTCCTTTATTTCAGTGGGTATTCATTTCCCGTGACTGCTGTAACAAATTACCACAAATTTGGTGGCTTCAAACAACAGAAATTCTTTGTGTTCTAGAGACTGGAAGTTTGAAATCAGTTTCACTGAGCAGAAATCAAAGTGCCCGCCAGGTCACCCCACATGCCTTCCTCAGGCCCTGAGGGAGATCCATTCCTTGCCTCTCGCAGCTTCTGTGTAGTTGGTAATCCTTGGCTAGGAGCTGCGTCACTCCAGTCTTTACCTGTGTGGTCACACGCCTCCTTCTCTGCCGTGTTATCTTCTCTGTCTGTCTCTCTCTTGTAAGGACACTTCGATTACATTTAGGGTCCACCTGGATAGTTTAAGATAATATAGGATCTTGTTTCAAGATCTGTAATCACACCTACCAAGACCTCATTCCCAAATAAGGTTAATACAGGCTCCCAGGATTAGAACGTGATGTCTTTGAGGATGTCGTTTTCAGCCTACCACACAGCAGTCCTCAAACTTTAACATTTCTCAGAATCTCCTAGAATGTTTGTTAAAATACATATTGCTGGGACTCATTCCCAGAGTTCCTGATTCAGTCAGTCTGAGGTGGGACCCAAGATTTCGAATCGTAAGCAAATTCCCGAATAATGTTGATGCTTTGGGTCCCAAGCTCACACTTTGAGAACAACTAGCTCCCATTACCTGGTGCTTTTAAAAATTATCTCTTTGAATTTTCCCACCTCAAACTATATGCTATCAATTTTTGTCTTTTGTACATATCCAAACATCAGACATGTTGACCGCACAGTGCAGCTGACACCTATTTCTCCTTTAGACATGGCCATGCTTGCTTCACTTTACTAGAGCTCTGCAGTTTGACATATCCAGAAATAAGCATTTTTCTTCTGTGGATTCATTTGTTTCCCCACTTTGGTTTCAGTGAGAGAAGGCACAGGACTTATTAATACACATTCTTTGGCCTGGCATTCAAGAGCCTTCATAATATGACTTTAAACCATGCCAACAGCTTGTAGCTAGATTGCTTGCAGCTCCCAAATGCCCTCTGCACACTTCTCCCAAGAAGAAGCCCTTTACACATGGTTTCAGCCAGATGGAGTGTCTGCTCATCCCCCATCTATACCATTCAGAATCTTGATGTTCTAGAAGATGCCATCCAGTTACCTAGTCTTGCTTGTTCAGATCGATATGGCCTCTCCATCTGCAAAGAACTTTTTACAGCACTTCGCATGCTTTTGATGACAATTAGCATACATTCTCTTTTGAATCATAATTACCAATGCACTTTCTTATCACCCCAGGTGTTAAGGATTTCTTAAGGGTAAAGATGATTTCTTGTTATTTTCATTTCTTTGGTGGCACCTAGCACAGTAAGAAATGTTGTAAAATTAGCAACAGATTCTTGTGTGTTGTTTAGCACTTCATCTCTGCTCTATTTTCTTTGCAGTTTACAGGCGCAAAGGTGCAACAGTTGTCCGTTTGCTTTGATGCTTCTCTGGGGCAGCGGCTCCTGCCTCACCCCAATTATGTGGTTTCATGATGGCTGCCAATCACAGTACCCCTACACATAACCCATACTCCCCCCTACCTTTCCTATACACTTGAGCCCCTTTCCTAGGATTTTTTCACTAAGGTCTAGAGAAATAGCCTTTTCCTCTTAGAAGAAGAGCTGGGGCTATGTCAGCTTTGTGAGGAAAACAAGCTTGTGAGAATGAAGTCAGCACACAAAGAGACACAGAATGAGAAGAAGGGAGATGTGAGTCCTTGTGCCATCAAATCCCTAGGCTCTGTGGTTCCTTTCTGGGAGCTTCATTATATGAACCAACAGGGTTGCCATCTGCCTACTCTGGTTCAAGTTAGATTCTGTCACTTAGAGTGAAAAGTCCTGACTAATAACTTATGTCAAGGATAGAGGGAGCCATAATCCTTTAATAACTCTTGTATGAAAAGTGATACCTCCATTGTCCTGAGGAGAGTTTCTAACCCACGTATACTAGACCATGCACCGTCCTTGAAGATATTAGGTATAACGGAAAATTACATATACTTAATTGTTATAAACCCAAAACAGTAGAAAAATAAAAACAGAAGGGTCCAAATATTTCCCTTAAGGAGAAGTTTTCATGGCAATCTTGTTGAGGGAAGTCAATATTATCATGTTTACATTGGGTAGTTTAAAAAGATAAAGCAGATACAGGTCAAATAGCCCAGTTCTCTTTCAAGAAGCTTAGATCTGAAAGAAGAGGAACGACATGTAAAAAAATTAGAAATAAAATATATGGGTACTATGGTAGGAGTACAGACCAGGAACGCCAGTGGAGTACAAAGAAGAAGTCAGTATTTCTACCTAAAGGCACGAGAAAGGACTCAAAAATGACTTCGCAGAGGTGGCAACTCTTAAACTCATTTCCTCAGGACAAAGACTGCCTAACAACATCAGCCTTGCTCTTTCTAGTCTTCTATTCATTCACATAAAAATCATTCATCATTGAGTCAACAAGCATTTATCAGACACCTGTATATGTGAGGTGCAAGTTAAATGAGACAAGGCTCCTTTTCTTAAAAAGCTCATGGTCTAGAGATAGAAAACCTTAACTTTTAAAGCACAACATGGTTAGAAGATAAAATGATAAGGTGCCTAGGATTTTCTTCCCCAAAAGTGGATGAGGGACAGAAATTGTGTGGAGGCCTAGAGGAAACAAAGCTTGCCAGGGGCTATTGTTGCAATTTGGTATGGTGGCTTTGCAATGAGTCAGCTTGGCTAAACTGCACTACATTTCTCAGAATTCCCTTTCCTGTGGTTAGGATGAGTGGAATTTGGGGAGTGGAAGTAAAATTCCATCCATTTTTATAGCCATATCTATTGCCATGTACCTGTTGGTTCACCTGATTGGCATGAGACAGTGGACAGACCTGCAACCAACCTGCTCCTGGAATTTCCTTTGGCTTCTCCAACTCCAGAGTAATGTGTGTGCATCCAGTTCTGCGAGGAAGGGCTCTGACTTCTGCAGGACACCCACACCACCAAGGTCAGAGGGAAGATGAGCGTCGGTCTGCCCTCCAAGGGTCTAGTTCCAGCTTGTTCTTGAACTCCCCCACTTTACACCCATCTCCCACTTCCAGTTGGCTGCCCTGTGCACTTCGAATGCCATCAGCAGATGCGAGCACAACAACCCTAACTGTTCAACCAGGTTCCCCAATTGCATAATTGCCTATGTACAGGCATACACACACATATGTGTATACAGGTATCCCCTGCTTTTCAAAAACTCATATTATGCCACTTCACTTTTACATTAGTACCTGTTTTCACTGACCAAAAGAAATTGAAGAGGATTTTTGCTTTTGCAAAAATAGCATTCAACTTTATTCTTGCTAAAAAACTAAAACCACACTCCAAGCAGTGAGAATGATCCCTCCCAACTGCCCAGGCACTACGCTCAGCATCTCAGCATCAAGCTGCCATAGCTTTGCACTTGTGTCTGGGAGCATCTGTGCTTTATCTCAATTTATTTTGTGCATGTTAGCAAGATGTGTCCTAAGGTATCAGAAAAGCCTAAGAGAAGTTATTTTGGGGGTGTGGGACTGCTCAAAAAAATTTCCCACATAAATTAATAGTGATTGCTTCTTTGCTTTATGTCATTATCATTTACAAAAGGCTTCATAGGAACATTCTACTTTCGGACAGCCGGGGACACACACACACACACACACCCTAGCTGTCCTGCCTTGCTTATTGAACTCTGACTGATATCCTGGGTGATGGGTACACTGCATTCATTATATTATTCTCAATTTTTTTGATATGTTTGAAATTTCCCCATTAGAGCTTAATTTTAGATTCATTATGGAAGAATTTGGCAATAGAGTATACAAGATGCTGTGGAACCACCTGAGGAAAGCCATCCCAGGCAGGTGAGAAGGAGCAGAAGGGCCGTCCTCACTGGCCAATCTCTCTTTGCTTTCTTGGCTCCACTTTGTGCTCCTTCCCCTAAATGCAGGTCAGCTTAATGCTCTGATTCCTTCTTCCTAAGTACGCCCCCTCAGATTTCAACCAGCCTGTCTATGATATAATTCTTAATTCTCCATAAATATTTCTGTCCTCTTTCTGGATTTCCAAACTCTTATTTCCAACTACATGTCAGATGTCTCCTTAGCCATGGACAACCAACATCTAAAAAGTATTGTTACATTTCAGAACTAAAAGCTAATCCTTCCAACTTCCAGTTTCTCTTGGTTATTCATTGCTGGTCCCTAAACACAAATCCAGGGTTACCTTTGACACCACCTCTCTTCCATCCAACCTTTGGCCATATCCTGTCAATTTACTGCCACAGGTCTTCCATTCTAGGGTATCATGGTGGTGTCTCTTCTCTTCATTGTATCGCCCATCTGATCATTTCTTTATTCATTCACCAATGGATTTCTAAACATCTACTAGGTAGAAAATCTTGAGATATATTGAGGGAGGAAATATGTCCTTATCCTGTATGATGGCTTTAAAACTTAGAGTGTCTCCCATTGCTTATAGAATAAAACCCTTGCTCTTGGATTTTAAGGTCTTCTAAAATATGGCCCTGTCTGTGGGAGAAAATGTGACTGCTCCTGAGATGACCAAAGAGGATTTGAGAAAGACTTCTTCCAGGGGAAGGAACTGCTTCCTATTTGAGATCAGGCTGGAAAAATCTGTCTTCGGGCACCATTCTGAATCTGGTAAATGAACACAGCTTTTAATTTCTTTACATGTTAAAAGAAAAAAAACTGTGATTATACAAATGAGATGTGTCCTTTTTCCTAATTTCAGAAATACAAATAAGGAAAAAGAATAAAACAACAATGACCTAAAATACCACACCCAGAAATAATCTTTGGTATGCCTTCCTCAAGAATATTCATAGATTTAATTTATAAACTTTGGATAACAGTGTTTTCTAATGTGTGTATTTCATTTAAAAATATGTTGTGAGCAACTTTCCATGTCAATAATTTTATTTCTGCATCTACAGTTTTTAAAGGTAATGTGGTATTCTATTGTATGAATATGACAATTTATGTACACATTTTCCTTTTTTGGGACATTTAGGCTATTTCTTATCTTTCTCTACAACAAGAAAGTTTGCAATAAATATTCTTATAGATGAATCATTTTCTGAATCCTCAATATTCTCCTTAATAATAAGCTCCTAAAAGTAGAATTTCTGGGTCGTCAAAGGCAATTTATATTTTCAAGGGTTTTGATATAGGCCATGTCATTTGAAAGACTTGTGTAGGACTTCAGCAATGTGCTGATGATATAAGAAGTCTAATAGTGGCAGAACTACATCTAAAGATGCTCTTAATCACTCACCTGCTGAGGATATTAGAACTAGGGGGTGCCAATAGATCAATTACTTCTTTAGTGCAATATGTACTACCTTGATAGTTTGAAAAATAATGGTTTAATTCATATGTAGAGAATACACACTGTAAAAATGTTACTTATTTTATAAAACTACTTAATTTGACCCAGGGTTTGTTTCTTTGGATAGATATTTAGGTTGCTATTATCTTTTTTAGTAAGTAGACATTTTCTGTTTTAGAACAAAAAGGTAGTAATAATTTTATGAGATGGCATAGCAGAAAATCCATTTTACCATTCTATAGCAATAGAACTCAGCCACCCAACTAAGAGCTCCCCTCTTCCCTTGCTGCTAGGTCATGTGACTTGTTTCTGGCCAGTGATATGTAAGCTGAAGAGGTATATGCCTTCCCCTCTGCCCTTCTCTACTTCCCACTGGCTGGAATGAAGATGTGGTGGCAGTTACAGGAGCAGCCTTATTAGACCACAAGATGGAAGCTTCATGTTGAGGATGGCAGAGTAACTAGATAGAAAAAACCTAATCCTTTTCATCATGAAACTGCCAGATCAGCCATAACCTCCCTAAACTTGCCTATTTTGTGAAAAAGAAATGTGTACTTCTATCTTGTTGAATACTGTTACTCTGGCCTTTGTTTCAGGAGCTGACCTGGTGTCCTAACACAGAAGGAATATTTGGGAGTCTTGGCCATTTATTTTCACTGGCTGCTACCAAAGTAGCCCAAGTGGCAGATTCAAATTGTAGCAGCCTTTTTTTAGGTTTAAGGGACAAGGAATAGTGTTGACAGTCAAATAAGTGCAAACCAAAATATTTACCAGAGAAATTTGTGCACTTTTTCACCATCTAATGAGCCTTTGCTTTGCATCAAAAAGCCAGTTATGCAAAAGGAATGATTTGGTCTATTTCCAGTTTGGTTTGCTTCTACACTGTATAAAAATCAGACTCAGTGACCTTGGTTTAATTGTATTCTTGATGTAATTTAATTTTTGATTTAACCTTTGATTTCACCTGTGATTCTATAGATTTCTTCAATGCCCTCGATATTCAGGGTTATTATAAATATACCTTCAAATCACAAAAATTAACTTGACTTAAATTGCACATGAAAAGATGCAAGCACTACTGATTTGGAACTACACTTGCATGTTACCTTTCTAAAATGACCTAGATACCACCAACTAAACAATAATTTTACCGTACGTAGTAAATATATGAAGTTGATGATTTCTTTGTCCACTTTAAAGGTAAAGAACATGAAGAAAAAGAAGCAATTAAGTCATTAACAAGTTGACCCTTTAAGTAAGTCTTCCACAATATATATCCACAATATGTATAACCATAAATATATATATATATATATTTATATCCATTAATGCATCTTCAGCATCTATTCTTTCCTCCTAACAGCACTCATGTTTCCTTTTTGGGGAAAAAAAATTTCCTCAGCAGGGTTCAGTCCTATAAATCCAGATGTATGCCCTCACGGAAGCTGAAAAGACCAGATCCCTCCTGACCCCCACTTACCCTGGCCAACAAACAGGAATATGAGGAATCAGCCAGGCAGGGGCTCTACCCTTGGCTTTGGGAACTTGAAAGAGACACAGCAGACAACAATGGCTTGACCACAAGAAGTTTTCAAGAGTGGCTTAAGTTCCAGCCCATTTCCAAGCCTTGTTTCTCCAACATCCTATCAATTCTTAGCACACAATCGGCACCCCCAAATTGTTTGCTTCAACAAATATTCTTTAGCTTCACTTGGTCAGTGTTTGTCAGCAGGAGCCAAGGCACTTTCACCATCACATAATCTCTTATCACCGTATTACCTAACTTCTCTTTTCCTAGTGAATAATCTTTGTTAAAAATCTAAAAATAAAAGAAAGAAGAAGATACGTATAAAGTCATGTTTACAAGTTTTAGAGGGTACTGACATTTTCTTGTTGATGTTGGCTACAACTCAAGGATTCAGTAAATGTATTTTAGCTTTCTCCCTTTTTAAGATGTAAATATTTTCTACCTGAAACTTTATAAACATACACTTCAAAAGTTAGGTGATTTTTTATATCCCTAAATTATCCCTATTTTTATATATGTATTTATATCCTGTGAATCGATCTGTGTTCTTTAAAAATATTTAGTAAATACCACGATAAGCCTTCTGTCTCACATTTATTTCATCTTTTCCACACAAGGAACTATAAACTAAATTGGGAGGCAACCTAGTTGTTAGAATCAGTAACTCAGCACTCCTAATGGATAGAATTATTTGCCTCTGATTTGCACAGCTTTCCATGTCACACATCAGCCAAGCGGAAACAACTGGTTGCTAAGCAACAGCTTTCCTCTCAATGACCAGAAATAGAATACACAGAAGGCCAAATTTTAAAATATAATATACAGACATCAGAAGTTAAAGAGAGACCCAGCCTATACTTTGGCTGTTTGCCCAGAATGGTTGTCATGAATATTGAATTCATAATGATAGTGTGTTAATTCTGAATACATTTAATCCATGAATTTGTCAGTAATTAGATCGCCTTGCATGTTCTTCCAGTATCTTCCTCATTACTGAAAAGCCATGAAGTAATATAGAAACCAGTCTTCTGAAGCAAATCTCCTTAGAAAAACTATTTGTAAAGTGTACGCTTAGGTTTTGCTGAACCAAGCCTTTGGTAACGCAGCAGTAACATTCCTAATGCAATACTGCTGTCTTGGTTAAAGCTACGTATTTAATTACCTGGGAGGATATACTCCAAGCGGTTGTTGATAGTGACCATCATAGAGAAATGACCATTTGCTTTTTCCTCTGTATATCATTTACAACAAAATTAATAATTGCTAGGTGTTTATGAGGTGCTGGGAACTGTACTATGCTCACTATATGTATTAAGTCACAGTGGTTTTTCCCACTTGGCAGATGAGGAAAGAAGCTTAGAGAAGTTCTGTTACTTGGTCAAGGTCGTGCACATGAAAAGCAACAGAGAACTAGGACTCGAGCCTCAAGCAGTGAGCTTGCAGGTCTTCACCACACCACTATTCTTCTTTTTCTAACATGGGTCCTGTATTCCCTAATACCTTTTCAAAAAATTATACTGTCTCAGGACACACAGAACAAAAATTATATATGAGGGCTCGGTTCATTAGCACCTATTCCCCATTGGCTTTAGGCAGTTTTACATCAGTAGGAATTTAGAGCATAACAAAAATCTTAATGAGTATATGAGGAGCAACATGTGGGCTGATTTTAGTCAACAGAGAACTGGAATTGTGCCAGTTCCACTGAACCTGTGACCACATGCTGTGTGTACCCAAAACAGAGAGTGTATTCACAGAATTTCCTAAGGAAATGCTTTAAATAAATGCCACTTCTGGGGTTTATTTCCTTCTCAAATGTATATTTAGTGGATTTGGGGCTTTTTTTTTAATAAAAGATTGCCTTAGTAAAAAAAGTAAGAATAAAAGACATTATTTTTGGTTAGAGTACTTGATAACAAACATCCTTTCAAAGTAATTTTACTGTCCCCTTGTTCTTTCATTTCAATTTCTAAAGTGGTATATCTTGATAAAAAGTCATGCTCTGGTGTGTAAGTGTCTCTTTCTTCACTTTTGAGCTCAATGTAGAAAAGATGAGTATTTACCAGAAATAGAGCCAGAAATTACTTTATCCTTCAATCATTCTTATGTTAACAAGGCAGATAAGGGTTTCAAAGTAAAGAAAAATGCAAACCAGAGTAGGTAAGGACCACTGAAAACTTTGCTGAATAAAATTGGTTTAGGAAAAAAAGAAAATCCCAAATGCACTTTTTTTACTTACTCATTTGTTCATTCACTCATTCCGTATGATGAAATGACACCACATGCTAGAGACACTGATATAAGATGCACACATCTACTGTTTACAGCCAAGGGGAGGAAGCAGGTGTATAAGCTCCAATTGTAGTTCAATGTAAAAGTGCTGTAATAGAGGTAGGAAGGGACCATGGGATTGACCACTCCAGAAAATAGGAGGGAGGAAGGCTTCGGTAAAAGAATACATGGGAGCTGGGTCTTGAAGCCTAAGTAGGAATTGGCCAGAAACAAAGGGAGCTGGAATTCCCGAGTTAGAGTTAACAAAATGTGCCAAGTCCCAGAGACATCAAAGGCTATGGTATATCTGAGGATGGTGAGGATGTCTGTACTGCAGCTCAGATCAGGGAGGCAGGATGGGGCCAGGTGATTAAGGATTTCATTCATTCACTACAGTAGAGAATTTGAACTTTATCCTGAGGGCGACCAGGAGCTGATAGAGGTACTAGAAGACAAAGAAGCCTGTTATGTGAAGGTTGTAAACCACAGCAACATAAAAATAAAAACATAACTGAGGAAAATTGGGAGGAAAAAAGTAAACAATGACTACCTGTACTAATTTCCTCAACTTTCACCGCAAGGAGTCAACAGGTACATCTAAACATCAGTCAGAAAAGAGAGAACATCAAACTGTCCAGTCATTAAAAGCAACCACTAGAACTGAATATAATACTAGAGGGAACAAATATCAGGAGGTAAAAGCAAGTTAGATAGAAGGTTCTAGAATTATTCCTATCCTTTACAGCAAGGAGTCAGGACATATCTCCCAGACTTGATAAATTAAGAATTAGAAATTAGCAGCAAAACTTAAAATATTTGCCTCTGCCAAAAGAGACTTGGTCAGAAAATAACCAAGTCTATTGGTTTTGAGGCCTGGAATTCCCTGTATTTGGCACAAAAGGCAAACAGAGCATAGATGGATGCTCTTTATCTTTCAACACTTTCTCCAACTGGGTATTTATTAGTGTATTACCTTTACAATGCAGGCTCTTCCCTCCTCTCTTAGGAGGAAGTCTCCAAAGGGATGTTTATTGCTCTTCTAGGTTCAGTCAGACTCCACACATGTAAAGAGAAGTTTTTAGCCTATATGCTAATGATAACATATAGACTCCTAAAGACTTCAATAAACTTTAAATAATTAGTCCTAATGTTGCTTCTCTACTTTAGATACAGGAAACCTGGGGAACAAGAAATGTAAAGACTAATCTTAAATCAATCAAGAAAAGATGATTAATCTTACCATAGCTTCTAAATTAACAACCTAATTGTTTTCTATTTCTTCCTTGTTTCTCCTGCATGTTAGGGAAGGTTCAAACCTTATTAAAACGGTCGTAATGACTTAGAATGGAAAAATATCACAAGGGGTTTAACTTTCCTTTGAAAATCATATCTTCGTGACAAAATTCAAGTTCATTGTTTTAAAGCCATGCTTGAAAACATCCATAACAATCGGCTAAGAGATTATGCTAAAAAGAAAAGAGCCAATATCCCCAAAAAAGAGAAAGTTCGTATCATCATTCCTCAGACAAAAAAAATGGCATCAATTATTACACTATATATGAAAAAACATTTAAAAAATACTTCTCATGGTGGAATCCTCTACACAAACCTTCAAAGCATAACCAATAAGCCTTTCATCTTCTCAAGCAAGAACTACTTAAATGAATAGGGCCATACTCCATAATATGCAAGAGTACAGGGGCTGATCCCACCACACCTTGGTTAGAAGCTCAGCTCTGACACTAATGGACTTGCAAAGTCATTTGATCTAAGTCTTGGTTTCCTAAAAGTACTTACTTCACAGGATTGTGATGCAGGCTATCTGGAAGATTGCATGTAAAGTGCTTAGGCGTCAAAAAGCACCTTTTAACACAAATATCCCAGGTTGGCAGTTAACTTTTAGTAAGTGAAAAATTAGAATTTTGTTTAATTAGATGCTATGGATCCAACAAGGGAGAACCTGAACAGTGTCCTAGAAGAGGAAATTTAGAGCCCATGAGGTCTGGACATCATGCAGTCCCTTGCTGGTGGCACAGTCTTCTTTGGGACCATCTCTTTCTGGAGGTGAACCTTTTCCCAGGAATGCCTTTTCATTGAGAAGGTGTTTTTTCACCATTAAGAAATGGTTCCCTAACAGCGAGATGCTGAAAGCTTTTCATCTAAGATCGGGAACAAGATAGAGATGCCCACTCTCTCCACTGTTATTCAACATAGTACTGGAGGTCCTAGCCACAGCAATCAGACAAAACAAAGACATACAAAGCATCCAGATTGGTAAAAAGAAGTCAAATTGTCACTATTTGCAGATGACATGATACTGTACATAAAAAACCCTAAAGACTCCACTCCAAAACTACTAGAACTAATATCTGAATTCAGCAAAGTTGCAGGATACAAAATTAACACACAGAAATCTGTTGCTTTCCTATCCACTAATGATGAACTAACAGAAAGAGAAATCAGAAAAACAATTCCATTCACAATTGCATCAAAAAGAATAAAATACCTAGGAATTAACCTAACGAAGGAAGTGAAAGACCTGTACTCTGAAAACTACAAGACACTCCTAAGAGAAATTAAAGAGGACACTAACAAATGGAAATGCATCCCATGCTCTTGGCTAGGAAGAATAAATATTGTCAAAATGGCTATACTACCTAAAGCAATCTACAGATTCAATGCAATCCCTATCAAACTACCGACAGCTTTCTTCAATGAACTGGAACAAATAATTCTAAAATTCATATGGAACCACAAAAGACCCTGAATAGCCAAAGCAATCCTGAGAAGGAGGAATAAAACAGGGGGAATTATGCTCCCTGACTTCAAGCTCTACTACAAAGCCACAGTAATCAAGACAATTTGGAATTGGCACAAAAACAGACCCACAGACCAGTGGAACAGAATAGAAAATCCAAACATTAACCCAAACATATACAGTCAATTAATATTTGATAAAGGAGCCTTGGATATGCAATGGGGAGATGACAGCCTCTTCAGCAGCTGATGTTGGAAAAACTGGACAGCTACATGTAAGAGAATGAAACTGGACTACAGTCTAACCCCCATGCACAAAGGTAAACTCAAGGTGGATCAAAGACCTGAATGTAAGTCATGAAACCATAAAACTCTTAGAAAAAACATAGGCAAAAATCTCTTGGACATAAACATGAGTGACTTCTTCATGAACATATCTCCCCGGGCAAGGGAAACAAAAGCAAAAATGAACAAGTGGGACTATATCAAGCTGAAAAGCTTCTGTACAGCAAAGGACACCATCAGTAGAACAAAAGACATCCTACAGTATGGGAGAATATATTCATAAATGACGTATCTGATAAGGGGTTGACATCCAAAATATATAAAGAACTCATGCACCTTAACAAACAAAAAGCAAATAATCCAATTAAGAAATGGGCAGAGGACATGAATAGACACTTCTCCAAAGAAGAAATTCAGACGGCCAACAGGCACATGAAAAGATGCTCCACATCGCTAATCATCAGAGAAATGCAGATTAAAACCACAATGAGATATCACCTCACACCAGTGAGGATGGCCAACATCCAAAACACAAACAACAACAAATGTTGGCAAGGATGTGGAGAAAAGGGAACCCTCCTACACTGCTGGTGGGAATGCAAATTAGTTCAACCATTGTGGAAAGCAGTATAGAGGTTCCTCAAAAAACTCAAAATAGAAATACCATTTGACCCAGGAATTCCACTCCAAGGAATTTACCCTAAGAATACAGCAGCCCAGTTTGAAAAAGATAGATGCACCCCTATGTTTATCGCAGCACTATTTACAATAGCCAAGAAATGGAAGGAACCTAAGTGTCCATCAGTAGATGAATGGATAAAGAAGAGGTGGTACATATACACAATGGAATATTATTCAGCCATAAGAAGAAAACAAATCCTACCATTTGCAACAACATGGATGGAGCTAGAGGGTATTATGCTCAGTGAAATAAGCCAAGCCAAAAAAGACAAGTATCAAATGATTTCACTCATATGTAGAGTATAAGAACAAAGAAAAAAACTGAAGGAACAAAACAGTAGCAGACTCACAGAACCCAAGAACGGACTAATAGTTACCAAAGGGAAAGGGACTGGGGAAGATGGGTGGGAAGGGAGGGATAAGAGGGAAAAAGGGGCATTATGATTGCAGATGTAATGTTGGGGGGGCATGGGGAGGGCTGTGCAACTCAGAGAAGACAAGTAGTGACTCTATAGCATCTCACTACGCTGATGGACAGTGACTGTAATGGGGTTGGTGGGGGGGACTTGATGAAGGGGGTAGTTTAATAATCATAATATTGCACATGTAATTGTAGATTAATGATCCAAAATAAATTATTAAAAAAAAGAATACTTAGGAGAAGCTAATAAAAGAATAAGTGATTAAAAAAAAAAGAAATGGTTCCGTTATCATCTGTTGGAGTGAAAAAAGTGGTTGTGATCAAAGGCAACTTCTAGAAAACACTTTATAGATCCAAATGCCAACAGGATTTTCCTTTGATGGTTTCATCCAAACACACTGACAATTCCTGGGTCAGGCAGTCTTCTCTGGGCAGGGAATGGAGGTGGTGGAGCGGAGGAGGTATTGAAAATGTGCACACATAAGGAGAAGATACGTGATCCACAAAGCCAAACTTTCATTCTCTGCCCCTTTATGGAAAAAGTTGGCAATCCCTGCTGTAGAGTCTAAACACTAAACTTTGAGAACTTCCAGCTTGAGGATTTCAAACTCTACAAGCGATGAAATCAAAACATTGGTTTCTGCATAACTAATAATGTGACCCTGTTTCTCTAGTCATGGTTCTGGGATATTGAATAGAAAAGGACATTTTCTTTCTTACATCTGTTTGCTTGAATTATTATAGATGAAAGCATTCAAGCTTAAATAACTGGTTTATTGGATGACACTGAGTTGCCATCCAATCAGAATCATGTATCATTTGTTCTATCCCTGGGATTAGAACTGACACGGGAACAGGAACTTTCTGGAAGCCAACAGCCCCCTAGATGATGCAGCAGGAGTGTTACCACTGGGCAACATAATATTCCCAAGCCAGGAAAACAACTCAAAAGCTCTGAAAAGTTTTCCTGTGCTTTTTGCATCTAAACATCAAAAAATTTTTGAGGAAAAACCTGAATGAAACTGATGTGGGCTATCTGTTGTCTTTATCTTACCCTTTGTGACTAGTCATACTTTTCTCTGCCAAAGCAATTGACATGGGTGATCATGGAGCACTGCCCCCAGGGTTCTGCTGAGTACCTAACCACGGAATAATGAATGAGTCAGCACATTCTACCTTCCAAAACCTGCTGCAGAGAGGATCTGAATCCTGAAGCCAGGTGGTCCTAAAGATGTTCACTAAGGGTCTATGGACATGCATCCCACTTGATGGCAACTCCAGCAAAGTTGGGACCGTGCAGGTACCACTACTCTGAACCAGTAAAATCCGTTTCCACCATGCTCCCATGTGATACACCCCTCCAATTTCTTGGTGTTGGCAAACAGCTTAAACCTAACATTTGTTCCAGTAAACAAGTGAATACATTGTACTAATAGTTTCCTCTTTTAGGGATTGTATACTTTGAAGTAACATCAGGGTTACAAACATGAATATAAACAGAAATATTCTTAAAGTGACACACACTATTCCCTCTCCATTGTTACCCCTCCCAATTTAAATGAATTTAATTCAAAAAAAATTTTTTTGAGACACTACCATGTGCCAGACAATAATGTGGGTATATTGGTGTACAGAACAGGCATCTTTTCCTGTAAGAAAACAATGATTTTAAAGTGGATTTATAAGATTTATCTATTGACTCATTAATTTATTCAACAAATACATTTATTGAGCACTTACTACAAACTAAGCACTACTCTAGGTGCTGGGAATTTAGCAGTGACAAAATCCCTATCATCATAAAGCTTACATCCTAGTGGAGAGAAATAATAAGAAAAACAAATAAGCAAAATAAATTTATATAAAGCAGAGTATAAAGTAGGGAATGCCAGCATAAGGTATGCAATTTCTCTAAAGGAGAGCAGAGAAAGCCTCATTGACAAGGTATCATTTGAAAAAACTGGTAGAAATGAGAGAGTGCCATGTTAATACTGGGGGATAGGAGGTGTTACAGGCAGAGGGAATAGCAAGTGCAAAGGTCCTGAGGTATGAGGGTATCTGGCCAACCTGAAAGAATCAAAAGGAAGCCAGTGTGGCTCGAATGAGTAAATAAGAGAAAGGGTAATAGGAGATGAGGTCAACGAATGGGGAAAGGGAATCACATAGGATGATACAGACCACTGTAAGGTACTTGGATATTTGTCTGATTGTAATGGAGAGCCTCTGAAGGATTTTGACCAATTGAGGGACTGACCAATATTTTAAAAGTTTCTTTCTACTACGAAAGTATTAAGGATGGAAGACCATCTAGTAAAGGGATTCACCTAGGCTAACAGGTCAGTGAAACCCTCACTTAAGAAATGGGTTTGAAACTTGAAGAACTTACTTACATGAGGAGGTAACTCTAGGGAAAAGGGAGGTGCTCTCTTCAGGCAAGAGTACTATCTGAGGGAGAACAGAGAAAGATGGAGGTTTTTCTTGCCACAATAAGCATTTCATCTTTTATCTTAAGGCGAATGACTAGAAAATTGTTCAAAGGTTTTAAGGAAGGAAGTGACATGATCTGCTCTAGGTTTCATAGACTCCTTGATTGCTATTTGTAAAATGGCAAAAGCTGTGTTTTTTTAAACCACAGGTCATGACTCATCAATAAGGGGGTCACCAGCTAGCTGTTTTTTTTTTCATGAAATAGGAAACATTAGAATGCCCCATAGATTATAAGGGTAAGTATAGTTGCAGGAAATTGTTAATTCTGTATATACCTATACCTGTGTGTGTGTGTGTGTGTATGTGTGCATGTGCGTGTCATGGTTCAAAGGTTGAAAGTCTCCTGATTAGAAAGAAGGACATTAAAAAAGGGAGAGCAGTGGAGGAAATGGGCTGTAATTTTTTAAAGGTATCATTGGCTGCTGAGACTGCAATAGGGAGAGAAACAAAAAGGCCTGTGAGAAGTCTCAGAGACCCACCTAATGGATGTGGGGCAAAAAGATGCTTCAGGGCAGTTTACGAACTTGATGGAAGGTGGCCATGTCCCTGAAACTGAGAACATGGGTAAGGAAGATAATGAGTCTAGATTTCAACATGTTGCCCACAAGACAACACAATGGAGATACTCAGTCAAGAACACTTGATGAGGCTGGATGGGCACTGAGATTGGGAAGTGTCAGCACTGATAGATGAAAAGAATTTTTAAAAGACTTCATGACAAGTCATTCCATCAATACGTTATAGTTGTCCCACATTATTTAGGGGCAAAGTATATTAAATATTTTGGGATAAAATTATATTAAAAATTTCTTTATTTATCTGGAATTCACATTTATTAGGGCATTTGTATTTTATCTGGCAATTCTAATCAGGGTTCAAGTCCCTTGAGAACAGAGCCAGATACACCAGTAGCGATGCAATGACAACAATCCAGACAAGAGGTAAGGAAGCCCTCAAATAAGTATTTCACAGGGGATTCTTTGCTTGATTAGTATAAATCCAATTCTTAAATGTAAATTGGATCATTAATATTTGAATTAATTATAACCACAATGATGTCCTATAGAGGTCCTCCTTCCTCGGGGTTAGGATGTGTACCTGCGTGGCTAGATTCATGATGACCCCATTGTCTGCTATAGTTCAACAAGGGGCTGTAGCATCTCACAGAACACATACCCCTGTGAGGGAGCTAAGAGCTAACACCCAGTTGGGTTATCCTAAAGGGACTTATCTTTTGGGATAAAGAACTGGGAGGAAAATTCTGTTTGCATTTTCACTTCAGTAGAACTGGTTTACAGTGTTGAACTCGACGTGACAAGAAAAATTGAAAGGGTCTATGTTGACATAGCTTTCCTTCAGGAAAAATTTTTTTAAACCACATACATTTTCCATATATTGAAGCAATGTGAGTAATTTGGCTTTAAAAAGAAGCTGATGAACAATGAAATAAAAATAAATCCAGCATATCAAAACTATTTCAAGATATATATTTCTGTCTTCCAGGGTAGCTGGGCTTCTACTGCCCTGAAGTTCCACGTGCTGTTTGAATCCTTGGCCTTGATCTATCAGCAAAGACTGAAGACCCCACTGTCCCTGGACTCTGATTCCAGAGGGCTCTTGTTAGGGAAAGGAAGGAGCAGGTAACAGTGTACACACATGCAGATTCTCAGAGTGGCTGGGCAGATCCCACACTGACAGCTCTTTGGTTTTTTGTAGGCCCAAGTTCCATGACCAGAGATATCTACCATGGCAAAACAATTTTTAAAAACCTATAAGGAGATGTGTAATAGGAATATGACAAGAAACATGAGTGACATCTGTCATTTTTTCAACACCCAGATTCTGGTCTGTGAGGGCTGTCGTGCTAGTCTGTGCTCTGTTGGCCAACGTGGCTTGCAAAAAGGGGACAAGATGAAGAGTCCGTAGGTTCCAGGGATGCTGAAACTATTCAAAGCTCTTCACTGTTAAGCTTGTCCAGAGCAACTCAGCAACCAAAGGCAGACATTTCCATTCTTTCATTCACTCAGTAAATGCTTATTGAGGACAAATAAATTGCTAGGCCCTGTGCTGTGCTCTGAGCTTCAAGAACAGAAAAGTCCATTCATATATAAACTGGAAGAACTACACTGTAGAAATCTGCCCTTCAAAAGGTGATCCTAGATGCTGTCTTTAAAGTTAGTGCACTTGAGATATTAATAATGAGTCATAAGAAATACATATTTGTTCTTTTATATGAACAAGTGTGTATTTCCCAGGTATATTTGGTCTTCATCCACAGTTCCTAAAAACACTGCAGAGTCTTAAGGGTGAAATGAGTGTTTTGCCGTGTTAATGAGAGACTTTCGGACCCCCACCCAAGGGCAGGGGCTGGAGGCTGAATCAGCCAATGGCCAATAATTTAGTCAATCATGACAATGCAATGAAGCCTCACAAACACCCCTGAGAAGAGCTTACTGCTCTCTGCTCTGCTCAATTGGATCCTGCTTCTCCATCTAAGCTTGGGGAACCAGAACGCCTCCATGTGCCACCGAGCCAGGCCCCAAGCTCCACGAGGATAGAAGCTCCACTATTTGGCACCTTGCCCTATGTCTCTCTTCACCTAGCTGTTAACTTGTATCCTTTGTGGTATCCTTTATTAAACTAGTAAACTTAAGTGTTTTCCTGAGTTCTGTGAGCCGCTCTAGCAAATTACTAGAACCTAATGCCAGGGGTGGGTGTAAGGAAAGGTCATGGGAACCTCCAATCTGTAGCCTGTAGGTCAGAAGCACAGGGAACTGCCTGGGGTTTGTGACCAGGGTCTGGAGTGGGGGGTGGAGGGCAGTCTTGTAGGATGGAGCCCTTAACCTGGGAATCTGGTGCTGTCTCCCCGCAGACAGCATCTGAATTGAGTTCTCCAACACCCTGCTGGTGTTCGATAACTGCTTGGTGTTAGTACGTATGGGAAGACCCCCTCCCAGATACACATACTGGAACTGGGTCTGAGAACCTGAACTGAGTTAAACTACTATTACTGCTGTGTATGAGATTGTTACTGTTATACATATACGTAGGGAAAAAATACACTATTGCATTTGGTGTTGAAGGAGTGGGAATAACAACACTAAAACCACTAAATTGTATGCTTTAAAAATGTTAAGCCTATGTGAATAATATCAGTTAAAAAAATAAATAGTTGAAAAAAATGTGGGACGTTAGGGTAAATTAGATACTATTCCTTTTGTGAAAGAAAGAAAAGCTGACTGCCACACTAGGGACCACCAAAAAAGATGTCGAAGACCTAAATATTGAAAGTTTCATTAACTCCAGGAGTCTCAGAATGGTCACCCTTGAAAACTTAAACTTTCTAACCCTAGAATACCATCTGTTAATTAAAACCAAGTTAAAAGCTAAACAAAGTATGTACCACCACATCTGTTCCCCTTTGTCCTCTGGATTTCTTCTCAAGGACATAAGATTACAGCAAGAATGTTTACCCTTCTCCTTAATACCCTTTGGTGCCAAGATGTATACTACCCCAAATCCCCCCTTTTTTCTTAGCATCTCATATTTTATATAAATGGAATGTACCCTTTGAAGTTCTGTCTTTTTTGCCTGTCTTCTTGAGAATATATAAACCTTGGTCCGATTTGGGCTTCTTGAAACGTTTCTCCTACCTGTGGGAGTTAGTATTTCTGGGCTTAAGTTATTAATTTGGCTCAGATAAAACTCTTTTATTTCAGGGTGATTTTAATGAATTTCTTATCGACACTTTTTTACCCAAGTAGATAGAGGCAGTCAAACTAGTAATTTTTAATTAATAAAAAACTAGAAACTGTCAGGTTGGCCTAAGACAACATATATTTTTAAAAACTTAAGACACAGAAAATGAGTGTCTTTAATTTCAAAGTGAAAGCTGATTTCTGACTGCTCAGGATAAACAAATAAAATGCCTAATGTAAGAGAAAAGCAGAGCAAAGGGGAGGAAGGTTCTCTAAAATGAAAACTTCTGGACTCTTGGTCAGCTATTTTTAAAGGGAGATGATTTTCAAAACAGTAATCTAGAGACAATAAAGTACTTTTTTTCAATAAAGGCTATTTAAGAGCTGTTGAATCTTTTATTTCACTACTTGGTAAATTTTTAAAAAATACTAGAACATTGTTCTGTGAATTTTTTAATAATTACCATGTCTAATTAATATAACATTATGCAAATCTCTCTAAGTAAATCAGAGTGCTTCAAGAGGTTATCTAAAGCCCTACTGGAGTGTTAAAGAAAAAAAAATTATTCATGACACTTGTTTAAAACAGTAAGGAAGATTTTATTCAGGGAGCTATTATGTAAGGTTTTGTAGTAGGGGAGAGAGACCAGGCTCCAAACACAGGGAAAAGTGGGAATCCATAGCCAAGGAGCAAAGTGGGGGGCTTGGAAGACAAAGTATTAAGAGGAAAGTAAGAAAGGGTAAGAGGGGATTCTGACTAAACTGCCTTAACAGGATTCTTGCCCAAAGCAGGCCTGGGTGATCAGATATTACCTGGGGCTAGAGAGGTATGAGGACTTCAAAAAGAAATGGTCTACAAAGGCTAAAGTCTCCTTCTAAATTCTCCCCTTAATTCACATGCTCAGCTGACCATGTCTTGTGCAACTAAGAATGCCTTTGTGGTAGGAAAGAAAAGCTGATTTAGGCACTAAGAGAATCTCAGTCCAGTCCTTGAGTCCTCTGCTGCATGACATTAGATGATACAGTTAATTATCTGCCCCAAGCTCCTCAGGAAGACAAACTTACGCAGGTAAATTGCCTGGTCCATTGCAAGCACTCAACAAACTTGCAGGCCTAAATTAAGAATAGCAGTCAGACATACCTGGGCATGTCCCAAATGAATAAGGGGGTCTAAGGCAGTGGGCTTTAGACCAGGGTACCCAAGATGCTGGGGTATAAAGATGAAGACTCTCCAGGGATTCACAGTTACGGACACACTCCCATACATCCTTGCATACTGCTTAACTGAAGAGACACTGCTATAGCCTCTGGTTCCTTTCTCACATCCCCCTTCCCAGCCAAAGGCCTTGCAACAACTATAGAAAAGAAATGGAAAGCAAAGCCCCACTGGGCCCTAAACTTTGTGAACTTGCTCCAGGGATAAACACCTCCAGGCCACCAAACGGAAAGACTTTGCAGGAATGTAGATTTCCTAAGATTTCCAAGGAGGACGTGCAAAACAATGGAAACCACCAGGAGGCTTCGTGCCTTCTCTCTCAACTCAATCTCATTCTTTCCCTGTCTTCCAGATTTAAAAGTGAGGTTGCACAGACATGCATTTAACCATGTTTATTTGCAATTAAAAAATGAAAATGAAGTCAGCTATCTATTGACAAAAAAAGGTCAGTCTAATTTGGCCAGATACTTGGCTCTTCACTCTTTATGAACAATGACCCGAATGAGACAAAGCTACAAGGGTAAACCTTTGAGGAAAAGGAACTTAAAGCATGAATATGATATACACAGATTCTTTGTATGGCTCCATGTTAGTATTTACCAGCACTGTTGTGGATGTCTTTTCCCTAGGAATGGACAACATGTTCAGATGTTGATTTGAAAGTATGCAAAGAGACAGAGTTTTTAAAAGTCTTTTAAAGCTTTTGAGAGCAAAAACTCTTTAGACCCCTGGTCTAAGGAACCTAGCCCAAGAAAAGAAGTTCCCTGCTGGCTTATACATGTGCATCAATGGCAAGCACAGGCCTTCTAAAGGAAGAGGTGATTTTGAATGTAGTTGGGTTACTCCCAGCCTGATCCTCAGGACCTTTTGTCCATTCCTAGGGAAAAGACATCCACAACAGTGCTGGTAAATACTAACATGGAGCCATATTACCCAGACGTCTCTGGAAAACAGCTCAAAGCGGCCCTATGATGCAAATGAGGAGTGAGGGGCCACCTTGCATGATGGTGTCCACCTCAAGAGCCACCGGACACTGGAAATATCTGAAACTACAGTAGCCAGAGAGACCACAGAAATTCCAGATCACTTGTGTGACAAACCTTGGAGACCTTGTGCAGAAGCTGGGAGGGGGCTCCTTCTGTGTCACCGAATAGGATCAGCATGTCATCGCTGTGCTGGCGAGCCCCCGGCATGTGGTCTATGGAAACCAGGGCACTCTACGTAAAATGTTTAGAACTCATTAAACGTGAAATCCCTTTCTTCACTGTCTCCACTTCCAGCCTCCCTTTCTTACCAGTTAAAAATGTAAGAAAACTCAGGCTCAGGGCGGTTGAATTGTCAAAGGTTCTGAGCTCTCCTAATTTCAAATCCAGAATTGTAGCCACAGACTAGACGCTACTGGAAATAGACTGTCTCAGAAGGGCAGAACTCTCAATTTTCCTCAAGTTGTTTTTTATGCTGTTTGACTAAGAAACAGAATTGGCTCAGATTTGGACAGGAAGCTGGGTGTGAAGTGGTAACTGCTCCTGACTCACCAGGTACGTCACCCTCCTTGGGCGGCAGCTGATCCACCATGAGGATGAGCCCCACTGGGAGACACAGGCTGGGATCGGTCTGGATGCTGTGTGATCAACAAGGACACAGCACTATTTTCCTCCTTCAGGCCCAGTGAAGTGTCCCTGCCTCTGACAGTGTCACCAGTGCAGGGACTTTGCGATCCCTGTGGCAACAGAGGCCCCATTTGCTAAAGGGAAGAAAATTCTTTACACTTTATATTGAGCATTTCATTAAGGATTTATAGTCCCACTTAGTAACACAGATAATAATGAACATGAACTCAATGTACATACAGAAAGCATCAACTATATAGTCTCCAGTAGAAATTCTCATACAGATACTCTCTGAAGACTCACAAATTTATCTTACATGAATTTGAAGTCTTACATCTAATGTGGTAAAAGAGATTTGTAGACTTCTTTGCCAAGGACACCTTTCTATGGGGTCCAGTGTTGTATCACACTTCTGCAAAGTTCACATTTCTAACCTAAATCAATGTAGTATGTTTCCCTTATACATCGGTTTCTGCCAGACCTATAGGGTTTCATATATATATATTTTTTAAGTTTATTTTGATATCATAATCTACAATTACATGTGCAATATTATGGTGATTAAACTACCCCCTTCATCAGGTGCCCCCCACCAACCCCATTACAGTCACTGTCCATCAGCATAGTGAGATGCTATAGAGTCACTACTTGTCGTCTCTGAGTTGTACAGCCCTCCCCGTGCCCCCCTAACATTACATCTGCTAATCGCAATGCCCCTTTTTCCCCCTTGTCCCTTCCTTCCCACCCATCCTCCCCAGTCCCTTTCCCTTTGTTAACTATTAGTCCGTTCTTGGGTTCTGTGAGCCTGCTGCTGTTTTGTTCCTTCAGTTTTTTTCTTAGTTCTTATACTCCACATATGAGTGAAATCATTTGGTACTTCTCTTTTTCGGCTTGGCTTATTTCACTGAGCATAATACCCTCTAGCTCCATCCATGTTGTTGCAAATGGTAGGATTTGTTTTCTTCTTATGGCTGAATAATATTCCATTGTGTATATGTACCACCTCTTCTTTATCCATTCATCTACTGATGGACACTTAGGTTGCTTCCATTTCTTGGCTATTGTAAATAGTGCTGCGATAAACATAGGGGTGCATCTGTCTTTTTCAAACTGGGCTGCTGCATTCTTAGGGTAAATTCCTAGGAGTGGAATTCCTGGGTCAAATGGTATTTCTATTTTGAGTTTTTTGAGGAACCTCCATACTGCTTTCCACAATGGTTGAACTAATTTGCAGTCCCACCAGCAGTGTAGGAGGGTTCCCTTTTCTCCACATCCTCGCCAACATTTGTTGTTGTTTGTGTTTTGGATGTTGGCTATCCTCACTGGTGTGAGGTGATATCTCATTGTGGTTTTAATCTGCATTTCTCTGATGATTAGCGATGTGGAGCATCTTTTCATGTCCCTGTTGGCCATCTGAGTTTCTTCTTTGGAGAAGTATCTATTCATGTCCTCTGCCCATTTCTTAATTGGATTATTTGCTTTTTGTTTGTTGAGGTGCGTGAGTTCTTTATATATTTTGGATGTCAACCCCTTATCAGATACATCATTTATGAATATATTCTCCTCCATACTGTAAGGTGTCTTTTTGTTCTACTGATGGTGTCCTTTGCTGTACAGAAGCTTTTCAGCTTCATATAGTCCCACTCTTTCATTTTTGCTTTTGATTCCCTTGCCCGGGGAGATATGTTCATAAAGAAGTCGCTCATGTTTATGTCCAAGAGATTTTTGCCTATATTTTTTTCTAAGAGTTTTATGGTTTCATGACTTACATTCAGGTCTTTGATCCACCTTGACTTTACCTTTGTGTATGGGGTTAGACTGTAGTCCAGTTTCATTCTCTTACATGTAGCTGTCCAGTTTTTCCAACACCAGCTGAAGAGGCCGTCATCTCCCCAATGTATATCCAAGGCTCCTTTATCAAATATTAATTGACTGTATATGTTTGGGTTGATGTTTGGATTTTCTATTCTATTCCACTGGTCTGTGGGTCTGTTTTTGTGCCAATTCCAAATTGTCTTGATTACTATGGCTTTGTAGTAGAACTTGAAGTCAGGGAGCGTAATTCCCCCTGTTTTATTCCTCCTTCTCAGGATTGCATTGGCTATTCGGGGTCTTTTGTGGTTCCATATGAATTTTAGAATTATTTGTTCCAGTTCATTGAAGAATGCTGTTGGTATTTTGATCGGGATTGCATTGAATCTGTATATTGCTTTAGGTAGTGTTGCCATTTTGACAATATTTATTCTTCCTAGACAAGAGCATGGGATGAATTTCCATTTGTTAGTGTCCTCTTTAATTTCTCTTAGGAGTGTCTTGTAGTTTTCAGAGTACAGGTCTTTCACTTCCTTCGTTAGGTTTATTCCTAGGTATTTTATTCTTTTTGATGCAATTGTGAATGGAATTGTTTTTTTGATTTCTCTTTCTGTTAGTTCATCATTAGTGTATATGAAAGCAACAGATTTCTGTGTGTTAATTTTGTATCCTGCAACTTTGCTGAATTCAGATATTAGTTCTAGTAGTTTTGGATTGGAGTCTTTAGGGTTTTTTATGTAAATTATCCTGTCATCTGCAAATAGTGACAATTTGACTTCTTCTTTACCAATCTGGATGCCTTGTATGTCTTTGTTTTGTCTAATTGCGGTGGCTAGGACCTCCAGTACTATGTTGAATAACAGTGGAGAGAGTGGGCATCCCTGTCTTGTTCCCAATCTTCAATGAAAAGCTTTTAGCTTCTCGCTGTTAAGTATGATGTTAGCTGTGGGTTTGCCATATATGGCCTTTATGATGTTGAGGTACTCGCCCTCTATATCCATTTTGTTCAGAGTTTTAATCATGAATGAATGCTGATTTTTGTCAAATGCTTTTTCAGCATCTATGGAGATGATCATGTGGTTTTTGTTCTTCTTTTTTTTGATGTGGTGGATGGTGTTGATGGATTTTCGAATGTTGTACCATCCTTGCATCCCTGGGATGAATTCCACTTGATCATGGTGTATGATCCTCTTGATGTATTTTTGAATTCGGTTTGGTAATATTTTGTTGAGTATTTTTGCATCCACGTTCATCAGGGATATTGGTCTGTAGTTTCCTTTTTGGGTGAGGTCTTTGCCCGGTTTTGGTATTAGAGTGATGCTGGCCTCATAGAATGAGTTTGGAAGTATTCCCTCCTCTTCTATTTTTTGGAAAACTTTAAGGAGAATGGGTGTTATTTCTTCTCTATATGTCTGGTAGAATTCAGAGGTGAATCCATCTGGTCCGGGGGTTTTGTTCTTGGGTAGTTTTTTGATTACTGCTTCAATTTCGTTGCTGGTGATTGGTCTGTTTAGTTTTTCTGTTTCTTGTTTGGTCACTTTTGGAAGGTTGTATTTTTCTAAGAAGATGTCCATTTCTTCTAGATTTTCCAGCTTGCTAGCATATAGATTCTCATAGCACTCTCTTATAATTCTTTGTATTTCTGTGGGATCCATCGTGATTTTTCCTTTCTCATTTCTGATTCTGTTTATGTGTGTAGATTCTCTTTTTCTCTTAATGAGTCTGGCTAGGGGTTTATCTATTTTGTTGATTTATATATATATATATATATATTTACACACACACACACACACACACTCTAAGCAATTTGACAGAATCTTCTGAATCAATTTTTAATAACCTGTATTTCTTAAATAGTTGTTTCTGACCCATTCCAGCTCACCATACCCTTTAAAACATAATATACCTCCACGTATGACTTAAAAAAGAGACAGCAACTTATAAGGATGGGGTGCTTCACTCTCTCTTCCCCCACACAAGGCAGATATTGCTCATCAATCGTTGCACTTCATTGAGACTCAGTCTCAACTTTTCTCCACCTAATACTCCAAGCAACATTGTCAACTACTTCGAACTGACATATAAATTGAAATATACTTGCCATCCCACGATTAAATTAAAACACTAGAAAACCTATCCTTGGGAGGTTTGTCTAAACATACCAAATCTTATGCTTGGTAACCTAATGTCACATTCCCAATGGTGATGTTCTTCAGATGACTCCCAAATTCCATCTGTCTTTCTTTGAACTACACATTAAAATTGTAACTCCCCTTCTAAGTTTGATTTGCATAAGGAAATATCTTTGCATGGAGGTAAGAGGGTGGGGAAGTGACAGTTATCTATGACCTATTTTCTTTTAATTCTTTGAAATGAATAGGACTTTGGTTCCCAAACTGCCTACTAAACTGGCCCATAGGATGTTAGTTTGATTTGAGTTTCAGGCCAACATATATGCTCACATTTTATCTGATTTATCCATCCTTAAAGTAAGAATTCCAAAAGTAGTCATTGCCTAGTTATTATTAAACATTGCCAGACTCACTTGAGTACTGGAAGGTCACCCACTTGAAATGGACAAACACTATGGGAAAATAATTCTACGTCTTGTAAAATATTTTTTAGGATCTCAGAAACTGAGGGAAAAAATCTGAGGTTATTAACAGAATCAAATGTATCTGGTTCAGTACTTTACCAAGCATGCTCTATAGAACAAAGAAGAACACGAACACTCCATACAAGGGACCCTGTGATCAACTTAAGTTTGCAACTCCTGAATCCAATGTCCCACTCAGAGATTTACAAGGCATATTAGCATATTAAAGGTTGTAAAAACCCTGCAGAAAATAGACAAGCCTATTCAGTTGTGTTGAAGCTAAGCTCTTAGCAAGCTCTGAAACTTTGTTTTCTGTTTATTAAACATCTAGTAACAACTCTTTAAAGAACACACTTTCAGAAATCTGAGCATATCTAACCTCTTGCCTCAACAGGAAACATAATTTAAAGTGTGAAAGATGACCATCTTTTTAAGACATCTTTAGGTCTTCACAAACTCTGTCTGACCACCCACTAGGTCAAGTTCTTTGTTTTATCAAACTCTCTTGCAGTGATTCAATCCTTGAATTTCAGCTTTTCCCCTCATATTCTCTCCTTTGTGGATATGGGGAACTTAATAGCTTTCTCCTTATAAAAACCCACTACAAATGTTTTTAAAAAATACAAATATGATAATGTTTCTCCCTAGATTGATATCCTTCAGCCATTTACACTGCCTATAAGACAATTCCAAATTCTAAAGAATAACAAGACATTTGCTTCCCTGCCCACCTTCATTTCTTTTGTTGTCCAATGTGCTCCTGTCTTACTCCCTTTTCCCTCATAATCTATCTGCAAATCCTGACGCACAGTTTTAATTTTGCACATGTTTTCTAAAGTGCCCTTCTCTACCCACCGGGAAAATTCATAACCATCCTTTAGTCTCAGGTCCAACCCCACACCCTCTGGAAGTTTCCCTGGTTGCAATCTGCTCTTCTTCCAGACTCCCATAGCCTTACATTATTACAGTGATTATGGCCATTTATTTCAATATCTGCCTCCCTCCCCTCATGCCTGGTATATAGTAAGCACTGTAATAAACATTTGTTTAATGAATGAATTAATACACAAGCAGACAGAAGAATCTAAGGTCAGTTTTTCCTTTTCCAGTTAAGGAAACACCAGGTCTTTCCTTACCTATTCTGCGTTCTACCCGCTAATCTCTTCCTGTGTTTCTTAGGAACCTCTTTAATCTCTCCATATCCCTATTAGAAGGAGAAACTCAAAACCAGACCTTGTGCAATATTTAATAATATCTCGAGCTCAAGCTTCTTCCTTTTGGCTGAACCCATAATGAATTTGATTTCAAATTTCCTCTCAAATTTTGTTATTTCTTTCCATAAACATTTTTGTTTGAGAATAAAAACAGAAATTTAAAGTTAGAACTTTGGTAGGTTGCAAAACGCAGTATTAAGGGTAATTGCTGATTTCTTCCAGAAAATTTATTCTCTCAACAGTAGCACTGCTAAGAATTCTCAAAGATGTAAACCACTTTGTTCTATATATTACTTTATTAGAAGTAAACATCTTTATTAGAAGGATATGTCTTAGGCACCAGGGAGAATACATTCTTTTGAATGTTAAAGGATTTTAGGTTCCTTCAAGAATTTTAGAATCTCTGGAGTTAGTCATATAACTCATATTGGAACTCAAAGATTAATAACCTGAGAATATATTTGTATAGTTTCCCTAATGACCAACTAGTGAAAACGATGAATAAAAAGAATATAAGCCTACCATTTTGAATTGTTATGAGAAATGAATAAGAAAAGAAAATATCTTCTTCAGCTGTATGTAGAACAGTGAATCAGAATCACAAACACAACTATGCATGCAGACATAACATTACTGAATTTGTCAAAACAATTATTAACAATATTTATTTTATCATGCCCAGTGGAAAGAAGAATCCCAGAACGGGACACTCATGAGTCCTTTGAATTATCATCACTCCCTGGAAAAAGTCCATCTTGAGGAAATATGCCAGGAATGTAACAGCTTTGATGACAATGCACAGGCAAGAGTTTAAATCAGAAATGCCATGACAATTAGTGGGACAGTAAGGTTGTAAGTGAAGAAAAATAAAATTACCTGGTGTAACAAAAAAGGGAAAATAAATTCATATAAAAAGTCTAGGCACTGACTTCAGGTACGGCTGGATCCAGAGACAGTACACAGCATCTTGGCCTCACCACCTCTCACACCCGCTTTGCTTTTTCTTGCCTTCACTCTGAGGCAAGGTATCTCCATGTGATAGCCCCAGCAACAAGGCATATGTCTTCCAGATTCCTGTATAGCCAGTGTCCAGGTAATTTGTTCTAATAGGACCAAATTTGGTCATATACCCATCCATAAACCTTCACTGTGACCAAAGAGGGAAGAGTGAATGATAGACACCAGAACTAACAGATTTCCACCACAGTAACTGTATAACCAAGTTTATATTGCTTTTGAGCTATATAACTAATTAAGTTCCTGTTTCCTAAAAATTGAACATCCTGAATTCATGGAGCCATCTGCTCATATCATAATGGTTACCTCAAATTTAGATGTTCTCCTTCATAGTTAAGGCACATTAGTTTGTGAGAAGGTTCTTATTTAACAATACGTTGAATGGTTTTGTCTCTATATTTTAGCTGAAGTCCCAAAGCTAAGAATAAGAACAATTACACTCCCCATTCTAGAGAGTGTGTCTGAAATACCCATGGCAGACTTAGTCAAAGAAAACAGATCAGACCACTGTCTATGGAACCCTCATCTCCAGCGTCTGTATGGCAAAGCCAAATAAATGGTGAGAGGTGACTGAGTCAAGGAGGACAGGAATTTAAAGGCCCTTGGCAGGAACATGTTTAATATGTTCTGGCACGAAAAGGAGGCCAATGGGACTGGAGAGACGTAAGCAAGAGGGCATGCAGCAGGAATAAAGGGCAGAGACTAGAATGAAGTTTATCACAATTGTAGAGGGTAAAGGAAGAGTAAGGGAGAGGTCACACCCCGATGTCCACTGAGGGTGCCTGAGCCTCTGATCAGGCCTGAGCTGGAGGATGGGGGAGGTGGGGGAAAGCTTTAAATTAGATACAAGATTAGATATAATTGGGTTAGAGAATTTGATGTAAGCTTTTGATTTAGACTGATTGTACTTGTCTTTTATACCTGAAAGTAAGCCTTAACTACTGAAAAGTGACCAGAAGCTATGGGATTTATCTGCCGGGTATGTATAGGGCAGGAATGAAACAGTGTATGTTTGAAGGTTAGAGAAAAATAAAACTATACCCAATTTGTTCCCCACAGAGTTAACCTCATTCAATAATAAGTTGATTACTTTCTAAAAGAATCAAAAGCTTTACAATCCATGTGTGAAATCATTGTATACAGTACAATGTTTTCCCACTCTTATATGTAGACTCAGTAACCATCTGCTGTTAACCACCAAGCAGGATAATATGCCATTTGGGAGAATAAAAATGATGTGGTATAGATAATGGTCAGTAAGACAAAGCCAAGGTGGGGCCTAACCTTTTAAATCATATGATTCAAAACTTGAGGTTATTTGTAGAGTTTACATGTGGCCTCCTGACCTTTAATCAGTCACCTACAAAGGACTTACTGTGACCTTGTTAGATAGGATCAATAACCAGTCTATGGCGTAGAAATGTTTTCTGCTTGTTAGTATCACATGTGCAGTGTAAGTTCCAGGAAATAACGAACAGCTGCAGTATTGCAGGATGAAATAAACTGAACAGGAACAGAATAACACACTGAAGGGAGATTTTTTTTAAATAACGGAAATCACTAAATTGGTTATTTCCACTTCCATTTTTGGCTTAAACAAGACTCAAGTTTGCTATCCTTTTACATAAAGTCTAGAGTTTGGCAGCCCAGATCAGGAATGGCAGCTCAAAAGGGCTTTAGAAACCAGACTCTTCCTACAGCACTGTGCCGATCATCCCTGGCCTGTCATGTCATGATCCAAATGGCTACTTGACTTTCCTACATCCCAGCCAGCAGGAAAAAGGAAGGCGGAAGGGTACTCCTCTTTCCTGTGAAGGACACTTTTATGAAGTCCTCATACAATACTTCAGTTTATCAAAGCTAACTGTAAGGGTGCTAGGAACTGTGGCCCTTAGTATTGTGTTTCTAAAGAGGAAAAAGAGAATAAATGGAAAATATAGGTAACTAGCTATTTCTGCCCCACCTTGTTTCTTTTAAGTCACCTGTTCATGGAGTTAGGCCATATGTTGTTTATCAAGAAGAGTTACTCCATTTCTTACATCTGCATGCCAGTGTGGTGCGTTTACAGCTTTATTTACTGGTTATATTGTGCTTCTGATTATCCTTAATAGCTAATTCCACTAGCTCCAGAGACAAGAGTTTAGTTATGTAACCTATCAATATCCTCCCTGTCCACCTCTCCACTAGATGAATTAGCTGTGTCTGCTGAAGGAAATTATTAATAAATCGATTCAGTAAACTGAGTGTGGGCTTTCTGATCAGATGCTCCTGGATTGCTCTCCTGGCTCCAACACTCAAATAACATGACTGTGGGCAGGCTTCTGACATCTCTAAATTCCCATTTCCTTACCCATACAAAGAATGATAATCGATCCCTGTTGAGGCTGTTGTGAGGAGTGAATAAAATAACACGAGGTGACCAAATGCCCCTACAGTGTTCAAAATTGTTATTCCATAATCCCCTTCTGGCCCCTGGAGCACCTGCCATGTGGCAGGCACCATGCCTGGCACTATGGTTGTTAAAACATGAAGAAGATATGCAAGAAGCTTATGATATAATGGCAGAGTTCAAGAAACCCAGAAACAGGCCCCACAGAGTAGGAGAGGCTTTACACAAGTGCAACATTAGAATAATGATGCCTCCCTCAATGGATATCAAAGTTGCAGATACGTTATCTTCCAGAAAATGGAATGAGTCAATCTATTAGGAATTCATGTGCTTGATTTGCTGTTTGGTGACTAATACTGACATGTGGGTCACCACATGTAGGTAAATAGGGTCACATGAAAGGCTTGTGATGGCCCCACTGATACATTTTTCTGAAAAGTGGTAGAGAAATAGCTACATGGTAGTTTCTTGCCTACTTTGTGAACATCTCATATTACTTCAGGTTAGAATTTGAAAGCTAAAACAAATTGACCATCATAACACAAAAATTCAGGCAAAAGTCACTTTCTCTACATCTGTGTGCCATCCAAGCTCAAGGCAATAATTATAATGCACTATTAAGTCCTTCTCTCATTTGTTGTAGAGATGTATGTTGAAGATCTCTACATACCTGGCCCAGGGTAGGCATGGGAGGTGTGAAGATGAACAGGATGGCATCTGTCCTCCGAAAGTGTAGCACACAGAGAGGGTGCAGACAAGTGCTAGTTTCATTACTCTGTGATTGATGCTACAAAGAGGGGAGATGTCCCAGGGTGCTTATGTGAGTTCATAGGAAGGAGAGCCGGCCCAGCCTTGGCCAGTCAGGGAAGGCTGCCTGGAGGAAATAAGTTCCACACTGAGGTTTAGAGGTTGAGTAGAAATTAACCAGGTGACGGATGCTTTCGTCAGTGCAAACAGAACATCCAAAGGGAACAGCGTATTGAGTGTATTAAGGAAAGGAGGGCTTCAGGGTGGCAGAGGAGGAACAGGAAGGATGAGATTTGCTAGGGGCCAGATCTTGCATCATGACACAGACTCACACAGGGAAGACCTTGATCCTCACTGTGCTTCAGGTCATAAGCTTCTCCTAATTTTCTAAGAAATGCAGAGGAGAAAATAAACAGGATTCATTTAGTTATGGCAAAAAAATAATTTTATGTAAAAATCTGAGAATCAGCTACATTATGACTCATCCACTTGGAAAAAACACAGGAAGCTATCTATATACCATTTGTAGATACACATTCTTAAGAGCTTTTCAATTCATTTCAAGTGCCCTAACCTTTTGGTAACTTGGGTTTCATTCTGTCTCGCTGTAATATAACACAGTAAAGAAATTATCATGATCCTGTACTGTCTTGGAAGATTTTTAAGAGCCTAAATATACTTGCTTCTCTGATGCAGACCCTCAAAGAAGTTCAGGTTAATTATAAGGCATATCTAGATTACTATCCCTTTGAGTGAGGGCTCATCACATCTCATAAACTTAATGAGACCAGTAAGAACCGGATGCAACACTATGAGATTACCCCAAAATTTCTACATAGTAACACTGTGGTCAATTAAAGAAGTTAACTTCTCAGTCGGCAATCTGGTAACTTTGAAAAATGCATATAACTAAAGGATATTTCTCTGTCATTTATATTTAATACACAAATTGGATATCCACAGATTCATTCCAGATAGAGTAAAAGTAATAAAAGTTTTATGATTCAGCAGACCTTAAATCATTTAAAACACTATAATAAGTTCCTGAAGAAAGAAGTTTAAAAATTGACAGAATCCTCTTCACAGCAAAGAAAATGTTAGTACTTTGCAGAGAGAAGAAAATTCTTCTCAAATTTATTATTCAACTGACATAAAGAATATGATTTCCAAAGGTTCAATTAATGTATTTTTGAGAAGACACAAAACAAATGCAAAACACTAGGCTGGGTGCTATGGTTAGAAACAAAAGAAGCCATGGTCCTTATCCTTACAGGGCTAAGCACAAAGTGAAATAGGTTACCTTCTTCTTTCCAATAATAGTGTAGGCTTCCAGGCTTCCACCACTGATGGAATAGAACATTCCTGGAGTCTGGACCACCAGGAACCTAGGTGAAGGGTGATGGAGAGTTGAGAATCCCACATGCCCTTCAGCATAGTTGAGACCTCTTTGAGAGACAGAGAAAGAAAAATCACGAAGGACATCTGATGTTCTAAGTCATTTGAAGTGCCTTTCCTCCCTCTGGTATGAGATATGCCTTCACAGCCACCTCCTTTGGTATTTTCCTAGTCTTTGTCACTCCAGCTTCCTCCACCACTTATCTTCACTATTGGAAATATCAGTTTGACAGAAAGAGCCATGACAGGCATATGTGATCTTGACATTCATTCATCCACCACCTGTAGATGTCTGAGGGCAGAAGAACAAGCCACTTGAGTGCCTGGGCTGCTGCTATCTACTTGTGCAGTGGACAGGACAGGCCCCGTCTGAATACTCAGATTTAAATCATTCATCCCTTACGTCTGCAAGTATAAGAGTGCCCTGTGGTAGATTAGTGACAGATGAGTGTTCCAAGTGATGTGCCAGGCTTCAAGGACAGGGAAAAGAAGTTATGCTGGAGTAACTGGGAGAGGCTCATGAATGAATGAAATGAATAGATGAATGAATAAAAGGTAAATAAATATTTACTCAGCACCCACCATGTGCCAAAAATGTAATTCCATGAGACAAATATTATTGTTTCCATTTTAAAGATTTAGAAGATAAAGTCAGCAAGAAAACAAGAGATTTTCCTGAAATAGTTAAGTAACAGAGGCAAGATTTGGACCTTAGTCCTTCAAATCCAGCACTCTTTCCATTATCCTAAGAAGTGGCCCAGTGCTAAGTGGGTCTTGAAGGATAGGTGGGAGCAAGGTACTGAGAAGAGAGAGTGCTGAAGAGGGAGAGGTATGTCTCAGGTATGGTCACCCATAAAATCATTGGTAGAATTTGTTGCCACCATCATTTTTCTTCCACATTTTTCTCTCTAGTAAAACATTAGAAGTGATTGGGAAAGAAAATGTTTCACTTGAAAATTCTGTTTCCAAGGGTACCAATTTTGGAGAAGTATGTCCAGGAGGGGTGATTCTCAAGAGTAGGAATCTGCAGATAAGAACTTTATGACTTTCTGTCTTCAGCAGTTTAGAAAGCCCAGTTCACTAGAATGTTGTAAAATGTCCTTTTCTCATTGTACTTTACTCTGGTATTCTCCACAACAGGAGGAGACAAAGAAGAAAGGAGAGCTGAAGTCACGACCCCACTGCTCTGTGCTGTCTGGCTGTTTCCTTGGAAGCAGTCTCTTGATTTCATATGCTAAGAGATCAGTTTACACTACCAACAGTTGGCTGGCTAGTTCAAGAGAACTAGAGTGTGTAACTTTCACCTATCGATATCAAGTTTTGAGTGTGAACACAACAAAAGATCTCTTCCTGGATTGAACTGTATAGATTGTGTATATGTCACCACACTTTTGTTTATACATTTGATTTTAATGTTTACATTAAAAACCCAGAGTAGTATAAAGGCAACCTTGCTTATTTTCAGCAATCAAGCCGATTTTTTTTAAACAGGTGTTTTGGATGAAGGCTTTTGGAAAGCTTAGGTTGCACATTAAAATTCAAGAGGTGAGTATACACTCGTCAGCCACATAGTCCAAAGAGGTAGTAGGCTTTAAGGTCTTATAATGTCACAGGAAGAATGTTTCTGTGACAAGAGGAGTTTTAATTCATAAGAAGAAAGAGAAAGAAACTAATAGGGGATTCTGGTGGTTGGGAGAGGAGGCTAGAGCTGTTCTCAGAATGATAGCAGTGATGACTTAGAAAACTAGCAAAAGGCCATTCGTAAAATAGCTCAGATAACACAATAGCCGGTGAGGATAATGCACGACCAAAGTGTTCTGATTTCACAATCTCTGGATTTAAGAAAATAGCATCTAAACAGTTTGTTTTTCTGATATAAAGTCTCTGTGAAAGTTTTACTGGAAAATGGAAGAATAAATATTCTAAAAGGGAATACTTGAAACAATTTTTAAGAGAGGCATCAAGTTCTCAATGTGTTTTACATTATACTAGAGGACAATTTCCAATGACCTATTTTAATGGAGGTTTTAAGATTTTTTCCCCATATTTCTTATGCCTTTTATGCCACTGCCATTTGGTTTCCGCTCTTTAGACACTACTAATATACACTAAAAATATTTTCAAATGCCAAAAGAAAAAAGAGAAAGGAATTGAAAGGATAGCAGTGTTGACTGCAAGGAATGGCAGAAAAATATGAAACAGTCAAGTCAGTCACTCAGAGTACAGGAGACACTAGTGGACTAGAGGAGGCAGAGCACACACAGCTCAGCAACAGTTTTCATGGGGCAAAGGATATCCTGAAAATGTAGACAATTGATCGCAAATAGTGTGATGTGGTATAGAAGTTTTAAAATGTAAACACATTTCCAATTTAATGTTAGAGTAAGACTTGTAAATTACATGAATTGCTAAGTAGTAATCCTTAATTAGCTTAGCTAATAAGAAAGGTAACATTTGGAACAAAATGGAACCTGTTCACATGCCTAGAAAAGGCTTTTGTAACTGCAGTGATTTTCCAACCTTCATTGAAACAAGCTAGTTTTCCAACAAGTTGTTGGGATGCTTGTCAGAATGTCTCGAGACCCCTTTCCCAAAGACCTGGATTTAGCAGTGGTAGGGGAGGGTTTCTCAGTCTTGGATCTCTTGACATTTGGGGTAGGATTATGTTTTGTTGGGGGGGCCTGTCCTGTGCACTGCACAATGTTCAGCAGCATCCTGGACAGACTAGACAGCAGTAATGTTACCCGAAGTCGTCAAATGTCTCCTGGGGGCAAAAGTCACTCCCCTCCTTTGACCATCACTTGCCCGGTGTGAGGCCTAGGGACCCTCATTTCTAGCAAGAACATCCAGGTGATTTTGACAAATGTGGTCAGTGAGCTAACCTTGAAAAGAAACACTGAGTCCACGTGTTAGGAGTTGAGTTACGTCCTCTCCAAAATTCCTATATTAAAGTCTTAACCCTTAATACCTCCTGCTGTGACCTTATTTGGAAACAGAGTCACAGGTTTCGTTAAAGTGAGGTCATACTGGAGTCGGCCCCCAATATGCCTGGTGTCCTTAGAAATAGGGAAAATTTGGGCGCAGGCACAGGAACCTAGGGAAACATCATGCAAAGACTGGAGCTATGTTGCCATGAGCCAGGAGAAAATGCTGGAACAGATTCCTCCCTAGTGCCTACAGGGGGCGCATGGCCTGCAAACGTCTTGATACTTCTGTGGTAGAATTGAGACAATAAATTTCTGTTGTTTAAGCCACTCGGTCTGTGGTACTTTGCTATTGTAGCCCTAGCAAACTAATACATAAACAAAAAGACACAAGTCAGAGTTTAGGACTGAGGCAACATATGAAGCAGGTTCAGAACGGAAAATTGAAAGATTACAGATTGGCAACAATCCTATGTTATATTTTAGTGCCTGACATAAAAGAGGAGTTGACAATCTTTATTAATCACTCTCTGAACATACCTTGTCAAATTTAAATATTAAAAGAAAAATACTAACATTCTTTGTTACTTTATATGGTTGATATTGCCCACCATGTTCCATTTTCAAGTTTTCATCTGGATTATATAGGAATTATATAGACGGGCTTTTAAGCCTGGAGTTGCCTAGAAGACAAATGGAACGCATACTGTTACTCATAGAGAAGGTAATATATAAATGTGAAATTCCATACAAGGCAAAAATGCACTGACTGATCACACTGTAGCTTTAAGAAAAATGTTCACTGTTTCAGGTCACAAAGAGCACTAAGAATACAGCAAGTGGGACCCTGTGTCCAGCAGGCAACTCAGTTATGTGCCTACCCGCAGTGAGCAATTCATTCTGTTAGGGTGAAGCCCCTGGTATTAAAAGAACTTAAAAGGTATGTATTCTAATAGCATTGTTTGCAATAAAAGTGAACAGTGTTTTCGGTTATTATTATCAGAAGATAAAAACAAGAGCCCGGTGGCAAATGTCAGTTCTCTTCTCTTTAAGATACAAGAGTCATACTAATATTTTAGTTCCCGTTTCCTCCCACAATTGAATTGGAAAAAAAAAAGAGCAAACAAGGTTCCTTGTCTCAAGATTTTTTAATTAAAAATTGTAAAGCTTCTATTGCAGATGAAGGCCTCCAACATATTTCTTTCCCACTCCCATAAGCATCAAATAGTTAATGATAAAGGTAGGAAGCATTGACAAAAAGCTCCTAGAAATGTCTACAAATTAAGCTGACTGACCACATACAAACAAGGTTAGGCCTAGACTGCTTACATACAGTCCCCAGATGAGGATCCGCTAACAGGACATTAACCTGGAAGCCTTTGCCAAACCTTGAACAAGTTTACCTCACTGAATCCTCCCACCTTCAGACTAGGAAACTTCCAGCGTGCCTTCAGAGTCTCGCAAGAAGTTGCTGTCAGAGCCCAGAATACAGCACGTTTCCCCTTAACAGGTTTGCCTCCTGGGGGGAAAGGTGGTGGAGTGTATTACTAAATCTGACATCCAGTCTAAAGGCCGCAGGCGGTTAGGAGAGGGCCCACCAATACTCAAGGCTATTTTCTTTTTCCAAAAGTGGGCAAGACCAACAAAAAACTGACTCAGCGTCTCAGAAAGCAGAGCCTCAGACAAAACAGAAATCCAGGGGATGGAAAGTGTAAATAAACAGGTTTTTATAGCAGCACTGATATATATGCCTTCTCTAGCCTCTCCGATTGTTTTTCTAAGTTACTGAATCCTCCCACCTCTCCCTCATCAGGCCTCTCTCCTTTCTCAGTATCTCCGCGCCTCCTCTGCGTACACACCACCCCCCAACAAAGGTGAGGGCGGAGGGCCCACGAGACCCTAAGCCCCATTGCTGCCAGCTCCGGTCTAGGGCGGTTGTCTGGACGTAAATTTGACGCTGAGAATCTAATTTCGCACTTCTGATCTCTCTGGCTATTGTGCCTCTAGGGATGCAGAACAGGTGAGAGCAGCTGGAGAGAATCAGTTCCGGACGGTCCGAAAGGGTGAGGCTTGTAGGGTGCTAGGCGAGGGGACGCCGGACGACCGCGCGGTCACTGAAGCGCGCTCGCTGTCTCCCCGAGATCACCTTGTACTGACCTAGCTCGGCTGTGCAGGAAGGAACCAGAGGGTGAAGGACAAGGGCGGGGCGGGGCCGCGAGCGGGGGCGGGGCCCGAGCGAGAACTTTCTGGGGCTCGCCTGTGATTCGCTGACGGATTCGAGCCGGAAGCGGCCGGGAGGCGCTGGCGGCGGCCGCAACGGCGGCGGCGCACGTGGTGACGTGCTAGGAGGAGCGGCGGGAGCGGGCGGCGGCGGCGGCAGTGTCTTCGGGACGCGCGCGCAGGTCGGTTGCTCAGGGCTGCTGGGCAGTGTCTCTGCTTGCTGCTTCGGCGGGGGCAGTGACAGCAAGCGAGCGATTCCCTGCGACCCTGGTGGAGTTTTCCCCTCCTCGCAGCCTCCGCGGACTGAGAGCTCGTCCTCCCGCTCGATCATTCTCTCCTCCGCGGCTTCGAGGAGCTTTCCGTGGGGCCGATTCCCTCCCGCTTCCTCCTGCTCCCCATCGAAGCTCCGGAGATGAGTTTTTCCATCTCTTCAGAGATGAACCAGGTAACGCGCGCAGGTCCACCGACGGTGGAGGAGGAAGAGGGCGCGGCCGGAATCCGAGCCTGAGGGATGGCGCGGGCGGATGGTGAGAGGGTGGGAGTTGCCGGGCGACAGCCTGGTCCCGTGGGGAGGACGCCACAAGCCGCCGGCGCAGCGCGGGCCCCGGGCTCCCCTCGCCGCCATGGTTGCCGGGTCGCGCGGGTAGCCGCGGGCGGGTGCTAGCCGCCTCAGAGAGAGCGGGAGCAGAGGAAGCGGGGCGGGAGGGACCAGAAGTTTTTCCTCGAGGTTCCCAGGGCCTGGGTCGGGGCGCGAGGGCCTGTCGGAAGGAGGGCGCGGGAATCTCAGTTCCCGCTGTCAGGGACCGATGCCTAGTGTGTAGGTCTCAGCGGGGTCTGGACTGTCCCCCGAGAGACCTCCCAGGCCCCGTCGCGTGTAGGCGGCGAGCAGGAGCCAGGCCGCAGCGGTGCCTCGGGCCTGGAGTGGGGGTGGCACCACGTCCCTGATCGCCGTGGGCCGCGGGGTCCTTTGTTCCCGCTCCACGTTGCCCGCTTTTCTTGCCAAGCGCGGGGAGAAGGGGGCGGGAATAGGGAGGGAGCGGCTGCCCTGACGTGTCGGAGCTGAGTGACTGCGGGACCGGCCAATCCCAGGCGGGGGTGTGCGGGCTCCGGGCGCCTTGCCTCCCAGCCACGAGAGTGGGGGCGCCCGGCCGACCGCGCGGGGAGGAAGGCCTGGGGCCGCAGTTCTTCAGTCACTCTGGGGCACTTGCCACTTTATTTTTTTACAAAAGAAATCGGCGGAGAGGTTTGCTCTTTTTCCGTGGTTCTACCCAACTTGCAAAGAGTCTCTGGTTATTAGGAAGGTATCAGGCAATATCAGATTCAGAGTTAAAATCAGGGAAACTTGAACTGCAAAATATTTTTTAAAATATATTTTTTCCCAATTGGTAGTAGACAAGTCTATTGTTCAAGACAGCTGACATTTCAAAAATTATAGCAAGTAGAAATCAGATGCCTAAAGGGCGCGTTTTCGTTTCCTAATGTCTGTTGTCAGTGAGGAGAGATTAGAATACCCGGCATCAAGCTGTTCTTTGAGGACTGTATGGTGATCTTCTGTCTAGTTTAATAAATAACAACTCTGGAAGCCTAGTACTATTATTAACAGTTGAACAACTACAGCATGGACTAGACTACCAGAGGCCGTATTTTATCTTAATAATTAGAGCACCAGGGGTTGATTTAAGAATAAGAAAATATTGATGAGTAGCTTTGGGCATAATCCTCCTGAAAATTATGTCTTAAAGATGCTGAAGAAGCAGATGTATTTGTGTACCTGGAGATGAAGCAAATAGTATTTAATGGCAGCTGACAGGCCATGTATCAAATATTTATAGTTTGGTAACTGTAGAGGTAAAACCGGACTAGATCCACCGACCAAAAAAAGACATAGAATGGTTTTCCTCTGACAGATAAAAATTCTGTTAGTTAACAGATACTGATTTATTAATTTATCTTAATTAATGGTTGTTTTTTCTAACTTTTTCCTCCAAAACAAAGCATTCCAGGTTTGGGGTTTAGTTTTAAATTAGTATCTTTTTGGCTACCTTACTTTGGAGTGGGTTTTGTTTTCTTGCTTTAAGGGTATTTTAGATAGCAGTTGAATGTGGTTTTGCAAGTAAGTGTTTTGTCTCCGTAAAATGTTCCTATTATAGAAATGTCTGAATCATTGATACTAAGATGAAGTTCACCCAAGAATAATTTCATGGCTTTTCAAGAGTATGATTGTATAGTCAAATCTATGTGAAGAAATTCTTAAGGTTGAGGATTCTTTCACCCTGTTGTGCTAGAGAGTATAAATGGAGGAATTACGAGTAAGGGGTGATTTGTTTTTTTTGTTATAACCACAGAAAATACATGCTTATTTTCACTTGTAAACTTGTTACCAACTTGAAAGGATTTCTAAACTTATATCTAGATTTGGTATTCCTCCACTTTGCGTATCAACTTGGGTACCCAATAGGTACCTCAGCATTATGTCCCAAAGCAAATTCCTCTTTTCCATCCCTTCAGCATGCAGCAAACTAAAAATGATTCTGTGATGCTTTTTGGAATTCTAATTTTGATAATGATGCCATATCCAAGCTAAAATATCTGTTGCCTTTGTTAGGATAAGCAAGAGCATATGATACATGATATCTTCACTAAATTTTCCTGCTTCCGTGTTTTGCCCATTCTGCCAGACAACCACCCCCCCATCCTCCCATTTCTGCTAGTGTTGGATGGTTCTCCTTGCTAAATCCTTTTCTGCTCTCTAGTGTTGTTTAAACCTTAGCATCGATCTCCCTTCCTCTCCAACCATTGGCTATGTGCTGCTTCCTACAAACTTGCAGTCCATTGCAACAAATAGCTACAGTTTTTGGAATATGTGTGCTGTCATGCATATTTTTCTCCTGTTTGAACTATTTTCATTGCTTGGCTTATCTGTCTTTTTGGTCCGTCTGGGTAGTATTCAAGGCTGAGGAATAGCATTAACACCATCGTATTAGGAGCATCCTATTCCAAATTGTGTTTGCCATATGTTAGTGCCATAAATGTTTGTGGGATGAAAGAATTACGTTCAGAACGATGAGGGTAAAAAGCGTGAAGCAAGTGAGTTAAGTTTTGAATATAGACGGACGGTGATAGTTTCAGAGGTGACACTGGGGATCTATAACTTATGGTTTAAGAAAAAGTCATTGATTTACTTGTTTTAATAAAGTCTATCCTTTAATAATGGAGTTGACTGCTATTTTGTGTGAGTTACCTACTCTCAAAAGACAGCAGGGAAACTTAAATAATATCTGTAATTTTCCTGGAGGTTTTAAGAATGCTTTGAAAGTTTGATAACATTTTATCTTGCTCTTACTGAAGGCCTGAGAAGAATATGGAGTCAGGCTATGTTGTGCCTACTTTTTTTTTTTACAACTGTTCGATAAGACCTATTGAATTGTATTTCAGTTCAGCTAATCTTTTTTGGGGCTGTGGTAACGAATTTCTGGCTGTTGTTAGTAAACCAGTTTAATTACTCATTTATGACGCTTCTCTTCTTTCACTGATGATATTGAGGAACTGAAGTTTATTTACCACAATATATTGTATTTGAGCCCAGTTTTAATTTTAAAAGTGGATTCATCCAAAGCATATTTTAAATACCAAACAAAATTCTAAGTTTTATGTTTTGTGTAACTCTGGGATGTTGAGACTTTGTTTTGACTTTTCAAAGAAAATAAATTCCCCCTACATTTTTATTCTACCAATTATTGAGCGTGAGTTTCACAGACCAAAGTAAGCTCTTCCATGAATTTTTGGAATAGCTTAAGGCTCAATTTGCCCAAGGTTACTCTAGTGAAAGTGAATGTGAGCTTTCAAAGACACGGTTCTGCAGGCAGGAGCTGATGTTGACCTCTTCCAACTTAGAGGTGGGTGAGTACAGACATACAGTATATGAGGGCAGTAACTGAATAAAGTTTGCTGCATTAACTTAAATGTCAAGTGGACTGCAGCTACTTAAATCAAGTAGGGTTGTACTTATCAGTAGACATTAAAGAGATTAGATTCATTATTAATACCTTGATCTACTGAGAAATCATCAAGTACTAATTGTAGTAGAACTCACTCTTGAAAAACTAATAATGTTGTACAAATTTGTATGCCAAGAATTGCTCCAAAAATTCTCCACTGTTTTCTCCCAAAGGACTGAAGTGATTTTAACCATCTGTTGTGTTTTTTTCCCCAAAAACAAATTGAAGGTATAACTTCCAATTTATAAATAAATATAAATGGCAATATAAATAAATGCCATTTTTATTCTTGGTTAGATCAAAACTAGTTTACAAATAAATACTGAATAAAACTTGTCATTGTTTAAAATATTTATAAATCTCAATATCATAATGTGTTCGGTTTTTCAAAGACAACATTTTAATCATATAAACATAAGTTGCATGGTGGGTTCCCCTCCCTCCCTTCACCTTTGTTTTAAGAGCAGCCCATGAAACTGAAGTAATATACTCTCTTTGTACATAGAGCTGTGTGGCACTTGGAAAACATTTGTTTTGTTAGAACTGGTTTCTTAAGCAAAGCTGTATTAACTAATCTAGACGCAAGTGTAGAGCAAAGGAAATCAGTATTACGTAATGGTGTGTTATAGTTTGTGGCAAAGGTAAGCATTGACGACAGTCCCAGCTTGAGTCAGAGTACTCAGGTTTCTTTGAAGTAAAACTTAAGTTATGAAGAAACCAGTTAGTGAATATGGGATCCACCTTTCTTACAGATTTTGTGTTGAACCTAACACAGTAGTTTGTTGAATTAGAACTGGACTAGCCTGCAGTAAGTGCTGGGTTATTCACCTTAACTGTTAGATTTAGAATTGTGGGTTTTATTGATATATAAGGGAAATCCAGGTAATTTTAAGATATCCATTTAAAAAAATATGCATATATTTAAGATAATTTCTTACATAATTCTGGTGTCCAGAATTACACAGTGGTATAATAGCAGTGCATGTGATTAAAAAATAAATGCCATCTGAATTTGACACTTGTAGTTGATGACGTGAAAATGAGAGTGAAAGAGTGGGTAGGAGGACTGAACGATTACTTTATGTTAAAGTTTCTAGGTTAGTTGTTTTGGTAGGGGCAGATGGGATGGCTACAAAGATGAACAAGACAGAGGCTCTGCCTTCAGGGACCTTGGGTCTAGGCAGATAAGCAGGTCCACAGAAGCACCTGCTGGAAGGTTAAACACACCTTTCAGAGAGGGTTCAGAATGTGCAGGATGGGGAAAAACTATTTTTCAACTTGGGATTTTTGGCTGGGGCTCCCTGGAGGTAAGATTTCATCTGACAGAGGCTGGATTACATGTATTGGGGGAAGTCAGAACAAACAAACTTAAAAAGAGGCTGGGAAGTACAGAGCACATTTTGGGGAACAGTATGTCTGGTTTAACTGTAACACTGTATACATACATGCCTGGGAGTAATGTCCAAAGGTTGCTTGCTGGCTGATGAAATGGACAGCTCACGTGTTTGTATATTATTCACTTGGAATCTAATCGTAAAGATTATTAGAGTTAACCAATATTTATATTTGTTCTTTAATCTTCTGCTTAAACAATCTCACTTAAACTCTAAAAATTATTAGCTCCTGCCTAATTCTGGATTTGGGGTTTTTTTGGTTTGTTTTTTGATCAACTGAGTAGTTGCAGATTAAATAGAAAAACTTTTATGTATAATGCATTTGTGTTCATTATTTTTTGTATTTGTGCCATTTACCTCAGAATCTCAAGATCAGGCATTACTTTGCATGATCTTATCTACCTAGATCAGTGACAGTCTTTTGATCATTCTGAATTATCTAAAATTTGTCATTGTTACAGATTATGATGCATGATTATCACAGAAGAAATTCATGTCTATAGCTTTTAAGGACTTGATTACATCATTTTCAAGCCTGATAGTTTTGGAATCACCGTTAGAGCTTAAGACACCTCTGCCTTCACTTCAGCCACCTGTCTTCATACCTCGAGGACGTGCTGAGTTTTAACACTCCTTTGTCCTTGGATTATTTACGACATCCCGGAAACACATTTCTCACCAGTAAAGTCGGTAAGTGAATATTCAGTGCCCAGTGCAGCATTAAGACACCGTTGTTCTTATGAAGACTGTGCCAAGTACACTAACAGACTTTCATAAATCTTTAGAAGGTGGAAAAGTCAGTAATCATTTGTAGAAAAAAACATTTTCCTTCTTCCTTATATAAAATATTTTGAATTTAAATAAACCAGTTACTTCAAACTGAATCTCCCATTACTGCTTTTTAATGATGAATTTTGTGTAGCCACTTAGTTCACAAGCAAAGATGAAATGGAAAATTTTTTAAAGAATGTAAGTTCCATGTTCTTAGGAGATAAGTAATTTAGAATATAAGAGACTTGCAAAGGGAACAGAATTTAAGTTCATCTTGTATACCAGTTTTTCTCATGTGTGAGTAACGCAGTGACAGCAGCCCACATCCAAGGGAACATGTGATGACCCCTTCACTTCTTCCAGGCCCTCAGATTGCTCGTTGCTTGGGTTTGGGCAGGGCCAGTGCACATTTCTCTCTCTTCACAGCGAATGTGCTAAAAGACGTGGAAACCTGGCCAGAATTGGTGAGACACCCACTGCTGTATGGATCCTTATTAAGACTTACAACTAAAATATGGGGAGGGCGGGGGTCCAAAGATTGGACATTCAGTGCCAGTGTTGTTTCAGCCATATTTTTGTGTGGTAGAATTTTTATTTGTTGTTGATAGGATGGAATTTGAAAATAAAGTATTACTCTCTAAACTGCAATTACAAAAATCGCCATTCACAAGTACAATAACTTGGTTGTCTTTCTGCCCTTTAGCCAAATTAATAAGGAAAAATGATTCCCAATGGATATTTAATGTTTGAAGATGAAAATTTCATTGAGTCTTCTGTTGCCAAATTAAATGCCCTGAGGAAAAGTGGCCAGTTCTGTGATGTTCGACTTCAGGTATTTAAAACTTAATTGGAAACTTACAGAATTGATCTTTTATTACTGAAAGCTGTAAGTCTTGGATTTGCTTATTTTCTTTTTTGTAGGAGGCACTTAATGAAATAACTTTTAAAAAGAATAATTTACCTAGAAATGCAAGGTAAAGGATCTGATGTAATTAGCTAGAGAAATACTTAGTCCACAATACTTCTGATTTTAATTCCTTGTAATTTCAGGTCTGTGGCCATGAGATGTTGGCGCACAGAGCAGTCCTGGCATGCTGCAGTCCTTACTTATTTGAAATCTTTAATAGTGATAGCGATCCCCATGGAGTTTCTCATGTTAAATTTGATGATCTCAATCCAGAAGCTGTTGAAGTCTTGTTGAATTATGCCTATACTGCTCAGTAAGTGTTTTGAAATAAATCATATAATTAAGGAACATCATCAGGAAATTACAAGTGTCTCTAAATTTATATTAATTCCTTGTTTTAAGGCCTCGGTATCCTAAGTGACAAAGGAATTTTTTTTTAATAGGTTGAAAGCTGATAAGGAGTTAGTAAAAGATGTTTATTCTGCAGCAAAAAAGCTGAAGATGGACCGAGTAAAGCAGGTAGAGTACCTGACGCACTATACAAGGAGTACTGTTACTAGGGAGTCTTATTTTATATGATTAGAATGCATAATTTGTCATAAGATACTTGTTAGTCTCAAGAATTTGAAAATATCCCTTTTTTTCCCCTAGACAACTGAATATGTTATTTTAACTTTGTAGCTGTTGTAGTAATGTCACACTTTTATCAGATAATTTGGACTATACTTTTGCTCTTCAATAGTGTTCTCTGGCAGGATGGCTGTGTCAGTTTCTGAGAGCATATTTAAAATAATTCCTATTTTTCTCAAGAGTTAGTCATATAACTTCTCACTTTTCTGTTTTGCTATACTTTGGGTTCCTCTTTAAAAGTATTCCTTATACAATTTACCACCATTGAGAAGTGCTAATAATTCATAGGAAAAAAAGCATTTAATCCATTAATGAAGATCATGCCAGCTGCTTGTTTTTATGAAGTTCTGTTGGAATACAGCTTTCATTGACATAAGGCCTATGGCCGCTTTCCACTTACAGTGACAGAGTTAAGTAGTTTTGACAGACACAAATATGGCCCATAGCCTAAAATGTGTACTATCCGGTCCTTTAAGAAAAAGTTCCTTGGCCCCTCCTTGAACATCACTCCTCTGTTTAAAAATCCTTCTGTGGTTTATAGCACATATCCCTCAGGTTAGCACTCCAGGTTCGTGTTAATATAGTTGCTATTTTTCCAAAATTATTTCCTAATTGTCTTATCTTTTGCTCCAGCCAGAATACATTGTTTGCAACATCTTCTGTACTTCCTGTCTGTATCCAACAGTATCATCTCTCCTGAAGAGCCCAGTTCACATAGTGCCTTCATGGAGTTTTATCTCTAGTTGGATATACTTGTCTGCACATCATGTCCATTACCATAGCATTTCAGTTTGTTGCACGTTTCCTTAAACAACTGTAAGGCATTCTTTGATGTTTATTGTTGTATACATGTGTTCTTCCCACTGTTAAACTTCTTCTGTTGGGGCAAGGATTTCTTATTCATCTTTGTATCTTCACATAGTGCTTACACATTGGCAATTAAATATTTGTTAAGTAAAATATACATATAAATGTTGGTACTCGTGTATTTCTTTCCAAGGTTTGTGGTGATTATTTACTGTCTAGAATGGATGTTACCAGCTGCATCTCTTACCGAAATTTTGCAAGTTGTATGGGAGACTCCCGTTTGTTGAATAAGGTTGATGCTTATATTCAAGAGCACTTGTTACAAATTTCAGAAGAGGAAGAATTTCTTAAACTTCCAAGGCTAAAGGTAAGGAATAAACCAGTAAAAAGATAGATACTACCTAGTTGCGGGCATGGATTCTTTGTGTTTAAAGCAAGTGAGTAACGGTTGTAAAAAATAATACATTGAAATGATGCTGTTTTTAGCAGTGTGATGGACTGCCTACCAGGTGGTTTACTGTCTTTGGTTTTTGGCTGCTGTTTTCCTTACAAATTAGAGTAAATGGTACAGAATGCACTTCGGCAGTTGTGACAAGTTTATTATGAAATTGAGAATTAAGCTGAGAGTTAGAGGCTCAACACTGATCCGTGTGTCTTTGTTTTTTTCCCCCAATTGTAGTTGGAGGTAATGCTTGAAGATAATGTTTGCTTGCCCAGCAATGGCAAATTGTATACAAAGGTAATCAACTGGGTGCAGCGTAGCATCTGGGAGAATGGAGACAGTCTGGAAGAGCTGATGGAAGAGGTTAGTTTTAAAGTAAATGGGATTCAGCAATTCTTAAACATTATTTTGCTACGACATGAAGGATTCCCTTTCACTTTTATTTTATAACCATGACCCTAAAGAATTTAAATTTTGCTATAGGTACCCCTAAGCTGAGAGCAGGGGGGGTGTCCAGGTGAGCTGAATGAACTGTTCAGTTTGGTCTTCTGCTTTTCTTTTTTTATTTCTTTGCTTATTATGTGCTGTTAACTTTCTTTAAAGTAGCATGTAATTTGCTTTAGAAGTGGGAGGTGGTACTGAAATTTTCTGTAGATTCTTAATTTTTCTTCACAGGTTTTTGCTTTAAATTTGCAAGTAGGTAAAAGCTTCTAATGGTTGTTCCTCCCCATTGATTTATCTCCCCATAGGTTTATTAACAAAACTAGGATACCCAAGACTGAAGAGACCAGAAGAAACCTCAAGTGTATTGACACGTAAAGAAGCAGCAGTCCTGCCCCAGCTCTCCTAAGAAAACCCGCTGTGGGCAGAGAACGATGATGATTTAATGGTGTTTACTCCTTTACAGGATTCTTCTCTCTAAAGCTTTGTGTTTTTCAATGGGGTTGTTCATACATAAACTCACTTCACTTGGGCTACTTTTTTAAAAGTACACATGAAAAAACTGATGGAGAGATGGTGGGAATGAAACATCTGCAGAAGAGCAGTGGAGTGACCTTGAGTTTATCCCTCCACTTAAGCCTTTCAGATTCACTGAAGGCTTACCAAATCCATTAGGCCTTGGAAACTTTTGTTACCATCATGTTCTGAAAGGGCTAACAGGCAATCTTTAAGTTCTGTATGGTTTCCCCACTTGGAAATCAGATGCATTAGCCAGTTAACTTGCATCTGTTAATAGCCGTATCTCTATAACTTGTTTGAATTTTTGCATTTGTTTTTTATCTCTTTTTCTTGACCTTGCCTACAGGACAGAAATGTTACGCAAATCAAACCACTTATCTTCAAAGGTGTAAACATACTTAGTATTTTATTGTGACTATGTATAGTCTTTAAGAGTCTATATATTGTACTAGTGCTTTTTTTCTTAATGCTATATAATAGAAGCTATGAAAAAATGAAGATTTCTTTCAATCCACTCAAGCCAAGGACTCTTCAGCCAGTATTGGAAGATTTTGTATTTTATTTTTGTTTTTCAAATTTTTACAACCATGACATGTATTTCCTTTACTTGGGATCCTGCCAGAGCAAGAAGTCAAGAGGCTCAGGAAGCACACTGGAGGTTACCTTGAGGCGTTTGTGTGACGTGCAGACTAGTGGAGTGGCCATGGAGACAGCAGCCACATGGGTGTTCTGTTGCTGTTTTGCAGGTTCAAACCTTGTACTACTCAGCTGATCACAAGCTGCTTGATGGGAACCTACTAGATGGACAGGCTGAGGTGTTTGGCAGTGATGATGACCACATTCAGTTTGTGCAGGTACACATTGCACATCTGAGGTAACCTCAGTTTGATTAGAGCATTTTACAGTATACTGAAATTTTCCTTTAATAAAGGAAAGTGGAAGAATTTCATTGGTAAAGCTGGACAGAAACATTTTTGGGCGAAAACAAGCTTTCTTAGTTGCTACTGTTTTGCCACATAAAAATAAATTAGGAAATTCCATTTAGATTTTTTACTCAATAAGTTAGGATTTACAAGTAGTAAGGAAAATGGCCAATGATACAGCAACATCCAAATTACTCGTTTTGGTCAGATCACAAAAAATTAATAGTTTGTGACAGGAATGACTAGCAGACCCAGTTTTTTAAAAGTTCAGGTATAAACTTTGTTAGTTTATGGACAAGTAGCCATGAAAAGTGTACAAATCATAAGTGTTACACAGTCAACCCACTTTTAAACACTACCTGGGTCAAGAAGAGAAGATTTCTATCATCCTGCAAGCTATTGCCCCTTTCAATCACCTCCCTACACAACCCTGAAGGAAACCATTATCTTCACTCCTGAAATGATAGATCTAGCTATACTTGAAATGTATGTAAATGGTCATGTACACATTATTTTGTTTGGCCTTTGGCTCAACATTGTATTTGTAAGGAGTGAACTCTCAAGTAGGCTGAATTGACCCAGCTTAAGGGTTGTTTTCCTTTAATAGAAGGTGAATGATAGACTCAGAAACAGCCTATATAAGTGATGGTACCAGGTGTTCTGTGGCAGTAGTGGCCAAATATCTTTATTTTCACAGAAAGTTTTGGATTGAGTTAAGTTGAAAATATTGTTCATGTTTGTGCATTTTGGACATTTGGCATATTTTCTTTCAACTCTAATCTTAAGTTTACAGTCTTTTAAAAGTAGTCTTTGAACCGGCAAGTTATAATGCCTAATTAGCAGGCCATGATGTTATGGATGGGGACAAAAATATGTAAATAAGAGATTTTCCATTTTCAAGGCCTTCTAGGAGTAAGTTAAAAAAATAGACTTAAAGAAGGCTCTACAGAAGGCATGAACGGGAGGGCAAGTGGAGCCAAGAGGAGAGAATGCTAGGAAGATTTCAAAAGGAGGCAACATTTCAGCAGGCTTAGGATTTAGAAGAGTTTGCACAGCAGCCAGAGGGGAAGTGTGTCAGACAGCAAAGCATACCTTATACAAGGTTGATACTTTTGGGATTACAGGTCACATATTGGGAAAGTAGGTAAATGCCACCTGACTGGGGTTATGTATCATCCCACAAGTTGTGGGGAACATTCAAAGAATTTTAGCCAAGGGATTAGAATGATGATGAACAGATGTATTTCATAACTTTAATACTGAAAAAATGGACAGTAGTCCAACAATGGGATTGTTTAAATTATGGTAGGTACAGCAAAAATCTCTACATGTAATAATCATGTTTTAAAGACAAAGGTTAACTGTCAGGTAGCAGTCTTGGGGTTGTGGGATCCCAGCTGATTTGTGGTTTTTTACTTTACAAAATGATTGCATTAAACCCTATTTTTATAAGCAGATGCAGAGGGTAGTAAAGCTTGTGAGACCAATTTGTAGACTGACGAATAGTAAGTAGTTAAAGTGAAAATATAAAGGCTTGGTCTAAGGGGGAGAAAAGGTAGACTTCAGCCATTTGTAGTTACAAAGGTTGAGTGAATCCTTAGTGATTGTTTAGATTAAGAAACTAAGGAAAAGGAAAAATTTGAGAGAGTGGGATTCTGACATGTGACTCATTAGAAGGTGGTGCCATGAACAGAGATCATGAAATAAAAAGGATGAAGGGACACATGAGACTTCAGGAAAAGGGGTTGAGAAGAAGCCATTAGGAAGGTAGGAGGACAATTAAATTGTGTTACAAAAATCAGATAGCAGGAGAAGTAATTGTCAACCGTGTCAAACCATTCTTTGGGAGGTCTTGTAAAAGGTTAGGGATACCTGTTCTGCACTGGTCCTGGGAAGTCACTTAACCTTTATCAGGTATAATTTCCTAAGAGTGTTAAGGTTTAGAAACTCTTAGCTTGAGAAGTAGTAGTGGCTGAAAGAGAAACAACCCCTAGAGACTACCACCTAGGAGCTGGCGGCAAAGTGTGTGTGGGCCCATGGGTGGGCTGGGTGGGAAGAGTAGCTAAGGGCAAGTTTGAAGATAAGGGAGAGTAAAGGATTATGTTTGAAATGTTCCAGAAGGAACATAAAGAAGTTAACCAGTATTTCTGTGTATGTAAAACTTGTTAGTTAAATAATAGTAGTGGTCTTCATTGCTGTATTGTTGCTTTTCCTCTTTCACGCTGGATTTTCCCTCAGTGTTATGATCTATACAATAGAACAGTTTTCTTACTAAGATAAAAGCTCTAAATGTAAGCATCATTGCTTTGTGATACTTTGGATCCCTTCTTCCCACAGACTGGGATGGGGTTTTATGAACCTTATAATTCCTATAGCAGAGAACAGTCTGTCCTAGTATAAAAGCAGTAGCTTTATATGCAGAATTACTGATCTTTCAGGTGTAGTGCCTAGGCAATACATATGTTCTGTCTGAGACTCAGTATTTTTATCTATAAAATGGGTTAATATTCCCCTCATTGGATTAAAAAGATGATGTGAATAAAGTACTTTATAATATACAGGTACATAATAAATGTCTAAATGGAATTTAATGACAGCCATCATGGTACATTTTCTACCTTTTCTCAAAATAGTCTACATATATATAACCACACTTGCCGAATGGTCTCTACCAAACTTTAGATAAGTGTTTTCACAGCTTCAAGTAACTACCTACCAAAATCTTGCTCTATTGTTAAGTGGCTTTTTGCTTCAACTAGAAACAGAAATTTCCACTAGAAATCAACCTATGCATGTGGCTCTAGCCCTGAGGACCAAAATAAATGGATGAACAGAACTGGCCAGGTACTGAAAGTGGTCCCTGTTCATTTGATAGTACTTCTCAGGGTAGTCTTGATTCTAATTCCCTATGATCTTATCCTTTGGAAGTGTCAGGAACTAAAGTAATTGGAAGAAAGCCATCAAAGGCAACTCATGCATTACAACACAATTCTCCTCCAGTTGTTTGAAAATTTGCAGCTTTGCCCATTTCTCCCTCTCTTCCTTTTTATTCTACTTTTGTGAATGTTTGGATCTAGTATTAGCATTTCATTTCTTATTACTGTTTTTAATGTTTGCTTTGTATTGGCAGTGTTGTCTCGAAAACCACTCTGTAATATCTATCAGGTAGTCCTGAAGAAGTACATTTTTAAGTGTTTCTTGTAATTGCCACATTTTCCTGTAAAATACTTCTGGAGAGACTGGATGAGTATATCTGCTCCTTTTCTGCCTGCATTGTATGAAGGGTACCAGTGTATGTTGATTTTGTTAGGTTTTGACAGTGGCATAGAGACAGTGGACTAAATGTATTCTTTCAGTTCATTTCATGCCTTTTAAGTTTATAACCTATTTTGGAAGATTCTATACTTTATATAAAATACCAGTCTGGGAGCTTCTGTGGATTATGGGGCTTTTCCCTTTTTTTTTCCATTGAGGTGTTTTGATACTTGTTTTTTTAATTGTTTAAATTGAGCTTTCTCTGACCAGGCTATTTGTGTAGCTGTAGTGGTTTCATTATTAAGTGGAGATGGATGTATGCCAGTAAGTTGTGTCAGCTGGGAAGTGTTGGTTTGTGTTAGATTTAGGTGTGCTGTGACTGTCGTACACAGGTGAAGGATGCTCGGTGTTCCTTCAGTGTTGTGGAATAGCTCAGGAACGAGGCACACCAGGTGCGGTCTGTGGCTAGGTTTCTGTAGCTGCCTTTTGATTTTGCAGAAAAAGCCACCCCGTGAGAATGGCCATAAGCCGATAAGTAGCAGTTCCACTGGATGTCTCTCTCCTCCAAATGCTACAGTACAAAGCCCTAAGCATGAGTGGAAAATCATTGCTTCGGAAAAGACTTCAAGTAAGTATATTACACTTGTCAGATTGTCTTCAGTTTATTTTTTAAGGAATGTTGAGTGGAACTATTTAATACTTTAAATTGACTATTTGAGGGGAAAACCCAGAAGCAACTAAAACTCGTTCCAGTCTGCCCTCGGGAGTCCAGTTCAGGATCACCGTCAACCAAATGAAGTAACTGCATCTTAAACAGAGAACTCTTGTGCTTGCAGATAACACTTACTTGTGCCTGGCTGTGCTGGATGGTATATTCTGTGTAATTTTCCTTCACGGGCGAAACACCCCACAGAGCTCACCAACAAGTACTCCAAAACTAACTAAAAGCTTAAGCTTTGAGATGCAACCAGATGAGCTAGTAGAAAAGCCCATGTCGCCTATGCAGTACGCGCGCTCTGGCCTGGGGACAGCAGAGATGAATGGCAAGCTCATCGCTGCAGGTAAGAGCGGAAGGGTGAGTGATTCCTTACCGGAAACCTTCCACTGGCTGAGCCTCTAAATGGCCACTTAGGCTTGTCTGTGGCATGCAGACTTTAGAAGAGAGGGTTTAAAACTTCTTGGCATTCCACGCATTCCACTCTACCATACTCTAAGACGACAGACAGAAATAACGAGTAAATACTATTGTATTACCTGACCTTTAAGTTAATATGTTTCTAATGCTTAAAAAACTAGAAAAGTGAGTAAATTGTTTTCTAATTTTCAAGCCAGACTAAGCAATTTACTCATACTGATAAAGGTGCTATTCAGCTATTATGAGCACTTAGTTAAAACATCAACTAATGGGGCCTTATTAAGTTTGTGGATAAAATTCTTTTTTTCACTGTGCACATTACTTGAACTGTTCTGGGAAAGAAACCCTAGTTCAGTTTAATATTTTAAGCATAAACGTTGATGGTTCCTTTACTAGGTGGTTATAACAGAGAAGAATGTCTCCGAACAGTTGAATGCTATGATCCACACACAGATCATTGGTCCTTTCTTGCTCCCATGAGAACACCAAGAGCCCGATTTCAAATGGCTGTACTCACTGTAAGTATTTACATCGCAGGAAAAAGCAACCCTGATTGAGCTGAGCTTTTTCTCATAACTTAAGGATGGCAGAGAGTCTAATGTCTTGCTTCTGGCCTAGGGCCAGCTCTATGTGGTGGGTGGATCGAATGGCCACTCAGATGACCTAAGTTGTGGAGAGATGTATGATCCAAATATAGATGACTGGACACCCGTTCCTGAATTGAGAACTAACCGTTGTAATGCAGGTAATAATACTTTTTTTCTGAGATAATCAGTATTTAAATATGATTGAATCATCAATATGTAACCTTATTGTATACTCTCATAGGAGTGTGTGCTTTGAATGGGAAATTATACATTATTGGTGGCTCTGATCCATATGGTCAAAAAGGACTGAAAAATTGTGATGTCTTTGATCCTGTAACAAAGTCATGGACAAGCTGTGCTCCTCTTAACATTCGTAAGCTGATTTTTTTTTTCTTAGTTTTTCTTTAAAGACCTCAACAGTATGTACAGTTCACATTTACTGTTTAGGGAGGTATAGTAATGATTTTGGTTTGGCTTGACTTTATAGGTAGACACCAGTCTGCAGTCTGTGAGCTTGGTGGTTATTTGTACATAATTGGAGGTGCAGAGTCTTGGAATTGTCTGAACACAGTAGAACGTTACAATCCTGAAAATAACACCTGGACTTTAATTGCCCCCATGAATGTGGCTAGGCGAGGAGCTGGAGTAGCTGTTCTTGATGGTGAGTGTTGTGATTTGGAGGTGAGGAGTAGGTGGTGGCAAGAGTTTGCTGTAAAGTTCTGGAAGAATGTCAATAGTAACTATCTGCTTGTATAATTACAATTCAGAAGCGGCCATCTTTTCTGACACAATGGGATTTGTGGTTTTGTCTTGTAGAAATATCTTTTCTAACCAGAGACTGTAATTGATACATAACATACTCATTCACCAATCTTTTGATGGGTTCACTGAATAAAGTTCTAAGTCATTTTCTTCATAAGCCAAACCCATAATATACCATCTTGGAGTATGAGTTTCCTTAGAGCAAGAATCTAAAGAATTTGATGTGCAGATCACCTAGATTTAGTCTTTTTTAATTGTCAACTCGATACCTAATTGAAAGGAAAACTGAGATTAATGCAAATTAAACTTAGCTTTATAGACACAGCTTTCTTTTCCCCTCCAATTGGCTTACATAACATTTAATTATATAATGATAGTAATGAATTTAGTCAGCACTGTTGTTTGGAACAGAGCAGAATCTTAAGCCTGTGGCTCAACTGGTGAAAGCATAAGTGTGTAAACAGACCAGCAAGGATCCTACCAGCTTGTAGCCTTCAGCCTACTTTGTAAACAAAGCCTCTACTTGGGTGCAGATAGGTTAAGTGACAGAGGAGAAAATAATGAATTTGAGAATCTGTCATAAATTTTTTTCCTAAGCTACAGGAGTACTTAATGCTAACATTTTATTGGTTTTAAAGTAATTTATTTAACTGCCTGGCATGTATATTTGAAAATAGTCAAAACTCTCGGTCTGTTTCCAAGAAGAAATTTCTGTACCAAAATCATTTTGTGTAGTTGGAAAGCTCTCGAAAATGTTCAGTTAGCGGAAATCTTCTTTCCTGTAACTTTGAATCTTCCTTCTTAAACACTGGACTAGTACAGAACGTCAGTGCACAACATTGGTTGCCACTTACTAGCTGCATCTTTAGGCAGGTTATTCAGACTCTTTGGGCATCATTTCCTCACCTGTTAAAAAGCAAATAGCAACTGCCACACAGAATTACTGTGAGAACTGCTTTAGTTCTAAGGATGCTGCCTTCCTCCCTTTGAATTGAGTTCCATGTGCAAATAGGTTTTCATCAGTTTTATTCCATTTGTATCCTCAGCTTCTAGAGGGTGCTTGCCACATGAGCAGGCATTTAACAAATACTTCCTGACAAAATGAACAGGCATTTCTACTAAGAACTACTGATTTTAGTGAAAGACAGACTGAGGGTTTTTTAATAGATTCACCTTGTCTCATTTCTCTCATAGGCAAACTGTTTGTGGGTGGTGGTTTTGATGGTTCTCACGCCATCAGTTGTGTGGAGATGTATGATCCAGCCAGAAATGAATGGAAGATGATGGGAAACATGACTTCACCAAGGAGCAATGCTGGGATTGCAACTGTTGGGAACACCATTTATGCAGTGGGAGGATTTGATGGCAATGAATTTCTGAATACGGTGGAAGTCTATAACTTTGAGTCAAATGAGTGGAGCCCCTATACAAAGATTTTCCAGTTTTAACAAATTAAGACCCTTTCAAACTAACAGGCTTAGTGATGTAATTGTTTAGTAGAGGTACTCTTGTGAATAAGGAGGGTGGGTGGGTATAGATGTTGCTAACAGCAACACAAAGCTTTTGCATATTGCATATTATTAAACATGCTGTACATACTTTTTGTGTTTACTAGGAAAGGAATGCAAAGATGAAGGTGTGTTTTGTGTATTTTTAGGGCTACTTTGGTTATATTGCTTATTGGAAGTTGATATTGTAAAAGAATAAACCAAGAATTGATTGGGCATGTCATTTCAAGAAGTCCCCTCCCTCTCCACATTTGTTTTGCCATTTGCACATTAAATGACTCTTAAACACGTATAATGGGGCAAGAGGGGTAGGGTTTTAGGATACAGGCATTTGGGGTTTTTTAAGGGCCCCTTTTCAATAACTGGAACACTCTATAACAAAAGAAACCTATTTAACTAGATGACAATGACTATTTTTGTTTTTATGAGAAGAAAGCTGACATGCCTACCAAGATTTAATCTTTTATGATTGCCTTTTTATAACTTTTATATTCTCAGCAGAGTGCTTTACCTATTGAAGATGTGGTAGTTTGAAATTACTGAAGCAGTGTAGCTGCCTTAAAGTATGCAGAGTGAGGTGAGGTGTCCTATATACCCAGAATGCAAACTTCAAAGCTTTTCCTCAGCTACAATTCTTTTGTTAGAGAATGAAGTACCGCCGTCTATTTGAATGGGGTTGCTGAGCAGTAACATAGCTGGGATTTTTTAATTTGGAACTGATTTTAAATATTTTTGACTTCTTTATATGGCAAGACACTATAACAGTAAAGAAAGCAAAGTATCTTACCCTCTCAATAACTCCTGTTTTTATTTATCGTTAACAAAACGATCCTAAACGGCATCCCTCGATTGTGAAAAAAGCTACTTTATACTGTATTGGGTTTATGAATGCAGCCTCTATCACAACTGTGTTTTTGTGCAGTTTTTCTATTCATGTGGATAAACGCTGCTTGGGGTGACTTGGTGTCTGGTGTGTAGTGCTACACATGCGACAAGGCGCCAAAATGAGCACATCCTGACACTGCTGACGCAGTGCATTAAAGGGACTTTGCAGGACATCCTCGCACTGCGGGATTCACATCCAAATGTTTTGTGTCCTCGTACTCATTCATTACTTTAAAAGTTTCTGGGGAAAAGGTTTTTTCAGTAATGATGAGCTTAAGGCATTTGTGGAAAAATATTCACCCGGCATCTTATATCTGGCAATAGGGAGTGAGGTTTTTCCTCAGAGAAGATGAAGCACAAGGGATCTAACGAGCCATCTGAAGCAGGGCGGCTTCCCTGGCTGGTGTGGGTCAGGAAGGACATCGGTATTTTCTCCAGTGTTGCACTGGTGCTTTCACACCTTATTTCTCTCACCTATTCCACAAAGAACCACCAAGAAAGGAAATCAGTTCACCTGCTGTTAGTTCATGGCTATATCTGTGGACTAAATCTAGGTTGGCATATTTGAATTTGCCTAACATGATGACTGTTTTTTAAATGGCTCTGTATATGTTCTTTTAGTACAAGGCAATAAAATTTTAGTTGGGGATTCAGCAGTATGATCTTTGAAATCACTTCTCCAATTCCTAAGAAACATGATTAATGCAAATAATAGGTGGGAATCCTGTGGGTCAGTTTTCCTATACTACTACTGATGCCAAACAGGTAGTCTGGTGGCTGAAAGCTGTTTTCAAATCTATGGTTTGAGTATAAGAAGCTTCTGTAAAGGAAAAAAATGCTCAGTGACCAGTTACCGTTTACCCACATCTAAAAAGTGTATGTGTTCTTGAGAGAAAGAGGAAATGTGGCACAGACTCTGTAATTAAAAAAAAAATTTTTTTTTACTAGTATGGGTTTTGAAGTCATTTAGAAATAATACTGGCAATAACCACTCTTGTGGTCAATTGTAATAATGTATCAAACAGAACAAACAGCAAAATTATAAAATAACCTTTTTAACAAAACAGTTGGTTACATCCAGGCATAAATTTTCAAGGTAGGGTTTTGATTTTTGGCTCCTAGCATATTGTAATACACTTTACTATTAATATGTTTTAGAATCCCTTACATAATCATTTTGGGGAAAAACCTGAATTTGGGAATGTGATAAGTGCTAGAATTCTTGCTTAAAACCCTAGGTATGTACCCTGTAATCTCTACAGACCTCAGAATTCTTAAAGTAGGCAAAGAAGAAAGAGTCCCTTTAGGATTATTGCCTTTAGAAGGAAGAGTATGAATAACAGTAAATTCAGTCTCTCTAGTATTTGTCATTTATTTGTATACTACTTTATTCCAAAAAATTATTTGAGGATTCTTCACTCAGTGAGACATAAGATACAAGGTAAATTAACTGGGTGAAAAAGAAAAAACAGAAACACCAATATATGAATGTTGAATAGTAAAGCCAAGCCACAAATTTGGTTCTGTAAACAAGACTTGTTAATACCATCCACAAGAAAGGATATCCTTAAATTTGTGGCAACATGGATGGACTCTTGAGTACATTATATTAAGCAAATGAAACAAGTAACTGTGATACCACTTACATACGGAATCTAAAGAAGTTAAAACTTGTAAAACAGTAAAATGATGGTTACCTGGGGATGGGAGAGGGGGATAAGAGGGATGGTGTTTTAGGGTACAAACTTGTAATGAGAAGCCATATAGACCTAATGTACAGTAAACTGAATACAGATAATATATGTGGTATCAGTACATTGGCAATCATACTACAACATATGTATCAAAGCAAGCTATACGTTACACATCGTTTATTCAATTTAAAAAATCAAAAAAGTTAAATCCTCTAGATCAAAAAAGGAATTACTATGAAGCACCAATTTCCTTCTTAAACCCAGAAGTTTCTCAATTAACAATGCATTGAACAAGTAGAGTTGATAAAGGGACACAGTCATGTGCATGTCATGGGTTCAGCATACTAGCACAATGGCCAAGAGGAAAGGTTCACTATTAATAGCTCCGTGCCTTATTGGGGGTTGAATAAGGTGAGAAGAAAAAGCTCAGTTAAGCTGGGTGTGTAGAGGGTTCATATTTTGTGAAAACAAGAATGGAAAAAAAGGCGTATGTCTGAACAGAAGGCTACACATCTACACAGAGCAAAGTGTAGTACAATTTTAGCCTGGAAAAGGGCACACACTGAATGCCAAAGTTAGTAAGAGAAGAATGAACTGAAATACCTAGCCATTTGAAAGTGCCACTATATTAAAAGGCAGCATCTACCTACCAAATATAACCAGTCATACAATCAACTAGCAGGGCCAGCTACCCAGTAAGATGACTCCCAAATCATAAGATCTACCTTCTGCATATTAAGCAAGTGTTTTGTCTCAACTAGAGGTGGTACCAAGTCTTTATAATACAAGTATGGGCTTGAAAGAAAATAACCTGACGTAGGATTTGTATTTGAAACACTCAAAATTCAACAAAGTGATGCCAATTTTAAAGGGCTAAAGGATGTGAACAAGACACTTTCACAAAAGAGATGAATGGATTCCAACAAGGACATCAAAAGATGCTATCATAGGATATTAGGAAAATGTCAAAAGCAAAATGACATACACACATATTCAATGACTTCCAAATTATGATTAGCATGCAGAGCAACTAGAACTCTTTAAGTTGCTGGAGTTTTTTTTAATAAGTAAGGCCACTTTGGAAAACAGTTTGGCCTACGACTGTAATCTCATTCCCAGGTATACATCCAAATGAAATGAAAATGTTCACGTGGAAACCTGTGAACATAGCAGGTTTGTCACCAAAAACTGGAATCAAATACCCTTCCAACTGGTGAACTGGTAAATGGTACATCCATACAATGGAATAGAAAGAATGAAAGTCTGGTTTAAAAAAAAAATCTTAGAAACATGCTAAAAAAAATTAGGCCCCAAAGTCTCCATTTATATAGCATTCTGGAAAAAACAGACATGCCGATGGTTTCTAAGATGGAGATGGGAGTTGACTACAAGGGAGCACAAGGAGATTTGCGGGAGTGATGGGATTCATCCTGACTGTGCTAGTGGTTTCCTAGTTGTGTTTGACCAAACAAAGCAGTACACTTAAGAAAGGAAAAAGGTTTGTTTCTAGCTCAACCAAAAACATACCAGACCTTTAAAGGAAAAGGCTTTTTAAAGGGATAGAACAGATCTGTCCTGCCTCACTAGAAATCAGATCAGAACCACTGATGCCTACTGGCTATGCAAGAGTTATGTACTGAGCTAATATAGTTTACTCCGTAAGTATTAGTCTACAGTAGAGTTACAAAGGCTGAGAAAAGATTAGAACACGATCTAGAATAGGATGTAGCAATTGGTTTATAGTCAGGGACACTAAGCCAAGCTAGTGGCTGAGATTTTGGCATCTACCTGCTACCTCACTTTCCAGGTTTGCAGCTGGTAATTCTGCTCAAACTCACGGAGCTGAGTTATTTTCACTAGAGTGGATTTTATTGGCAAAATAGCCAAAGAGCCCCCAGCTGGAGGGTAACTGGCCCACAGTCTAAATCAGAAAAGGGCTATGGGTGGCACCACTTCCTAAGAGTGAAAAATGAATTTGATTGTTCAATTCCCTCTAAGAAGAAAGAGGTAAATTCATCCTGACTCATGGTAAGAGCTGAAAAGGGGCTCCAAAGGTGTGCTGGAGTGGGCAAAAGTCAGAGTATTAACAGTATGACCTAGGCTCTGAAGACACCACCTAAATAGTCTGAATCAGCCCCTTTAAGTGTCAAAGGACTTCCATTCTCCCTGAAGGTGATGTCAAAACAAGGCAACAGCCTCAGGTTTGTCTTGGGTCCTGTTTTTCACACGACAGGCAAAGACCACATAGGAAAGTGGAGTTAACCATGGTCTGTGCAGTCCCACCTGCCTGCTATGGGCCCTAACAAGAGGACCCAGTGGGGCACAACAGACTCCAGACAATTCTTTAGCCCAGATGCTGGAAGAGCTGAGGCTGCTCCGAAGCAGAGGATCCTCCCTGGTCCTCTCAGAAGGGAAATGGATTATCTTTATTCTGTTGGAAAAAGCTAGTGTAAAATGGTGCCAGGAACTTTGCTGGAGTAATCCTCATGGGATGCCTCTCATGAAGTTATCAACGGCTCCTCACTAAGGCTAGGCCAAGGGCATTATGTAGAGAGCCCTTCCCTTGGTGTGACTGTCCCCATCACTCCCTTTGGATTCACGGCAGATCTACGATGACTTCTGCCCCAAATATAACAGCTATACATACTGAAGCATGCAGATTATAAAATGAGAAGATCCCCTTCTAAGGATCCGATAATTCTTTCATCAAAACAAACGTATGTTCTGCAAGGTGGGGCTTATGATCTTTTTATTAACTCAGTTATTCCAGTTCAGAGAGGATAACCAGACAATAAAGAGTAGGAGGTGAGAAGAAAGGGGACCCTCTCAACTCCTGCACTGGATAGATTATTAGGAAAAAAGTATAAAATAAGTTTAAGATCGGAAAAGAAGGCAACAAAGGGAGAAAAAAAACCTTGTTGTTTCAAAGAAACAGACTAAAACATTTTTTTAAATGCTTCTAAATCAAAATAAATATGTCCAGAAAGAAAATATCAAGAAAGATTGAGATAATTGACAATGCATAAAGTAAAAGACACGCAGACTAAGATAAAATCCACATGTGTAAGGGTGAAATATGTGGAAGCATGTAGGTGATAGGAGTGAAAAGGAAAGTTCCTTAAAAGCATTAACCTCTGTTAAAGAGAGAAAAGAGAGGGAGGTAAGAAAGTCTCAAAACCCAGGAACAACAATTAGAAGTAAATGAGGGATAAGGATCTGGAAAGAGTTCTCTTGGTGGGGCGGGCAGCAGACATGCTCGGGAAGCCTCTTCCACCCAAGCTCATGTCCCTGATGACCTCTGAGCCCGAGTGGAGGTGCGGCTTCCCACACAAACACAACTGGGTCTTGCACAGACTGATAGTGAATGTCCTAAGTAGGGTCTCTTTTATTGGAGATGATCACTTTTATAATACCTTGTACACAGTTCAGAAACACAATTCAGAAGTAAAATGAAAAGCAAACTTACTAAAAATAATTTATTGCCTTTTAAAAGTAATAAATTAACATTCTTAATAGAATACCAAATTAATTTGGTCTAATGCATTACCAAAAGCATAATATACTCTAATGAACAAGGATTTCCAACTTACTGTGTAACTAAGGAATAAGTCAAACACCTCATTAGCTATAGGCAGACATCAGTCACTGCCACCTAATCCCATAAATCAATGCTGCTTCACGTTTAAGGGGAAACAGTACAGTTTCCCTGTTCTTCACATTAGAAATATACTAAAAGGTGACAAACCCAGGGAAGAGGAGATGAGGCTATACAGCAAGTTAGAACTGAAGTCAAAATTCTACTCTCATTACCTCAGGGGAGGTGGAAAGCATGTGTCTTATGTTCACCAGGTTTACATGAAAAACAGTTTGAACATAAAAGAGTTCAGAGTAAGATTTCACATGTGGAATGTGGTGAGCATGGTTTGGAAGTGTCTTGTCATGTATCCATATTTAGGGTTGAGAGAGAGGCGAATGCTGTGCCCTAGCCTTTCCTCAGATGCCACAGTGGCTCCTACCCTAAGAGAATTAAGATGATGACTCTCCTTTCTGTAGACATACTGGCTCAGTATCAGCAGTAGAGGTAGGGAGGTATTGTCAATTTCAGAAGCACTGAGTCCACAGTTGATCCCACAATGGATGCACTAGGCTTTTTAGATACTCAAGGAAGAAGATCGTTCTTAACAAGCAATCATCTTTATATACCTATGAGACACTTCTCACACATCTCTTGGGTTTGGCTCAAAAGGTAGAACTACTCTGTTGTTCTTGAAGACATATGCAATTCCTTTTAAGTTACAACTCAGCCTTAGGTCCTATAGTTCCGCATGTCTTCGCACCATCCCCTGTTTCTGGCCTCCATATAGACGGATGCATTGCACTGCTGCATTGTATACTCCATCTCAACCAACTGGTGGCATCCGATAGTTAACTTTTCCCTAGAGGACAAAGAAATGTTAAATTGCTGCAAGACAGCTAGTCAGATAAATTTAAAAATCTTAATGCAACAGGGTAACACTGAGATTTGAAATACATTCTTTGATATTTGAGAGAGAAAATACCAAGAGTTATGGTTCCTTAGCACAGACAAAACAACATGGAAGGATAAGCACTTGGTAGCACAGATCCTCAGGCAGCTGACATGATCTGGGAGCAGTTCCTAGGATTCAGGAATAAAGGTTCCTATGGCAGATCTGCTGGCAACGAGCAAAGCCAGATGCTTGAACAGTCCTTTATATGGTCTCTGAAGGAGCTCTATTTAGCAGGAGATGGGCCGTTATTAAGATATCCTAGTCCAAGGGGTAAGGAATGCTGTGGAGTAGAGTGCATATTTTTGTCCTATTTGGTTTGGGAGGTAAAGAACAGGTAGAGTGGAGGATCTTACAGTATGCACCTCCTGACAGGAACAGACACAGGAGAGGGGGCGGAACTTCAACTCTTCAAAACAACTGCTGCGATGAGTTACCTAGCAGTTAACAAATGAGCATCAGAGGTGGGGAAGCAGAGAGTAATGCCTAATATGCCTTGTCTACTCAAAATCGCACCTAAGTCGAAGCCTAGCCAGGCCCTCAAAAGCTGACATGCGGTTTACAAACTGTGAGATCTGTCAGTCCTCAGTAAGAGCACCAATCCACTCATCTGGTGTATAGAGTCCAAATCTCAGCAGAACCTACTGAAATCTACTGGGATTTGGTTTAAGTAAGTTGACAAAGAATACTCAGTATGAAGTACAGCATCGGGCACATGAGGGGTTCAAGAAATGGTAGTCATTTTTCTCATATAAAACACAATCCTTATTTGCTTGGCTTCTTGAAACCGTCGCCCTGGTGCTGGGGAGGACCACTGGCCACCCCTCCCCACTGCCCACCCCTGCACAGGCAGCCTCGCGTAGGGGCACAGAGAGAAAAGAGGCCTCTCGGAGCTCAGGGACTAGGACGAGAGTTGATAGCAAAAGTAAATACACCATGTTTTGAGCAGCCTCACTTCCTGAATTGTGAAGTTTCCCTGAGGCTGATTTTTGGTTTTGTGTTACTCTAGTCCTGTTTCCTGTATTGAAAGTGCTTAAAATTAGTGTTACGTTGTTGCCAATTCTTCACAACTACTCAGAGAATGATTTTCAGAAGATCCTAAGACATCCAAAATCAGAGAGATAAAAATGTTCTTATAAACTCAAAAATAAGCAAAAAGGGCAGACCCCTATTCCTTTTCTTGGTTATTTATTTTACATGTGAAGATAACTCCTTCAGTAACAAGACTTGAATTTCTGTGTCTTTTTTCTTCTTTTTTTTATTTCCTCTCTTTTCACAGTTAAGAGGTGAGCTTAACTCTTCTTTCCATCCAAGTGGCATCCTGGTTCTTTTTGTATGAGTCAGCATTCGGACAATGCATCAGCATGCGCAGACTTTGTCTCCTGCATCAGGATGTCATTGCTGACTGAGGAAAGTATCAGGTGCTTTTCACTGTATATGTTTGGTCTATTCTGGATTATGATGATAGTAATTCTTAAGTTCCTTTTCCCCATGGCTTATATGTGGAATGGCAGAATATAATGTAATGCTCCTATAAAGTGTATAATAACATACTTAATGGTGAAAGGCTGAAAGATTCCCTCCTAAAATCAGGAAAAAGACCAAAGATTTCCATGTTCATCACTGCTATTCAACACTGCATTGGAAGTTCTAGCGAGAGCAATTAGGCACAAAAAAGTAACAGGCATACCAACTGTAAACAAAGAAGTAAAATTATCTGTATTTTTAGATACTGAAGGATCCACAAAATAACTGTTGGAGCTAATTTAATTAATTCAGCAACGTTACACAGTAAAAGATCAACACATAAAAAATCAGTGCATTTCTAAACACTAACAAGAAATGAACAAGTCCATTTATAATAGCATGAAAAGGACTAAAATTCTTAAGAATAAATTTAATCAGTGAGGCACAAGACATGTACACCAAAAGCTATACAACACTGACAAAAAAAATCTTTAAGACCTAAATTAGTGGCATCTGATGTTGACAGACTGGAAGACTTAATACAAACCAATACTCCTCAGAGCAATCTACATACTCAGTGCAGTCGCTATCAAAATCCCAATGATCTTTTTTTTGCAAAAATGGAAAAACTGATCCTAAAATTCACATAGAATTGCAAGGAATCCCAAATAGCCAAATCTTGAAAAAGAAAAATAATATTAAAGGACTCACACTTGCCAATTTTGAAAACTGACTACAAAGCAACTTGAGTCAAAACAGTGTGGTACTGGCATAAAGACCAGTGGAATAGAACTGAAAATCCAGAAATAAATCTCACATATGTGGTCAACTGATTTCTGACAAGGAAGCCAAGACCATTCAATGGGAAAAGAACAGTCTCTTCAACAAATGGTGCTGGCACAACCTGATATTCACAGCACGCAAATGGATGGAGCTGGACAAACAGCAATACTATTCACAATAGCCAAAAGTGGGAACAACCCAAAAGGCCATGACTACATGAATGACAGAATGTGGTATATACATGCCAGGGAATATCATTCAGCTATAAAAAGGAATCAAGTACTGATACAGGCTAAAATATAAGATAACTTAATAAATACTATGCCAAGTGAAAGAAATGATACAAAAAGGTCATATGTTATATGATTTTATTTATAAGATATGTCCACAGGGTCTGGGGGAGAACAGAGACTGCTTAATGGGCACTGAATTTTCTACTGGCTGATGGAAAAGTCTGGGAACTAGACAGAGGTGATGGCTACACAACAGAGGGAATGCAGTACATGCCACTGAATTATACACTTTAAAATGGTTAATTGTTAATTTTATGTTATGTGAATTTTTAACTCAATTTAAATAAAGAATATAATTTATTTTGTAATATCTTTTAACTTACAATAATGAAGTCAGATTTACCGCAAAGTATCACTGCATCTATAGACACAAAAAATAATGTAATTCTTTTCTAACTGAAGCAGATACATCAAAAAGCTAAAATTGGTTTTTAGACTATTTTTCTCTATGGCTTTTTTGTTGTTGTTGTCTAAGGCTTCTTGGACAGGCCAGGTCATTAACTTAAATGCAAAGATTCTGAAATGGTAGTATGCCCCTGCGGGTTTGTTACCACAGATCACTGGGCTCCATCCCCAGAATCTCTTATTCAGAAGGTCTGGGGGTGAGTCTTAGAGCTTACATTTCTTGCAAATTCCCAGGTGATGCTGACATTCAGGTCCAGGAGCCACACCTAAGAGAAGCACAGCTCTAATATAATTTAGAAGATGCTACCATGGAGCTAATTCCTGGAGTCAGAGAGCAGTAACTCCGGAAAGCACCTGCCACCAGGAAGAGAAAGCAGTTTCTGATGATACACATGCCGTCTTAGGCAGCACATTACCTGGATATGCCAGGTACTTTATGGAGCTGATATCACAAACTAATTTGCATTTCAAAAAAAAATGACCTTAGGTACTTGCCTCCCCAAAGATGCCAGAACATTCTGTCAAGAACTCAGAGGGCAAAGTGAATTAAATGGTGCTTCTAACTTATTCTCATAGATATAAAAGATACCACACAAGGCGTTTTGTTTAGTAATCTTATAATCTTGCTAATTTGCCAATGTGGATTTTCTAGCAAATTCGTTATCGGCTCTGGGTAAGCAGTGCTTGTATCCCACTGGCAGGAGCAAAAGCTAGGTTGAAGAACCTACAAACTACACAAGGCAGAACAAGAACTGATTTACAGATACAAACACCAAGGTTTTACTGCACCATGGAATTCAGCTTTGACCAAAGCTACCTTCAACCTGCAACCTTAATCCCTTGCTCCATCAGAGCCTACAAAATAGTTTTATGTTCTGGAGCTACAAAATTACTTCCCTATTGCAGTAAATATGGTGTTGGGCACATCAACAGTCTCCTCCTTCACAGCTAACACTTTATAAATCAAAAGCAAGATTAGCAAATTCAGACCATTTAAGTAATTGCTTTCCTTAACATTTCCAAAGGTGGTCAGCTATATGCAAGTTAAATTACTGTTCTGTTTTCACCTCTGGGTCACACAAAAACTCTTCCACTTTTATCTATTGCACTTGGCCCTGTGTCTAGAATGAGCTACTGAAACCGAAAGTCTCTCTCTTTTGCCAGCTTATGTGAAAATTGTGAGCTGTGGAGTGCACCAGAGGTTAATAAGGGAGAGATACTGTTCACTGAAAATACGGCAAAGAATTTCGAAACAAACAGAGAAACAAATCTAAAAGCTATTAACTGAAAGTTTGTTGAACAGCAGTTGCCATTTTTCAATGCATTGAAGATATAGTTCTCTTCAAAACCACCATTTTGGGTATAAGAGGCAGTTTATTAATTAATATCATAGTTCAAATCCCTGGCATAGTAAGTGGAAATAAAACAAAGAAGAAAAAACAGGTACTCTTTAACTCTGAAGATTCAACTTTGACTCCTGTGCTCCCACCCCACACACACACAAAAAAATCCTACCAACTATTCCAATAGTAACCCAAAGCCAAAATAATTTTAGACATCTGATTAGAACCATCCTGCAAGGTACTCTTCCCTTCAAGTTACCTACAGTAAACTTTCTACACCTTCATAAATATGGCTAAGATTGATAGACATAAGGTTTTTGACATAAATCTCATGTACACAAATCTTTAAATGCGGATTATCTTGTAAGGATCTATAAATAAGAGTACAACTGGTTATTTGAAGATTAGAGTAAGAAATCATTTTCACTCCCAGCTGCAATAAATTACATAAGACCACTGGCTTCAGATTCTCTTGAAAAACTTATTTTAATCTGCGTATGTGAACTTTCACAGCTGTGCTGCTTAGTTAACATTTGTGCATGATTCACCCCTAGTGTCTTGATATCAAATAAATTCATCAACTTGAGTTTTAACAACAGAAGCACCTTGATAATTAACTTTGTCACTCCACCTGCGCAGAAAATTTTGTAGCTACACAGCAATACCTGCAAGTTTTAAATAGCAAATAAATTGTGATATAGTGGTACAGTGGCATATTACTGGAATAGTTTTGAAGAGCAGTGAAATAGTTTTGCTACAGAGCTTGTTTTGAACACAGAAATTTGTTCTAATGCCACTGATATATTAAAGAACAATTTAAGAATAACACAAATTTCATTTTCTTATACATAATTTCATCAGTGAGAAATGCTGGATGAACAGAAAAAAACTGCACCCAGCAGAACAAAGCTGCTCAGGAATACACAAACCTCACAAGCACAAACTTCAGACCCGTCCCAGCCACCTCAACTCCCTGTGTGTGATGAGCCACATCCACTCCCATCTGGTGTCACAACACCCAATGTCGGATAACCCCCCTTCCAGCACATGACACTAAGCCGTAAGTGGCAACCCCTCCAATGACTGCACCCACAAGAAAACTGCAGCTCTTTTACAAAGTAAAGTGTCTTATTCATTATAGTATGTATTTCTTAACCATTTAACATGTGTGAAATGGTGACACCATTCTGATATCATTAGGTTCCTATCTATTTTTTTAATGTATCCCTTAATAAGTTTTTGAGTGATGTATCCCAACCCCATTTTTCCCAAGAGCCCTGTGGTCTTTACTGCATGATTCTGCAGAGTGCAGTGGTATTCAATAACACATGTGTCACTTGATTCTAGAACTGACCGGAAACCAACTGCTTCTCCATGCCACAACATGGAGAAAAATCTCAATGCCGGGTAAAAAAGACTATGGGGAGAGGGGATATGGGCCTGGAGGTTACACTGACAGAGTTAAAGGGGTCTTTGCTTCTTGTGAATTTGCCTGGGCCAAGGACCAGAGGGCTTCACACCTACCTGTGTGTACATGAATCCAATTTATACTACTTCCCTTTTTGTTATGTATGAACACTAGAAACCAAAGTGTTTCTTTCTAAAGAATATACACAGTATGATACCATTAAGTTAAAAAGGCAGGCAAAATTAATCAACATATTTTTATTGATACATATGTAGTAAAGCCATAAAGATAAGGATAAGGATTATAAACACCAAGTCCCTAGAGAGAGGCAGTATACAAATAGGGATGGGTAAAGGTCTGTTTTTTGTCAACTGAATGGCAGGCATATAAGCAGTCTCTATATACAGGCTATTCTTCAAAACATGGTCTGGGGACTATAAGACCCTTTCAAAGGGTCAAAGAGGTCAAAGATAGTTCCATAATCAAGACTAAGATGTGATCTGCCTTTTGCATTCTCGTTCTTCCAAGAGTGTACAGTTTTTCAGTCATACATGACACGTGATTATTGAAACAGACTATATGAAAAAGTAGCTATGAGAACCCAGCTGCCTTCTATTAAGCCAGACATTAAGAGATTTACAAAAATGTACAATGCCACTCTTGTCAGTAATATTTTTTGTTTGGGGAAAAGTATTTTCATAATCATATGTTGCTTAACATGTAATTAGTTATCTATTGTTATTTTTTAAAATAATTTTTAAACTTCTCAATTCTAATTTTTAATACAGTAAATATATGTAGATATCCCCATATAAACAAAGGTCTTTGGATCTTCAATAATTTTTTTAAATATAAAGGAGTCTTGAGGCCAACTAATTTGAGAACCACTTTAAACCTTACACCTGCTATACACATATATACACACATACACACCTCTTTTGCATGTAAGAAATATTACATATTAATAAAGGTAAAAAAGAATTATAGTGTAGTGAAGACATAAAAAGAGCCCATTACCACCATCACCACCAAGTGGGGCTGATATATAAGAAAAGCTTGTTACAATGGTGTATAGATATGACTTACCGATACTCAGTCTGTGAAATGCAATCATAAAGTTCCTGGGCAGTAAATTGGACATTTTTATTTACCTGAAAAGAGCAATATAGTCATTAAAAATGCATACTGAACCAAATGAGTGGCAAAAACACAATTAGAGTGTCCCAAATTCTGAGGGAGCAGGATGTCAAGTCTCTCGTTTTGGCATAACAAGCAGTAATCAGTGACAATCAAGAGTTCGGTGACCATGATACTAACACGGAACTATGGTAAAAGTATCAGTCCTATTGTTACAGCCTAGTCTGTGCAGAGAACCAGAAGGGAGGTGGGCCTGGGATTAGTGGGAATCTCAAGAAAGCAGATAATTACTCTGTAGATCAAATGAACAGAAAAAAACGTGTACTCCATGAAACACTAAATTCTGGCCTTCATCAACAGATTCTTGCTGCAATTAGCCTAGCCTTCTAAAAGATTTCTAATGCACCTTTTCAACATATATTTTCAAGAAAAAATAATTATTTAAAAAATTGTTTAATAACTCTATACTTGACTACAGTATATCTGGGGTCATACTGAAAGCAGGAACAGCCCCATCTTATTTATATCCTGAACATTAGAAATAATTCAGGATGAAACAGTTAAGTATTCTTACTTACTCAGAGTAACAAATGTTACTCTTATATCTTTTGAATACCAAGGCTGACCCTTCTTGAAAGTTATTACTGAATAACCTTCACTTTCATTTACAAACTAAGGTTGTATACAAACTGTGCAGAAAGGTCTGTTTAGGAAAAAGTTTGATTTATAGACATTTTCTAAAGAAATGTATTTTTTAATACTATCAAGGTCTAAATATTTAGACTAATATGTTTTAATTCATAAATATCATAATAAGAGACATAATTTACAATACTATAAGTGTAAAAGTCCATCATGCAAAAACTGGTCATGGCATACATATGGTAAAAGCAGTGAAGGAATCCTTTTTTTTCACTTGTATTTTTTCTTTATTGAAATATTATTGATATACAATATTCAGTAAAACAATCTCACATTGGTTTCAGATATGTAACACAGTGGTTCAACAGTTACCCCTATTACTAAATCCTCACCCCCCACTAGTGCTGTTACTATCTGTCAACACAGGAAGATGTTACAGAATCACTGCCTATATTCTCCATGTTGTACTACCATCTCTGTGACCAACTTATGATCGAGAATTTTTGTGGCCCTTTATCCCTTTCATCCTTCCCTCCTCCCCTTCTCCCCACCCCAACCCCTCCCCCGTTGTAACCACCAGTCATTTCTCAGTGGCTATGAGTCTACTGCTGTTTTGTTCATTCTGCTTTGCTTTGTTTTTATATTGCACAAATAAATGAAATTATACGGTATTTGTCTTTCTCCACCTGGCTTAGGAACACTTTATTTCTTAAGGCTTACTACAATTCAGGCTATATCCCACTTACGTGCAAGGAAGAATCCCAAAATGTGTGGAGGAAATTTCTTTTTATCTGATAACAAATAGCATAGTGCCTAAATTTTAAGAAATTTTGAATTAGTGAAGGGAAACTAAATGAGACTCTCTTCTATTTAATTAGTCTAAAAACTATTTAAAATATCATTAGCTTGTATGAGTTTTTTGGTGAGGAAAAATGTTCCTACCCTGATTTAATACTACTTTAAAGATTCATATCATGAAAGAGTTCTGTGGAATTTAAGGTATTGCTTATTTGAAAAAGTTCTATGAGCTTATTTACTATTTTCATATTCACTGTAATTGTGCTGAAAACATTTCATTCACTGAAGGTTAAAAAATACAGCTTTTAAATATTTTAAATACGTATAATCCTAAATTTTGCTTAATATTAGGATTATATATTTATATATTTAAATTTAATTGTGTATTTCATATTACATTTAATGATTTAGGAAATTGTATACAATTTATCATAATTTTAGGTACTTTATAATTTTTATTAAAAGTAATTTTAGTATAGTTTAAATTAAAATAACTTTCTGAAAATGTTCTAAATTATATATTTAGAGTTAAGCTATCAACTAGTCCAATTCCTACTTCTTTACATGTTCTGCCCTGGTCTCAAGGAACTTTGATATTTTTACTATCGCCTCAACACGGCAGTGACCTATATAACGTGTCCAGACAGACTTAGGCCAGCAAATGTCAACAGCACTGCAGACGTATGATCAGAGGGTAATGATCTGTTCTCTATCAGCTATGGAGAAAGATCAGCTGAAGAACTGATTTTGAAGCTGATATAATGTGAATACAAGAAAGTTCATTAAGCCTTCAGTAGGTATAAAAAAAAAAAGTATCAAGATGCATCTTCAGTTTTAAAAGCAATCACCCACATACATTTAGACTTATCCCAGAACACAGATATGGTATTCTGTGACAGTGGCTCCAGATCATGGGCAGATGACTTACAAAGTAGCAGTCAATTTATTACTAAGAAAGGAAAACTAAAGCACAAATTCATGACACACATCCTAAGTTCTAGGCTGAAATATCTCATTTCATCATATTCATTAATTTTGATACAAAAACTTTTTAAATTACTTATATTGGAACATTTTTAATTATACTGTTAAATATCATTTCTGTGCTCAAGTGCACAATTTTAATTTCCAGGAAACAAATAGCTAAAAGATGCCTTTGTCAGTAAACATTAGAGTTGAGACTAAAATGGATTGTAGAATTGGTGTCACTGATTCTCAGTTGTACTATTTATAATAAATACCAAATTTTAGAAGGGACCATGTTATTTTTAATTCTTACAAATCAAGAACAAAAAGCAAAGGCCAGGTATAAAACTGCCA